>VZQC01010904.1:1028751-1236243 GCA_009823505.1 Rhizomys pruinosus
ATTTTTTTTATTTTATTTATTTCTGTATGTGTATGAATGTACTGTCTGCATGCAGGTCTGTGCACCCGTGTCGTGCAATGCCTCGGAGGTCAGAAGAGGGTGTCGGATTCCCCTGGAACTGGAGTTCTCCTGGAATTGGAGTTCGGCGGGGGATCAAACCTGGGTCTTCTGCAATAGGAGTCTGCGCTCCCAACCGCTAGGCCATCTCTCCAGCCCCCAGATTTCTTTTAAAGTATGAACTTATGATTCTGTGAATTTCCTCAGCGTTTGTTGTAATGTTTACCTTTTCATTTCTGTTAATTTGGATTGTATCTCTTTTTCTTTTCATTGATCTGGCTAAAGGTTTGCCGATCTTGTTAATCTTTTCAAAGAACCAACTTTTTGTTCCATTGATTCTTTGCATTGTTTGTTTGTAGTTCATTTATTTCAGCCTTGATTTTATGTCTTCCCATCTATTTTTGGATGTTGTTTTCTCTTGTCAGGTGTGTGCTCAGGTTATTTGTATGAGCTGTTTCTAATTTTCTCATACAGCACTCAGTGCTATAAGCTTTCCTCTTAGAACTGCTTTTATTGTATCCCAAAGATTTTTGTATGTTCTGTTTTCATTTTCATTCAATTCTAGGAATTTTAAAATTTCCTTCTCGATTTCTCCTTTGACCCAATTTTCATTTCATTATATGTTGTTAAGTTTACATGAGACTGTGTACTTTCTCTTGCTATTCATATCCAGCTTTATTCCTTTGTGATCAGACATAATGTAGCATGTTATTTAAATTTTCCTATATTTGTTAAGACTTGCCTTGTATCCTTGTATGTGTTTAGTTTTAGAGAAAGTTCCATGGGCTTTTGAGAAGAAAGTTTTTTCTTTTTTTTTGTCTTTTTGAGACAGGGTCTCCCTGTAGCCCCAGCTGTCCTGGAATTAGCTCTGTAGACCAGGCTGACCTTGAACTCACAAAGATCCGCCTGCCTCTGCCTTCCAAGTGCTAGGATTAAAGGCGTGCGCCACCACACCGGGTTTAGAAAGTGTTTTCTTTCAAAACAGTCAACTTCCACATGGAGAATATTGAGAAAGACTGAGAAAGAGATGAAAAGCATGTTTGGCAGAATGCACGAGCTCTGGTGGGGTGGGGGAATGGGGAATGATAAAAATAAATAAAATAAATAAAAAATGAAAAAAAAATAAAAATAATAAAAAAATAATAAAAAAAGAAAAAAAAGAAAGTGTTTTCTTTAGTGCTTTGATGGAATGTTCCAAAAATGTTTGTCAGAGGCCCTTGATTTATATTATTTAATTTCAGGATTTCTCTGTTTAGTTTTGGTGTGGATGATCTGTCTATTGGTGAGAGTAGAGGATTGGAGTCACCCATTCTCACTGTGTTGGGGTCAATCTATGTTGTTGTTTTGTTTGTTTTTGAGACAAAGTCTCCCTGTAGTCACAGCTGGCCTGGAACTTATAGACCAGGCTGGCCTCAGTCTCAGAGAGATCTGCCTGCCTCTACCACCTGAGTGCTGGGATTAAAATGTGCACCACCACACTTGGTAATCTCTGATTTTTAGATCCAATAGTGTTTCTTTTAAGAAGTTCAATGCCCTTACATCTTGAGTGTAAATATTTAGGATTTTTTTTTTTTTTTTTGGTCTTTTTCGAGACAGGGTCTCCCTGTAGCCCCAGCTGTCCTGGAACTCTCTGTAGACCAGGCTGGCCTTGAACTCACAAAGATCCGCCTGCCTCTGCCTCCCAAGTGCTAGGATTAAAGGCGTGCGCCACCACGCCCGGCAAATATTTAGGATTATAATAGCTTGGTGGTTTTCTTCCTTTAATGGGTGAAGTGACGTTCCTTATCTCTTTTGGTTTAGTTTGAACTCTATTTTGTCCAAAATTAGAATAGCCATGCCTGCTTGTTTTTTGGTTCCATTTTCTTGGAATACATTTTCCATTCTTTAACCCTTTCATATGTCTTTGATGGTGAGTTGTATTTCTTGGAGGAAACAAAAAGAAAGCTCCTGTTTTCTAATATAATCTGTTAGTCTGCATTTCTTTATTGAGGAATTGAGACCATTAATATTGAGAGTTATTATTGAACAATGTACACTCTATTTTGTGGTGGTGGTATGTTTTCCTAGACCTCTTTTGGTTAATTGTTCTGGAGTTATTTATTCCCTGTTCTTGCTTGAGTGTGTTTAACCTTCTTTTCAAACTAAAGCATTCCTTCCAATATTCTCTGCAGAGTTGGTTTTTCTTTCTCCTTCATTTGTCACTGATAATTTGCTTGGTATAATAGCCTGGGCTAGCATTTGTGGTCTTTAAGAACTTGTAGAACATCAGCCCATGCCTGCCTGGTTTTCAAAGTCTCCATTGGGAAGTCAAGTGTTATTCTGATGGGCCTGCCTTTATATATGATCTGGTCTTTTTCTCTTACAACTTTCAGTATCTTTTATTTGTTGTCTACATTTAATGTGTTCATTATATATGTGATGTGGACAGTTTCTTTTCTGTTCCTATCTATTTTGTGTTCTGTATGTGTCTGGCATCTTGACAGGACTCTCTTTTCTTAGATTTGGGGAGTTTTGAGTTGAAAATATTTTCTGTGCCTTTGACCTAAGATTCTTCTCCTGCTTCTATACCTGTGATTCATAAGTTTGGTTTTATACTGTCCCATAGTTTCTGAAAGTCCTATTCCTAGGTTATTTTAGATTTACTATTTTATTTGACTGAGTGTTCTATGTCATCTATCTTATCTTCAAGTCTTGATATTCTCTCTTCTACTTTACCCATTCTATTGGTGAGGCTTTCCACTGAGGGTTTTTTTTTTTAATTTTACTAAGTTTTTCATTTCAAATTTTATTTCAGTTGAGATTTTCTATTTTCATATCTTTGTTTTATTTCATTCAACTATTTGTGTATTCATAGTCTTCATTCTGGAAGTTATGCATACATGAGTTCCTCGAGTTGTGTATGCATAGTCTTCATACTGGAAGTTATGCATACATGAGTTCCTCGAGCATATTTGTAATTCCTAGTTTGAAATCATTCCCTTGTGTATCACCTAAGTTGCTTATCAGGAGACACTGTAATAGGGGCACTAATTTCTGGATGAGACATATTGTTTTGGTTTTTCATGGTGTTTGTGTTTTGTTATGGGACCTAGGCATCTGGAGTTTTGTTGGTGGTGTTTCTTTTTTTGTTTTATTTTATGAGTATGAGTGTACTGCCTGCATGTAGGTAAGTGCACCTGTATCATGTAATGCCTGAGGAGGTCAGAAGAGGGTGTCGGATCCCCTGGACCTGGAGTTGGTTGTTAGTTGCCATGTGGGTGCTGGGAATTGAACCTGGGTCCTCTGCAAGAGCAGCCAGTGCTCTTAACCACAACCACTGAGGCATCTCTCCAGCCCTGGTGGTATTTCTTGGTATGGATATCTGGTATGGATATCTTGGGATGTATATCTGTTTTGTTGGGATATCTGTGTCAATGTATGAATGGGGGGGGCGTCAGGCATGTTCCCAGCATAGCTATAGCTCTGTGCACTTCTGAGTCCAGGAGCTTACCTTCTGTAGAGTTACACAATTCTCACTGTGCAGTGGGAATAAGTAGTGTTTCCTGGTGGCTGGGTAGGGGATGTCACACTGACCTTGAGCAGACGTGGGTGGGGTGGAGGCCAGATGGATGTTTCTACTTTGGGTCAATATTGCCAGATGCCTCTTGGGCCTGGGTAGTGTGGAAGATGGGATGGTTGGTGGTGGAGGAGACTCTGGAAGGGCCTACCTGGAGTCAGAGGTGCAGGAGCTAAGTGATCTCAGAGGCACAGAGAGTGGAGGACTCAGAGAAGGTTTCTGGGAGTGTCTTGGGGGGTCACAGAACCAAACAAATTGGTAGCACAGAGGGTGGGAGATTCAGGAAAGGGCATTGGGAGTGTTCGGCTTGGAGGCAGGGTTGCAGGAGACACAGAGTCCCTCTGTGTTGGCAGCCTACCACACAAACAATGTGTGCTGTACCACGCCCTAAGATGGCGCCGACTTCCTGAGTCACTACAAGTCGCTTCCCACTGTTGCCTTTGCATTGGATGAACTGTGCATGACTACTACTCTCTGGGCCCGCGCTCTCTGGGCCCGCACCTTGGGCATGCTAATGAGGCATCAGGGCACTGTACCAATCCAGAGCATACACGAACCCTCTAGACTGCTATATAAGCAGTGCTTCTGCCCCATTTCGGGGTCCTTCTCACAAAAGAGCTGTGCACAATAAATATTACCACAGAAGAATCCTGTTGTCCGCGTGAAGTTCTTGCCGGCGAGACTACAGCGCGGGACAAGTGGTGCCGAAGACCCGGGACCGTGACAAGTGGTGCCGAAACCCAGGATCCAAAGAAGTTGTTGATGATCCTGAGGAAAAACACAGCTCCTCTCGCCCATGTTAGGACTGGGTCCGGGCCATACCATTTTCCTGTAAGTATGTCTTTCCACATTACAAGCCCTTTTGAAGTGTTAATAGTAAAAAGAGCAATCGCAAGTCTTTCCTTTGGAGGAGAGCCAGAGGCTATTCCCCCCTTTTGTTTTTGAAGGCACTCCTTTAATGTAATTCTTGAGGCGGTATCAACAGAGACATGAACGGGAGGAGACCCCTGGGATTAATCCCAAGGGACTGTTGCAGCAGAAGTGGGGCACATTGATGACAATTTTTTACAATGTCGCGAGCATCGGCTCGAGAGATGTGAAATCGGGAGGCAAGCGTTTTAGAATTAACATAAAAGCGGGAATGAAAGGTGTATGCAAGTTCCTGAGGGGAGGAGAGAAAACACATCAGAGCTCTGGACACCTTATCAACTGAATCATTGCCTTCGGCTAGTGGGCCGGGAACAAAGAATGGGTGTTTTCTCTGGAGAATTAGCATGTGTAAAGTACGCAGAAGAGACCTGATGGCTGACCTGACAATCCGAAGAGGAGGAACTAGAGGAGGAAGCAGCACGGTACAAAATTGAGCACTTTCGCCCTGCTCGGCGGAAGGACAGGTTAAAACTGAAAGTAAACGGGTCCCATAGCTCTCCTGCTCTCCTGCCTTCAGCTCCTCCACCTTATGCATCTGGGAAATGCTCCACCTCCTTTTGTTCCCCGGAGGCGTGACATGCCATGAGGCAAATGTTCCCAATCTGCGTTTGTGTAGTTTGGTGCTTTGTTCAAAGTTAAGTGTTTTCAGAAAAGTATGTTTTGCATGTATTTTTTTTTACAGTCTTAAATTTTGACTGCTGAAAAGTTTCTATTGTACAAAACTTCATTTAAAAGGTTTTTCTACTGAATCCAGGGTATTCTGAAAGATCAAAGCCTGTATGTAAATGCTACCAAATGACAAAAACCAACAATAAACCATTTGATTTTTACTTTTTTTCTAAATATCAATGCTTAACCAGAGCTATTTCAATTAATTTGTCAGTAGAGATTTAAAAACAACTACCCATTTATTCCAGGAGTTAAAAACATAACCATATTCAATGAACCTGCAAGTTAAGTGTTAAAAATATGCTCTGTGACTCTGTACTACTAGTATTAGAACTAAAAAATCTTCCATGCAACAAATGCTTAATGCTTTCCATAAATGTGGATTTGTCTGCCTTTATGTAATCTATTAATATAGAGAAGGGAAAAAGTGTTGCTGCAACCTAATTGGTCACCCTTCTGTACTGGCCGGAGGGAAACAGCTTTGCCCCCTTGGACAGGATGCCAGTCACGGGGAGTACGTTGGACAATTAACAGCTTTTTACCTTTTGGAATACTTCTACTACATTTGAACTATGGCAGCTAGCCCAGCTTGGCTGTGAGTGGAAATATTCTGGCCTATGTGTGACCAGCATCCAATATCAAAACTTCACAAGGGCAGCAAATTTGTCTAACCAATTGTCTAGATATCTTTTAGGTAATTGGACTGGAGAATTTGACAGCTTGATGAACCAACTTTGTATGGCTATTGTCACCGTGAACTCAACTAGAGTGGACGCCTCCCTTGCTGAAGGACTGGCCTCCTGGATTACTGCTGCTGTCTCACACTTCAAACAATGGGCAGGGGTGGCAGGGTTTGGCCTATTTCTATGTGGAGGGATTATAATTATGCTCTGGATTATGTGTAGGCTCCGTGCCCAGCATCAGCGCGATAAAGTAGTCATTGCACAGGCCCTTGTGGCTTTGGAAGCAGGCTCCTCCCCAAACATTTGGCTTAGTATGCTGGAGAAGTAGTCAATGACGGGTAAGACCTGCTGCAAGTATTACCAACCTAAGACAGGGAACAGACCAAAAGCTGTCTGTCCACCCCATGACGGGTAAGGAATACCTCTGCAGAGGCAACCTAAGACAGGCATTCTCCCAGCCAATTTTAATAGAGTCTCTGACAGGTCATGTCGCCCCTGAACAGTCAGCTGCGGCCCAGAGACCTTGCTCTATTAAAACAGAAAGGGAGAACTGTTGGCAGCCTACCACACAAACAATGTGTGCTGTACCATGCCCTAAGATGGCGCCGACTTCCTGAGTCACTACAAGCCACTTCCCGCCGTTGCCTTTGCATTGGATGAACTGCGCATGACTACTACTCTCTGGGCCCGCGCTCTCTGGGCCCGCGCCTTGGGCATGCTAATGAGGCATCAGGGCACTGTACCAATCCAGAGCATACACGAACCCTCTAGACTGCTATATAAGCAGTGCTTCTGCCCCATTTTGGGGTCCTTCTCACAAAAGAGCTGTGCACAATAAATATTACCACAGAAGAATCCTGTTGTCTGCGTGAAGTTCTTGCCGGCGAGACTACAGCGCGGGACAAGTGGTGCCGAAGACCCGGGACCGTGACACCTCTGGGCTTGTGGTCCTGATAACTTGGAGGAAGGAGAGCTCAGCAAGACACCAGATATTGATTTCTGGCCTCTACATGGACATGCATGTGCACATACATAAATTCGTGTACATACACACATCATGCCCCACCCAGCCCCCAAAAGCTGTTCTCAAATTTAGAAAGATGAAGGGCGTAGAACAACTAAAACAACTGCAGATTGGGGGGGGGGGGTGTGCCTTAAGTTGTAGGACTCACTGTATGATACCTAAACTTTCTATATCTACTTGTAGGACAAGCTATCCAAAAATTACTATAGCCTCAAGACAGTGTGCTGTTGGAGAAATAATAGACAGATCAATGGAAGAGAAGAGAACACCTAGAAATAGGCTCACAGATGTCAACTGATATTTTTTAAAAAATGTTATTTGTTCTATAAGTGATAACTTAGCCTAAGGACTAAATTCAAAATTAGCTAGTTCAAAATTAGCTCCTTAAATTTTGGTATCATTGTTGATTTACAAATTCTTGTAAGAAATAGCACACCTCATGTACTCCTTATTCAAGTTCCTCTTGTTATAACAGGTTGCAAGAACACAATGAAGGAACTCCTTCAGGATGTTGCTATCAGAATGGTTAAGATACAGACTACTCCTGTCACTACAACAATCTTTTGTGCTGCTCCTTAACAACCACCCCTGACCCCTGGAAACATCAATCTGTTCTCTCTATAGTTTTGTCATTTCAAGAATATATGAAAATGTAATAAGATATAACCATATGAGAATGGCTTCTTTCACTCAGTGTAATTCTTGGAGATTCATCCAGATTGTTGAATGTATCAATAGCTTGTTTCTTTTATTAATGAGTATAATATGGTACCTGCTTCATCACTCATCTACTGAGATGGATTGATTTCGGTTTGGAGCTATTGCAAATAAAGCGTCTGTAAATATTCACGTCAGGTTTCAGGATTTGTGTGAACTTAAGTGCATTTCTTTGGGATGAATGTCCAGGAGTGTACTTTTTGGGTTTGTATATTACTTGTATATTCAGTCTTCTAAGAAATTATGAAACTGTGTTTCAAAGTGGTTGTGCCATTTTGGTTAACCAGCAGCAGGTATGACTCCACACATGCTCCTTCTGGTTTCCAGCCTTTGGTATAATCAGCATTTAAAAAGTTCTGTCCATTCTAATAGGAGTGTGTAGAGGAATTATGTCATAGCTTTTATTTGCATTTCCCTAAAGACCAATGATATTAAACATGTTTTCATGGGATTATTGCCTTTTTTACATTTTCTTCTATGAATAGTAGGTTCAAATTTTTGCTCACATTTTAATTGTGCTGTTTTCTTATTGCTGAATTTAAACAGCTCTTTATATATACTAAATAATAAATTTTATATTTTTTGTCTTTTCGAGACGGGGTCTCCCTATAGCCCCTGCTGTCCTGGAACTCACTCCGCTCTGTAGACCAGGCTGGCCTTGAACTCACAAAGGTCCACCTGCCTCTGTCTCCCGAGTGCTAGGATTAAAGGCGTGCACCACCATGCCCAGCAAATATGTAGTTAGTTTTAAAATATACTCTCCAATTGTATAGTTTCCAATTCTCTTAAGGTATCTGTGCTGGATAGATTTAGTGTCAACTTGACACACCTGGGTTGAGGGAGCCTCAATTGGGAATTGGCTCCATTGGATTGGCCTGTGGCCACATCTGTGGAGTATTGTCTTGATGGTTGAGCAGTGTGGGAGGGCCCAGCCCACAATGAGTGGTGCCACCCTGGGCAGGTTATTGGGTACCGTATAAGAAGGCAGGCTAGGCATGAGCCAGGGAGCAAGCCAGTGAACAGCATTCTTCCATGGCCTGTGCTTCAGCTCCTGCCTCCAGGTTCCTGTCCTGAGTTCTTGTCTTGGGCTCCCTAAGTGATGAACTGTGACCCAGGAGATGTAAGCTGAATAAACCCTTTCCTCCCAAAGTTGGTGTTGGTCAGAGTGTTTTGTCACAGCAATGGAAGACAAACTAGAACAGAAATTGGTACCAGAAGTGGGGTATTGCTGTGACAGACCTGACCTTGGTGTTTTGGGGAAGGATTGTGGAGGCGTTTAGAACTTTGGGCTGGGAAGATCATTGAATGCCTAAAGATCGTTGCTGTGGAGCTTGGAGCAGTTTTGCTGAAGGAGTTGCAGAAGATGGAGGCCTGGCTTGTTAAGTTTCTAGTTTCAAAGGGGAGCAGAGATCATCAGGAGTGTGTAATCTGTGGGTTCTGGTCAGCTGGGGCTGAAGAATCAGCTGTAACAAGAGACCAGAACCTGAAGTGAAATCTTTGTTGTACTGGGACAATTGATGCTGGTTAGCTGGGGCTGAAAAATCAGCTGTAAGTAACAAGAGACCAGCATCACTGTGGTGAAATCTTCTGGGAAGAATTTCTTCAGGGTCAGCACACAGAAGCTGTGATCCAGAAGGGGCCTGAGCCTCCATCTCAAGCCAGAAGCAGGACTTGGTAGTGTGTAAGAGTCTCCTATATGGTTCTGGTGTTGAAATTTGAGGGGGTCACAGAGAGCAGCCGAGGCTTGGCACTGTGAGAGGTCAGGAAAGACCATTGGTGGAAGTGCACCTCGGTTGCAGTGAAGACCCCAGGATTGCAGGGGTCATGGAGAGAAGCTAAGGCTTTGCACCAGGAGAGGTCAGAAGAGACCATTGGTGAAGGTGCTGCCTCAGTTTCAGTGGCGACCCCAGCTTTTTGGAGATGCCAGGACCATGGGACGACCACCAAGAGCAGTGGCAGGTGTGGAATGGAGTCGGCCTGGGCCTGCGAGATGAGCTGTGTGTGCCACGGACAGTAGAGTCAGAGAAGGGGAGCTGCCGAAACCCTTTGGAGCCCAGAAGATTGTGAGTGAGTCCCAGGTGTCCAGCCTTGAGCTAATTGCTGGACTTAGGTTTTGAGTGTGCCTGATTCTTCCCTTTGAAATACGACAGTACTTGTTTTGGATTTTACAGCAGCCCACAGTTAAGAGACTTTTAATAGACTGAACTTTTAAGTGTTTGGACATTTTAAGGACTGTGGGGCTCTTAAGGTTGTACTGTCTTAGGTTGTGATTAATGTTAACATCATACTCTGGGGATAACTGGAAAGGTAGTGGTTTAACGGTGATGTGTTTTGTGTGTCAAGTTGAGATGGGGTCAATTGTGCTGGATAGCTTTAGTGTCTACTTGACACACCCGGGTTGAGGGAGCCTCAATTGGGGAATTGGCTCCATTAGATCGGCCTGTGGCCACATCTGTGGAGTATTGTCTTGATGGTCGAGCAGTGTGGGAGGGCCCAGCCCACAATGAGTGGTGCCACCCTGGGCAGGTTGTTGGGTACTGTATAAGAAGGCAGGCTGGGCATGAGCCAGGGAGCAAGCAAGCCAGTGAACAGCATTCCTCCATGGCCTGTGCTTCAGCTCCTGCCTCCAGGTTCCTGTCCTGAGTTCCTGTCTTGGGCTCCCTAAGTGATGAACTATGACCCAGGAGATGTGAGCTGAGTAAACCCTTTCCTCCCCAATTGGTATTGGTCAGAGTGTTTTGTCACAGCAATGGAAGACAAACTAGAACAGTATCTTTTAAAGTAAAATATTTTTGTTTGATGAAGCCAATTTATGAATTCCCTTTGTGGATTATTCTTTTTGGTTAAATGTATAGGACCACTCTGTCCTACCACAATATTATGCCCACAACTGGCCCCCAAACTGGGTCCAAGTGACCAGGGACTGAAACCATGAACCACAAGAAAACTCCTTTAAGTTGGTTTTCTCAAGTATTTTGGCACAGCAACGGAATCCTAATATAACATAGCTATTACCCATTTTGAATCATTTTTTATATATTTAGGTAGAGATTCACTTTTATGCACTAATATCCATTATGTCTTACTTTAAAAATATTTGCCTTTCAGCTGGGTGTGGTGGTGCATGCCTTTAATCTCAGCACTCAGGAGGCAGAGGCAGGTGCATCTCTGTGAGTTCAAGGCCAGCCTGTTCTACAAAGTGAGCTCCAGGCCAGCTGGGACTAAAGGGAGACCCTGTCTCAAAGAAAACAAAAAAATTCCCTTTTAAAATGAGTCTAGGGGCTGGAGAGATGGCCTAACAGTTAAGAGCACCGACCGCTCTTACAGAGGACCCGGGTTCTATCCCCAGCACCCACATGGCTGCCGAGAACCATCTGAAACTCCAATTCCAGGAGAACTCCAGTTCCAGGGGAATCCGAGACCCTCTTCTGACCTCTGCAGCATTGCACGACACGGGTGCACAAACCTGCATGCAGACAGTACATTCATACACATACAGAAATAAATAAAATTAAAAAAAATAAAATGAGTCTAAATTGGAATGAGAAATGATGAAATGCACAAAACTTCAATAAAAATGTTAAAAATATTTCCCTTTCTTCATTGAACTGCATTTTCACTTTTCCCTTACAGAGTATGAGTTAAGACTTTGTGTCATCACATGTACATGAAGCAAAAAGACAACACAAGGTATTCAAAACTTTCAAAATTACCTTGTTTCCAGACTGTCTTCTTGTCTCTTTCCTACCCTGTTTTTGCTGTGTGTGTGTGTGTGTGTGTGTGTGTGTGTGTGTGTGTGTGTGTGTCTAATGTTTTTAGTTTAACAGTCTGGGTGGGAGCAGAAAAGGTCTGACTACTGCATTTCCTTCCAACACGAGAATGGACCACTTAGAAATCTGGGGGTGCAGAGGCATCTGCCCAACCTTGACAGCATCACACATCCAGCCTCAGATTTTCCCAACCTAGGCCCAGACTTGGCACAGCAGAGCTGCCTCCACTGGCTGTGTAGACGTCTTGAGTTGTAGTCTCTAACCATTAGAGTACTATGAAGAATTTGCATGTATAGGGAATCAAGGGAAGGCAAGAAGGCTGGTAAAGTCTGAAGACTATCTCTGATCCAGCTATGAGAGTTTCAGCACAGGATATTGCAATCTTTGAGGCCTACCTCCTGGAAACATGTCTGCCTTGTGATGCACAGATATCCTCAAGATGCCCAGCCATGGCCTCGTAGGAGTGCAGTAGTTGATTCACAGTGTAGGAAAGTGCAACCAACAGTCACTTGTCCTCTTGGTAGGAATCTGAGAAGCGTATTGTCATGGCTCTAGTACATATGATCCCCGAATTAGAACCTTTTATCCTACTCCAGGAGTGTGCTGGATAGCTTAGCTGTCAACCTGACACACCTGAGCGTAAGGAATTCCCAGGGCTCCATCGTCCTGCTCCGCAGCCATCTTCCAAATTCAGAACCTATTTTCAGTGTTTTATAAATTAACTCCCAGAGATTCGGAGATGACCTAAGACTTTCGCAAAACTTAATATTAGGCATGAAAAGATTCTGATCTTTAATTAGTTCTTATGCTGAAAGATTTCGTTAGTTTTTCCTCACTTGAAACCATGTGAGAAACACAGAGTAAATGGCTGGGTATGACTTGTTTGGGGCTTTTTCTTTATTCTGCAATTCCAAAATGTTTCATTCAAACCATTGGCTCTCTCCTCTCCTCTCCCTACCCTGTACATAGTGCATGAAAAATCTAGCAAAGAGTCCAAAACAGAAGTTGCAAATAATCATGTCATTACAACATTTGGGTCAATCACACTATACAATGTGCTCTCATCATGTTAATCTACCACAATGTGCTCTTCATATGTTTGTGGTGATGCTGAAGTACACTTACTGTACTGCCAGCCACACAGAAGTGCAGTGCAGGGTTGGGGTGATGGTCAGTGGCAGACAGCTTGCTTAGCTTGCCCAAAGTGCTGGGTTTGATCTCTGGCAGCACACATACAAAATAACATAGCATGTGCAATTATGTATAGTGCATGATACTTACTAAGGATGTTACTGTTTTATAATTAAAGTATATTCCTTAAGTTATATAAGAAAATTCTTACTTTATTACAATGTGCTGCCTCACACATCTTATGTTTCTAGCATCTTCTGACTGCAGCAAGAGGCTGTGTCCAATGATGACCCCAGCCACTTCACTTTGTGTGGCTGTGTTGGCTTCCTCCATGTGCAGGGTTCCTGTCCTCACTGGTCACCAGCTCTGCCCCCCGCCCCCCATGGCCTTTAGTGTAGAGTACACCCAGCTGTTGCATGTCCCAAGCCACAGGCGGGGACAGGAAGGGAGTAGGGATGTCTTCAGAGTGCAGGTGAGCCCGGCAGATCAAAGAGAGATCTTGGAGTCTGTGTCAGAGGGCCAAAAAACTCATTTATTGCAGGAGTTTTAGGGTCTTATATAGTAGCTCTGATGGGTTCTTAGCAAGGATGGGAGTGGCACGAAAAAGGAAGTCTACATGCATTTTTTTTTGTGTGTCTTTTCAAGACAGGGTCTCCCTGTAGCCCCAGCTGTCCTGAAACTTGCTCTGTAGACCAGGCTGGCCTTGAACTCACAAAGATCTGCCTGTCTCTGCCTCCAAGTGCTAGGAATAAAGGTGTGTGCCACCACTCCTGGCTTACATGCACTTTTATAATGGCCAAGTTCCGTACCATTTGTCTCCCATGATTAGGCTTTTGGGGCAGATGCACCATTTGGTTCCCGAGACTGAGGTGTATATATGTGCCTCAGAAGCGACAGGTTTAGGAATGCTACACCTCAGGTCACACTCCTTGGGGGATGGGCTGCAGGTGCCTAACGTCCACCAGGCAAGTGGGAGCTGGCTTTAGCTCCTTCTGGCCTTCTAGGTTATTGCGGTGAAGCCAGCTCACTTATGGCTCTGCCATCATGGACTATCAGGCCCCAGATGGCTGTTGTACTCTCCAATGTTCGTAAGATGTCAGAATCACTAAATGGTGCATTTCTCAGAAGTTAATGCTGCATGCCAGACTAGTAGGATAAAATACAAACTTATTTGCTCCAGGCAAAGAAAAGGAAGAACCAGGTACAGAATTGATGAGTGACGGTTCCTATTCATGGAGGCCAGAGAAAAGGCTGGTGAGGAGGATGGGATGAAGACAGGGCAAGGCTATTAGGGCATCTTGGTAAATTTTAACGAGGTCATTAACTTCTGCTAGAATCCAAAAATGAGTAAATCATGGTTTCACTTCTGGTATTCATTACAGAAGAAAATTCCCATTATACTCATCATTTTACATTCAACAAAAGATTTATACCAGAAATTATTAAACAAACAAACAAAAAACCAAGACATTCATATACAGAGAAGGCTTTAATGGTGAATGTTCTAGAACAGTGAAACAAACCATCCAGTATTATGCTGATATAGTAAATCTAATAAATACTGATATGCCTGACAGAACAGACTACATTTACCATGCCAAGTTGGTAAGCCCCATAAATATAAACATATGGTTAAACTATGCCTACAATCTTCATTCACATTCTCTGCAAAATTTTATGCAGCATAAATTTAGAAACATGTTTCATTTGTCACTAGATTTAAACTGTATAAACTAAAACTTGAAACTTCATTCAGGGATTAAGCATCCTGAAAATGTACTCAGCATTCTCCAAAGAAGTTAGAGGATTCTGTGTGTCAAGAAACTTTGGATGGTATATGGCAGGCAAGGCCAAGGCCATTTGCCCAGGCACTGTGTCCTTCAACTGGAAATGGTAGATTTGATAGTCACTAGAAGAATATACTCCCAAAATTCCAAGGTTGTTGGAGTCTCTTGAAAGAATTAAATAACTAGGAAAGAAACAAAACTACAAATTATTGTAACAACTTTACATCAATTCATGAGAATTTTTTAGATTTCTACTCTGTAACTTCTTTATTTTTTTTTTATTTTTTTTTTAAAGATGTTCTTTTTTTTTTTTTAATTTATTTCGTATGTGTATGAATGTACTGTCTGCATGCAGGTTTGTGCACCCGTGTCGTGCAATGCCGTGGAGGTCAGAAGAGGGTTTCGGATTCCCCTGGAACTGGAGTTCTCCTGGAATTGGAGTTTCAGACGGCTCTCGGCCGCCATGTGGGTGCTGGGGATCGAACCCGGGTCCTCTGTAAGAGTGGTCGTGCTCTTAACCGCTAGGCCATCTCTCCAGCCCCTCTACTCTGTAACTTCTTTATAAAAGAACTGAGGAAAACTACCCTCTCAATGACCCTACTGTAGCTTACCATTCGGCTCCTTTTTATTCCTAGATACTTGAGGAAAAGAACCTGCTATCTTGAGAGAAAGAAGCAACATAGAATATAGAATTTGGTTACAGACAAACCTATTTTTATCTTCCCTGATAAATTTCCAGTTCAATTTAGGGAAAGAAATGTTACTATAAACAACACCTCCCCCAACAACAGAAATGCTGATGAATAAGGGCAACATTTTTTACTACTTCATATTAAATAGACAATAACCTGACTTTACTTTTAAATGATTCTAAGAGCTCTAAATTTCTCATTCATTACCTTAAAATGACTCTATCTGTGATGGTTAATCTTGATTGCCAACTTGGTTGGATTAAGAAATGCCTATGAGGTTAGTAAAGCATACCTGTGGGTGTATCTGGAAGGGCATTTTCATGGGCACTACATCAGAAGATGGCTGGTGGTTTCTTGGGAGATTCTTAATATGATGCACATTATTGGGGGGTGGTGAAAAGTAGGGCTGGGCCTATCTGGGTGAAGTAGCTCACTGGAGTATGTCCTTGTGTTCCCCCTCTCTACTTCTTGCCTGTGGAGAGGTAACCTGCTCTCTCTACTACATACTCCCGCCACCCTGATGTTCTGTTCAATGCCTAGGGACAAACAGCCATCAACCAAAGCCTCTCAAACCATGAGCCAAAATAAGTCTTTCCTCCTTTTAAGTTATGACAGGCATTCTTTCACATTAACCTTGTCAATAAAGATGTACACACGATACTCTGAGAACAAAACATTACTTAATGTCTCTGCCAAAACAGATAACATAAATCAAATAATAAGAAAGTACCAACAAGCCCAGAGGAATATTCTGAAAAATAACTGCCCTAGTATAACTCTAAAAGATGCTTTTAATACACAGTGAAGCACTAAGGGCAATGCTTTAAATGCAGAGAGAATGAGAAAGCAAGTGAATCCAGATGTTAAAAATTAGTGAATTTAGATAAAAGAAAAAATTAGTGAATTTAGATAAAAGATGTACTGGAGTTCTTTGCATTCTTCCCTATTTAATTATTATCTTAAACCCTCTTTAGCTGAACTGTTCACTCCCTTGACATTTTGTTTTGTTGAATTCCATCAGTTTTCTCATGTTCGTATCTAGAATATGCCCTCCTCCTTACACTCCTCATTTACAAAGTCTAATTTTTCTTTCCTAAGGTCTATTTTTCCCTCTCTATTTACTTTCCAAATCTCAGAAAACTGGGTGAAATCTATCCTAAGGGTTGACCGGGAAACCAGGGGCAAATGAAAAGGGGAAGAGATGATGTGCTCAGTGCAAACAGACAACATTAAAGCAGCTATAGACTCACTTAAAGGACATCAGAGGTCAGTGGTAGGACAGAAATGGTGATTGAGGGTGTAAATGAAAAGAGAGAACAGGACCAGTGATTTCCTAGGGTGGCAAAAGGAAGATGTTAAAAATGCACAGAAAATACAGACAGAATGAGAACCATGACACAGCCTGCCTATCTTAAGAGGGGAGGAAAGGGGCTGGAGAAATGGCTCAGTGGTTAAGAGTGGCTGCTCTTGCAGAGGACCTGGGTTCAGTTCCCAGCATCAGCAAAGTTGCTCACAACTGCCTATAACTCCAAGTCTAGGGAAGCATACATGTCCTTTTCTGGTCTTTGTGGACACTAGACCTGCCCACATACATACATGAGAAAAGACACACACACGTGTGGATCATGGAGAGAGGAGTTTCAATCGCATGATGAAGTTGGGGTCTAAGTGAAGCTTCAAATGCCAAAAATATTTAGTGCATATGTGCTAGAATGGGCAATGGGGTAACAGCAAAGGTTAGAGAAGGTCAGATATAAAGGGGAAAAATGATTCAATTATTATCCCAGTGATTTCTCACCTGACAAGATGAGAAGATTCATATTCATCTTGTATTAATTTGAATCTAGAAACAACATAAAAAAAGTTGAAGTTGGCTTGTAACATAATTTTTATCAATACATATTAAGAAATAGCTTTAGTGGGGCTGGAGAGATGGCCTAATGGTTAAGAGCGCCGACCGCTCTTACAGAGGACCCAGGTTCGATCCCCAGCACCCACATGGTGGCTGAGAACCGTCTGTAACTCCAGTTCCAGGGGAATCCAACACCCTCTTCTGACCTCCGAGGCATTGCATGACATGGGTGCACAAACCTACATGCAGACAGTACATTCATACACATACAAAATAAATTTAAAAAAATTAAAAAAGAAATAGCTTTAGTAAACAGGTATATAATCCAGTTTTAAACTTCTGTGTACAATAATGAATTACAAGGATTCCTTTGTTATTTCTGAAAGATTAGCATATTGTTTTAAGTTATTAAATGGTTCTTAGCAGATTATTTTGTGATTAGTAGAGGGCCTCTTGCTGAGGTTCACAATTATAGTGACTAGATTAACATTCTGAACAATGTCCAGGTGTTCTACACACTGCTCTGCTACTTGAACTCCTTTTCTTTTTTTTTTTTAATTGATTTTATTTTTTGTATGTGTATGAATGTACTGTCTGCATGTAAGTTTGTGCACCCGTGTCGTGCAATGCCGTGGAGGCCAGAGGAGGGTCTCGGATTCCCCTGGAACTGGAACAGACAGTTCTTAGCCACAATGTGGGTGCTGGGGATTGAACCCGGGTCCTCTGCGAGAGCAGTCGGTGCTCTTAACTGCTAGGCTATCTCTCCAGCCCCTCAAACTCCTTTTCTTATTAGAAACCTCTGACTACTCTTTCTTCCTAATCTTCCCCTCTCTCTCAGCAACACACACCTCATTCTCATAGGATGAGAAAAGTACCATGAATCTGACCATAGTTATATGCTATCACTGCAAGCAATTTGTGATATTATTAATGCAATATGCTATGGCCATTAATAATGAATGGCCTTTAATTCAGTGCAGTGCTACTTATAAAACATTTTATTTTAATTAAAACAGTCTTCAGAAAATTAATACTGTGGATCTGATAGACTCAAAAGTTGTCATTGAGTAAGTCCAAATACTGAGAATTCACAAATGCATTCACCCAAACAGGGCATATTCTGTACTAGGACTTGAATGTAAAGGAAGGAAAATAACTATTTTAATTTATCAATCCATGTGATTAATCAATTCATTATTAGTTATATCAATTTTATTCAAGTTACTATTTTGAAACACAGAACTTATTTTTTAGGATTTTAAAATTACATTTATTTATTTATTTCTCTGTGTATCTGCACATAGGTGGTGGGGGCTGGCACAGATGTTGAGGCCAGAGGACAACTTGTGTTGGTACTCGGCTTCTACAATGCGGATCCTGGGGATCCGGTCATCAGGTTTGGCAGCAAGGACCTTTACCCGCTGAGCCGGCTTGCCAGCCTGAAAACCCAGAACCTTTCTTTATTTTACCCTATTATCATCTACTAAACTCTGGTGCAGCTTGAGAACAGATTTAACTCATGAGTTGTTTTCTAGGAGTGAAATGATGTCAAGGGCAGAGTATCCGAAATGCATTACATTGAACTGCAGCATCCATAGAAAGCAAATGAGCAAGACATTACACAGAATCTACGGTTTTATATTAGAGTGAAAATGTTTTTCATTGAGATAGGTGAGTTTTAAAAAATCTAATGGGTATATGTGCTCCCTTTGACCAATAAATTCCCATGAACATGCACCTTCTGCACACTTACACTCACAAATACCCATGGTCCCCACCACACTCTGGCCCGAACATGATTTTATACTTGCAGTTGTGATGCACAGTCACAATGTCCTAGATTTGTTTCTATAGTTTTGTACATTGACTGTAACAGAAAAACTAATATAATCCAAGGTTCACTAAACAGTTTATAGAATATAATCTTTAATAAAAATGTAAAAAATGTGTTAACTTACCTTCATTAGATGATTTCTGGCATCTCAGTCTGAATCTGTATCTTTCATTTTCTGCAATCATTCTAGCAATGACGTTGTATACCTTTTTCCAAACCTTAAAACAAGAAACAGTTAAGGAATGCTCAGGAGAAAAATAAGAGACATTTTGATGAGGACAACTGAAAGTGACTCACCTAGGTCACATGTTTATCAACATCATCTGTGCCAAGCAACAGAAGTACTTACATGCTAAAACACAAATGTTCCCCAATGATTTTGGAATTAGCTGGCCTATTCCCTGAGATTCTTTCCTATAGTATTTAAATTAGGTGCCTAGTGCAGTTTTCTTTCAAAAGCAATGCCTATGAAGTCCTCCTTAATGGTGCCATCATATTCAGTTTTCAAAGGTAATAAAATTATTGTATTTCTATTCCTATGTTTACACTGGGCAGTGCTTTGATTTGTAAGACATTTTTTTCTAGTTAAGAATTAAGCCAGGTGGCGCACGGCTTTAATCCCAGCACTCGGGAGGCAGAGGCAGAGGCAAGCAGATCTCTGTGAGTTCAAGGCCAGCCTGGTCTACAGAGTGAGCTCTAGGCCAGCTGGGACTAAAGGGAGACCCTGTTTCAAAAAGACAAAAAAGTGTATTTTATATCTTCAATACTAGGACTATCCTTTATAGTTAATATTTCAAGCTCAGTTCCATTTCTACCAAATTACTTCTATTTTCCCATTTCAGAAAATTAAATTATTCAGAAGATGGAATTAGTTTCACTGTCTTGGATACCTTTACATGTTATATTTACACAGGATGATCTAAAATTCAAATATTTTTCTTTGTAGTAATATACCTTTTTCCTTTTTATTATTTCAGAAGCTTCATGTAATGATATGCGGAAATCGAACTTTGCAGCTGCATCTTTCTGGATTAAGCCTAAGTTTTAAAAGGCAAGATATCAAGGTCAGTACATATTTTTAAAAATTAGTATCCTAAGCCGGGCATGGTGGCACATGCTTTTAATCCTAGCACTTGGGAGGAAGAGGCAGGTGGATCTTTGTTGAGTTCAAGGCCAGCCTGGTCTACAGAGCGAGTTCCAGGACAGATGGGGCTACAGGGAAACCCTGTCTCGAAAAGACCAAAAAANCCCGTGTCCCTCACCCTATCCCCCCACCCCAAACATGCTTCTGTTTGAAGCTCTTTTCCCCTTCCCATCTATTCAATAAAAATGACTAACAGGGGCTGGAGAGATGGCCTAGCGGTTAAGAGCGCTGACCGCTCTTGCAGAGGAACCGGGTTCGATCCCCAGCACCCACATGGCAGCGGAGAACCATCTGAAACTCCAATTCCAGGAAAACTCCAGTTCCAGGGGAATCCGACACCCTCTTCTGATCTCCGCGGCATTGCACGACACGGGTTAGACCCGCATGCAGACAGTACATTTGTACACATACAGAAATAAATAAAAATAAAAATAAATGACTAACAGATAAAAATCTGAACAGACCTTAGCAAATAAAGAAAATGAGCTGGTATCCAGCATCCCCTGCATGACTAGATGTGTTAGAGGCACATTCCATCAGTAGGATGTGAATGACAACTGAGGGGACGCTTGTCAGACACTGCACTGGGCAGGACACTGGCATACCTGATCTATCTTGATCACTGAGATGCCCCTGTGATCTCATAGCTACAGTGCTATAAAGAGTTTTAAGTCAAAACCCTGCATTGATTGATAAACAACAACAAAAACCACTTAGGATTCTTTTAGGCATTATTAAGATGCAATCATTGAAGACCTTATGGAAACTCCTCTAGAAAGCATCAGTGAGGCAAGACTGATCCCTCCACACCACTGGGCTTGAAGTCAGTTCTGCACTTAACTTTAACAAGAGACTGTTTTCACAAAGATTCACACCTATAATCCAAATGGAGGAGGAAGAGGAATCAAATTTCCTTTACTATTATTATTGTTTGGGTGGATGCATGTGCGCCCTGGAGCATGTGGAGGTCAGAAGACAACTCTATGGAGTTGTTTCTCTTCTTACAGCCTTATGTGGGTTCCAGGGATAGAACTTGGTTTCTCAGGATCCACAACTCACCCCCTTTGGCCCCTGCCACCATCACCTCCTCAGCTGGAGGAATCAAACTGTGTAACCATCTCAAGCACCAGTGAAGTAACCACAAGTGGATTAAGCTCCCTAAAATGACATTTTCTTTCAGGGAAGGAAAAAAACTTCTAAACCTATAATGTTATTTTTTCCAACCTCAAGCCAAAAGATACTATTAAAAAATTAGTATTCTGGCCAGGCTTGGTGGCACACATCTTTAATCCTAGCACTTGGGAGGCAGGGGCAGGCAGATCTCTGTGAGTGCAAGGCCAGCCTGGTCTACATAGCAAGCTCCAGGCCAGTTGGGACTAAAGGGAGACCCTGTCTCGAAAAAAAAAAAAAAAAAAAAAAAAAAAAATTAGTATTCTGAAATATAGACAGCATAGAAATGTTTCTTAAGCTCCCTGTGGGGATTTTTATACTTGTTGCTTTTCTGATCACTAGGTAATGCAGTTTTACCATGCAGCTACTACTATGATGAAAACAACAAAGCAAACTAGAAATAAGCAACTTGTAAGTGCCTAGAGAAGCCTCCATCTACTTCAAACTCCTTCCTCTTCTGGTTTGTAAAGTAAGTCCCCAAAGAGCCAACAATAGAACAAATGTCAGCAAATATACCTTGTGCCTGTCCCTACAGCTCTCTCAAATGCCTCCAACTTTTAGAATAATTTATTTGTATCATTCCCAAATTGCTTCCTAGTTGTTTTAGGTAATTTGTCTCTGCACTCCTTAAGGCTAAGATCAGACCCATGTAGACTAATCTAAAATATGTCAAGAAGTATAGCAGATGCATGAAAAAGAAAAATATTTCTTCCATTTATTTATTTATTTATTTATTTATTTATTTATTCCATTTATTTTTGTGCTGTAGCGGCATATCAGTGTGTAATATGCTATGGCTTTTGTCCCAGTTTCTGTTTCGAATCTTTCTCCGGTGTTCATTTCACATTCTCTGACCCAGTCAAACTAAGCTTCTAGTTATTCCCTAATCACTAGCAATTATTTATCTACACTCAACAACTTGCTCACACATTTTTTCCACATGTAACTGCTTGTATCTCAGCCCTGTGTGGAATCTCATGTAGATTTCCTTGATTCTGTTATCCCCATGTTACTTACCACTTCCAAAGTACTCATTTGTATGCCTCCCACAGTAGTATTCATTGTCTTCGTCTATAACATGAATATCTCTCAAGCACTGTGAGGACAGGAAGCCAGCCTGATGTATTAGTTTCAATTCAAATGTTAGATTGTCTAATCTGCCTGCCCCTCAGATCTCTAAACACAGTGCAGCTTGAGATGACCTACAAGTTCATCTTTCACAATTGCACCCATCTCAGATGGCATCACTCCACCAACCAAAAATATTTAGGATCATAGAAATGATACACTCTATAATCGAATCCAAAACTTATTTTTCTTGTATGGTGGTCACTCTACAATCGAATCCAAACTTATTTTTCTTGTATGGTGGTAAAGGGAAAGAAGGAACTCAAAAGAGGGGAGATAACAGGAGATGGGTATTATCAAGGGGAAACTGGGAGCACTTAAACTGAGGAGGGAGGTTAGACAGGGAGAGAGAGGAGTGATAATTTGGCATAAAAAGCCAGAGGGAAATGCATTAACTCAACCCCCCTGAAAAATACGCATGCAATATCTGAACATGAATGTATATGTATAACCAGAGGCTAATAGAACAAGGAACATAGTGTCAGACATGAGGAACCTCCCTTCGAGTTTTTGGTCAGGGTAATCCAAGAGACTCCCCAAATAACACAGGTTATTGCCACAGTGCTTGATTACCTCCTAGAACTTGAAGGTAAGAACAATCCTATTGCTGAAGAAAGGGTATACTTTAGACACAGGACTTGGAGCAATGGAGCTGGAACTGACATGGAAGACACCTCCCTGAAGAGAAGCTCTCATAGTTGTAGAAGAATACTATATAGCTGCTACGGGAGAAAATCAACCAATGGTGCAATCCAGCTCCAAAGCCTATAACCACAACTACTAGCACAACGAACTTATCTCTACTGGTGCAGTAGTGGCACTTTTATCTAGGGAGATGCTGATGGGGAAGGGGGTATAAAGATAAGATGTCTTACACAGAGCTGAGTGTGGTGGCACATGCCTTTAACCCCAGCACTCAGGAGGCAGAGGTAGGAGGATCTCTGTGAGTTCAAGGTCAGCCTGTGGTCTACATAGCAGCTGGGACAAAAAGGGAGACCGTGTCTCAAAAAAAAAAAAAAAGATGTTTTATACAAAATACACAAAAATTCAATAAGAATTATATGAAAAGTATACCAAAAGAAAACACAGGAAAAGAAATAAGGCCAAGAATCTGGTATTAACAAGGAAGAGACTAGAAAAATGTCTAAATAAAAAATAAGAGTTTTTTAAAAGACAAAAAAATATGCCAGGCGTGGAGGTGCACGCCTTTAATCCTAGCACTCGGGAAGCAGAGGCAGGTGGATCTTTGTGAGTTCAAGGTCAGCCTGGTCTACAGAGTGAGTTCTAGGACAGCTGGGGCTACAGGGAGACCCTGTCTCAAAAAGACAAAAAAAAAAAAACAAAAAAAACTGATTAATATAAGGAAGAAAGTATGTGATATAGAAACTAGAGAAAAAATAACAAAGGGGGATACCCAATAAAGCATGAGAAAACTTTTTTATTAAAAAAAAATTACTTTGCAGACCTCAGTAGAAACACATTTGGGGGGCTGGAGAGATGGCCTAGCGGTTAAGAGGGCCGACCGCTCTTACAGAGGACCCGGGTTTGATCCCCAGCACCCACATGGCGGCCGAGAACCGTCTGAAACTCCAATTCCAGGAGAACTCCAGTTCCAGGGGAATCTGACACCCTCTTCTGACCTCCGTGGCATTGCATGACACGGGCGCACAGACTTGCATGCAGACAATACATTCATACACATACAGAAATAAATAAAAATTAATAAAAAAATAAAAAATAAATAAATAAATAAAAAGAAACACATTTGGAAACCTAGATGAAATATGTGATTGCTTAAGGAAATATGGATTATCAAAATTGACTCCTTAGAGTTAGAAAGCTTAAATAGATCAATTTCCATAGAAGATATAAAGAAAATTAAGAAATTATCCCTGCCCCCAAATCTGAGGCTTAGTTTCACAGAAGAATTTTAGCAAATCTTCAAAAAATACAGTCCCAATGTTCTATAAGTTATTCTTGAGCATAGAAAAGGAAGAAAAGGTGCCTAATTAAGTCTAACTATGATGCCTAAACCAGGTAAAGAAATACAAGGAAAGAAAAACTGTAGATGGATCACCATATCTCATGAATATCAAGGAAAAATTCTAAGCATAAACTGTTATTAGAGCCCAGCACCATATTAAGAAACTAAAACAGGGGCTGGAGAGATGGCTCAGCAGTTAAGAGCCCTGACTGCTCTTGCAGAGGATCCGGGTTCAATTCCCAGCACCCACATGGCAGCTAAGAACTGCCTTCAAGCAGAGCATGGTGGTGCATGCCTTTAATTTTAGTACTCAGGAGGCAGAGGAAGGCGGATCTCTGAGTTCAAGAGAAAGTTCTTTAGAGTAAGTTCCAGGCCAGCTGGGGCTATAGGGAGACCCTATTCTCAAACAGACAAGGAAAAATAAATAAATAAATAAATAAAAATAGAAAAGAAAAAGAAAAAACATTGAAAGATTGGCTCAATGTTTGGGAACTTATTTATATCACAGTACATACTACTAAATCTAAGAAAAAAACATTATTACCTCCATAGATTAGAATAGGACTTTGGACAAAACTGAAAGCCCATTTATAATAGAAAATACTTTGAAGATAATAAAATTGATATATGCTTTTAATAGTTCAAATATATACAGCCTTAGTATTAAAACCACTACTTTTTTTAATGGAGAAACACTAGAGGCATGTCCCCTAAGCACATGAACAAGGCAAGATGTCCATTATTTTCACAGCCTTGTAGTAGAAGTATTTGCCAGTGTAATTAGTCAAAATAAATCTATGGTAGACATAAGACTTTATAAAAGAAATAAAATTATCTGTTTATAAATGACATTCCTGGAGAACACATATATATATTATGAAAACCATGGGACTCAATGATAAAACTATAAGTATTGTATAAATAATAAAAGAGGTTAGTGAATTAATAGGATCTAAACTTTATAAAGCTCAAGCCTAAGGAAAAAGAAGTCAAGTCACAAAAAGTACACATAATTAGATTATGTCTAAAAATAGGTAAATCTATGGAGACAACATAGATTAATACTTGCCTAGGGCTAAGATTAGGGGGTAAATGGTGGTGGGTGAGGGGAGATGTGCCTGCTAATGGGTACAATTTCTTTGTGGATTAATATGTATTTTCTTTTTTAATTTTAGGAGTGTATTGCTTGCATGCAAGTCCACCTATGTCATACAGTGCCCACACAGGCCAGAAGAGGGTGTTGGATTCCCTGGAACTGGAATTACAGATGGTTGCTAGTTGCTATGTGGGTGCTGGGAGACAAAAACGGAAGTCTTCAAGAATAACCAGTGCTCTTAATTGCTGAGCCATCTCTCCAGCCTGTAACATATATTCTAAAATTCATCGTAATGATGGTTGTATAAGTCTGTGGATATGTAACAATCACTAGATTGTGTATTGTAAGTGGGTGATTTGTATGTACTGTTAATGACATCTGAATAAAGCATAGCCAAAAATTTCAAGAGCATTATGTAGAAAGAAGCTTTTACAACAGAAAAGGAAGATTAATTACTGAGGAATAAACTTATCAAGATATATACAAAATCTATAGTGGATGGCATTTTTAAATTTAAAACATTCCTGAAAGTTCCAAAAGTAGATGGAACAAGTGGAAATAATCTTTCATGTTTTAATAGGATGACTCAACATCTTCCAAGATGTCAGTTCTACTTCATACGTAATTGGCAATTTTAATGAATCTCAATGAGAAGAACCAACAAGCATGCTCACACCTCTCCCCTCTCCACATCACTCCAGGGATAGAAGTGGCTCCATCTAACAGCTTATCTGGGTTATCTTAAATGTCCTACATTTCTACTTCTGCCCTTTTGCAGACCACTCTCCCCCTCCTATGAAGTGAATTAAAGGACTTCCCCTCATTTATTGGCTCCAACACAACCTGACAGGTCGGGAGGGTTGAACCTGGACGGTTAATGACTGGAATGCTAACTACATACACAAGGACTGGGGGGTTGACATGAAGGCTGACAAGAAGGCTGGCACGACTGCCATGAAGGTTGACTGACAGGAAAGTTGACTGACAAGAAGGTTGACTGACAGAAAGACTGACAGAAAAGCTGACTGGCTGCCAGGAAGGCTGACTGACAGACAAGAATGATGACAAAAAAACCGACAGACTGTCAGGAAGGCTGGCTAATTGGCAGGAAGGCTGATAGGAAAGGTGACTGACTGACCGAGCGGAGGCTGACAGAAAAGCTGTCAGGCCGCCAGAGACCAGCGGAGCGCATGCAAGATGGCGGCCGCCGCCGGCCAGGCCGCACTACCGCACCACCCACCCGCTCGCAGGAGCCTCGCTGACAGAACCCGCCCGCCCGCCGCGCCACCTGCTCGCGCTGCCGGCTCCGCGCCTCTCTGCTCTCTGGAGGCCGTGGGGCCCCTGGACCGGGCCCTACTGGGCAGCACGCCCTGGGCCCTGGGCTCGGCCGCCGCTTCCGGCCGAGGCTCCTGGACAGCGCGGGCCGCGAGCCCTGGGTCTCTCCAGCCGCCGACCCCGCGGCCTCTCAGCTGCCACACGCCGGCCTGGTGCGAGGCGAAGCGCGTCACATACACCAAGCGCTGGCGATCTCGCGCCTGCTGGCGGCCTGTGGCCACCATCGCGCCCTCTTGTCAGGAGACCACCAGGCCCTCAGCACCCACCAGCGCGAGGCCAGAGCGAGAGTGCGGGCCGGACCACGGGTGGCCACGGGGCAGGGCACTGAGGGCGGGACTTCCGTTGTGGAGGTTGGGGTCAGGGGGCACGCACGCCGGTCGCTGTGGGAGCCTGGAGTTTTGGGTTCGAGGTTGAGGAGTGCGTCCCAGTGTAGCTTGGAAGTGGGGGCTGTGGGGACCAAGCTAACTGGCCTAGATTTCACCCCCTGGCTTCAAGAAACAAGAGCATGGCGTAGATAAATTGATTCTCATAGGTAACTGTATTAGTTAGATATGAAGTGATTCAAGTTCTGCCAGAGATGGGAGGACCCAGACCAACTCCCCTCGTGCAGTTAGACGCTCTATAGATAAGAACAAGAGAAAGTCCAGACCAGGTAAAACAATGAGAACAAAAGTCCAGAGCAGGTGGACATATCCAATGAAACACTGCCTGGTCCGCAACCACTAAGACCCCACCAATCAGAGGAAGGGTCACCATGACCACGGTGGAAATCCCCTAACTGGGAATAAAAACTATGAGGGATTGGGGTCCGGGGGCGCTGCCCTCCAGTCCCATGGGAGTGTGCTCTTCCTTTGCTTTGTCTTTCTGTCTTGGTTGCTGGTTGCTTTCGCTTCCTTTCTGTTTGTAACTAACCTTCAATTAAAACTTCTATCTACTACTATCTGTGCCCCCCCCCCCCCCATCTTGCATCTTTCTTGCGTGAGTGTGGCGGATTGAGCACAACAGAGGCGAGCGAGGCTAGGTGGCTAGTAGAAGACCGGAGTCCAGAGGATCTCTCCGCCCAGAGAGGGAGGCCAAGGAAAGCTGTAGGGAAGGGAAACCAGGAACGTGCTTAGCTGTGAGGACGACAGGCCAACCATGCAGAGGCTGTTTGGAGAACACATTAACTGAGGTGGGGAGAAAACCGAGAAAGGAAAATCCGTCGAGGAAATGAGCCAGACCAGTCATCCTCATGGTTGGTCGTGTGGAGAATTACATTGTGACGGCCTGACATTGGGCCAGTGTGGAATGTCAGCCAAATGAAGCTGGGAGCCTTGAGGAAGACAGAAGGCTTTGCTGCCAAAAGGTTCCGGTAGGACCTTGGCCTAGCAGGTGTTAGTAGTGGACCATGATCCTGGAGAGATAGTTTACAGAGAAAACACAGACTTTAGAGCAGAGATCCAGCTGAGTCTAGTAGCTGGCCAGCGAGGTTATTCCAGCAAGCTGCTTTTCTTCTCTGAGCCTCTGTTGTGTACTCTTTTTCTCCAAATCAAACATTCCCTTGAAGGAGGCACCTTAGGTCTCAGGAAGTAAAAGAAACTTGCAAGTCTCTAGAAGTGAATAAAACTGCAAGTCCCAGGAAGCTCCTGAAAGTCACTAGATTCTTAAGTCTTCTCCTTAAGATTATACAAACAGTAGGGAGTTGCTAGGGAAAGGAGACTCAGTCTCACTAGCCCAACTCCCACAAGCCAGTCTGTGTATAAATTGAGATGCAGCTTTTGATATCTCCCTCCAGCTCCCTTGCTCCCCCCCCCCCCCCCTCCCTCCCTCCCTCCCTCCCTCCCTCCCTCCCTCCCTCCCTCCCTCCCTTCCTTCCTTCCTTCCTTCCTTCCTTCCTTCCTTCCTTCCTTCCTTCCTTCCTTTCTTCCATCATTGATGTACCTGTGGTGCATAGACAAACTTGTTTCCATCTTCTCAGGAAAAGTTACACAGCATTCCTTTTCCTCAGGTGTAAGGATGAATCATAATCGGGAAGATTGTGCACCTGGCACATAGGAACAGGTAGGTCTCTTAGACTGAAATTTCATTTTCCACTTACTGAGCATATATCCTATGAGGTCATACTGTATTTTTTTTACATTTGAATTTCATACATAGCTTTCCTTTTGACCGTCTTTTAAATTAATGTGTCATTTTATCACAAGGGAACTGGGGTTACAAAATATGAATGGAAATCCTCAAAGTAATAGAAATATACTTTCCAAATAACCCCATACTATTTGAATTTTGAATTTATTTAGAGAAATACATAAGACATCAGTATAAAAAAAAGACATCAGTATAGAGATGGATGGATTTCCAAACACTCAGTACACCCATGTAATTGCTATCCATTCAGACTAAGAAATGGTGCCAGGAAGTATTTCTCATCCTGTTCCTTCCCTCTCCTGATTTCAAATATTATCAATTAGGATTACCCTTTGTATTTTACTTTTTTCACTGAAATTGTGTCTGTGAGATGGTTATTGCATGCTTTTGTACACCATTCCACTAGTGATGGACATTTGTTCCCAAATTGAGACCATTATTAATCATGTATGGGAATATATCTTTTGTGTGACATAAGCTGTAAGCTGTATACTTTGGTGTGGAGATACTTAGAGTATTCACATACTCAGTTTTAGTTGCTGCTGATGAACAGGTATCCAAAAATGGTTGCCCCAACTAGCACTCTGACCTACAAATTATAAGAATCACAGCTGCTATCATAGGTTCACCAACATTTATCAATGTCAGATGTGTATATTACATTTCTCCAGAGAAATGGAACTAACAGGAAATGTGTATATGTGAGAGACAGGCCAGGACAGACTAGAGACTGATAGACTACAGGGTATAAGAGCCAGCTGGAGATTCAGAAAAAGTTGACACTGAAGTTCCAATTTGAACATCATCTGCTGGTAGAATTACTTTTTCCATCAGGTCAATCTTACTATTAAGCTGTTGTCACAGAGAATTTCCTGGCAGGTGTGTGTTACCCACAGGTAGCTCCTGGCCCGCCTCTGCTTCAGTTCCCTGGTTATTTAGGCAAAGCAATGAGCAGAGTCTCCCATCTTAGTTTCAGGAAAGACTAGAGAGTTTATTAGGGTTGCCTACAAGTGAATGGAGACATCCCTTACATGAAAAGCTTTAATTCTCCTCAACATGGCCATCTGGAGTCCTGCATGAATTCTGTGTTTTCTGCCCATGATGACAAAATGTCAAGAGATTCCCCCAGACTCGTGAGGCAGGCTTTTTATATGTTTCTGTCCCCAACATGCCAATAGCTGTGTCCCAGAGTTCCATGTACATGTGTGTTCTCGAAAGCAGGGACCTCACTGCTGGCTTGGCTTTGCCCTTAGACCTTCCTTCTAAGTAAACCAGACTCCATCTTTGCAGTTTGCAGCTTGTCCTATGATAAGTCCATTTCAAAGAAGACGTATTTTATCCCACAGGTGTTAAACTGATTGGACAAAGCCTGCTTCTGCTTAACATTATCTATTGGTTTAAATATTTAGTCTCGGGGGCTGGAGAGATGGCCTAGTGGTTAAGAGCGCCGACCGCTCTTGCAGAGGACCCAGGTTCGATCCCCAGCACCCACATGGTGGCAGAGAACCGTCTGAAACTCCAGTTCCAGGAGAACTCCAGCTCCAGGGGTATCCGAGACCCTCTTTTGACCTCCGCGGCATTGCACGACACGGGTGCACAAACTTGCATGCAGACAGTACATTCATACACATACAGAAATAAATAATAATAAAAAAATTAAATATTTAGTCTCATTTAAAATCCCACATATTTTCACAAACATATATATATATATACATATATGAATTTTGAGCCTTTGTATGTCTCCTATGTATAGAATCACAAATAAACCAGATTAGCAAAATTAAAATATAAAGGCAGGGTTTAATGGGTAAAGATTGCTCCTGGGAGAGTTCACTGACCTCACAGACCTAGGTCAGTGAAGTCATGCCCCCGAGCTGGGGTAGTGGCTTTTGAAAGGGGAAGGGAGGGGAAGTGGTGACGTGCTGGCAAGGTCCAGGGGTATTGTCCTATTAGGTGAGTTTTAGGGCCCTGTAGGTGGGTCTTAGGTCCAGTGGTCATTTTGGATTCTAGAACTAGGTGTTGGCTTTATCCGGTGTTTTGTACAGGGGTTTTGTAAGCAGGGGCTCCTGGCTGGAAGAGAAGGGCAGGGACCTACCTGTCCACACCATTTTTGGCTTTTGTCCCAGACTTCCAGTCTAATAGGTCTGGCTCTCTCAGGATTCCAAGGGACACATAGATGTCCACTTCCTCCAGAAGCTGTCAGTCAGTGATCTCTTCCCCTTTATCTGAGGCCCTGCCCAATGAGCTTAAAGGGCTTTTCTCCACGGCCATCTTTTACTGATAACTGCCCTGTGCCATCAGGTGTGGCAGTCCTGATGATTCCTGAAGTATCTTCCTGGTGTGCTCATCTTTTTTTTTTTTTTTTCTTGGTCTTTTTGAGACAGGGTCTCCTTGTAGCCCCAGCTGGCCCAGAACTTACTCTGTAGACCAGGCTGGTCTTGAACTCACAGAGATCTGCCTTCCTCTGCCTCCCGAGTGCTAGGATTAAAGGCGTGCGCCACCACACCTAGATGCACCAGTTTTCCTTATTTCTAACACACATCATCTGCAAATAAAGATACTTTGATTTATTATTTGAATATATTTTATTTCCTCATCTGATTATTTCAGCCACTACTTCGATAATTATATTTAATAAGGGTGGAGAATGTGGACACCCCTGTCTTGTTGCAGATATTAGTGAAAATGATTTTACTTTTTCTCCATTTAATATGAGGTTGGACAATGGGTTTGTTACATGTATTGCTTGAGATATTTTCCTTCTAGTCTTAGTCTCTTTAGAGCTTTTATGGGTGATGTACTGTCTACATAAGAAATAGCTATGGGGTGGGATGGGGGTGTCAGGAACGCTGGGTGCAGATATAAGAAACAGACAGCACTGGCCTGAATGTTATTTCTGTCCCTTTGGCAGATCCTCTGCTGTGTCCCCCCGACCTTGGTCCAGGCTTTGTTCCATGTTGATTTTATCTATCTTCTCTGATGGACTCCCAGCTCCCCTGTTGTGTGGAGTTTCTTAACTCATTTCGTGGGCTGTGAATAGCAAGACAAACTCCACCCAGCTGTGCTTGCTGGGTTCTCTGATTTTTTAATGTAGACACTTGTAGTTACAAACATCCATCGTAGGAGTGCTTTCATTGACTCCCATGGGGTTTGGTATGTTGTGTTTTCATCTGATTGTAGAAACTTTTATTATATTTGTGTGTGGACATGTACCTGCCATGACATGCATGCAGAGGTCAGAGGAGAACTTGTGGGAGTCGGTTTTCTCCTACCAAGTATGCTCTGGGGATGGAATTCAGTCCATTATGCTTGGGTGTAAGCACCTTTACAAGATGAACCATCTTGCCAGCCTCTGATTCTAGGAATTTTTTTTAAAAAGCACTTTAAGATTTGTTTTTATTTATGTGTATGTGTGAATTGATGCCACATGAGTACAGTTGCCCCTGGAGGCCAGAAGAGGACCTCCTAGAGCTGGAGTTACAGGCAGTGGTGAGCCACCCAATGTGGGTGCTGGGAACCAAACTCTGGTCTCTGGAAGAGCAAGTACATACTCTTAACCACTGAGCCATCTCTCCAGTCCTGATTCTAGGAATTAAAAAATGTCCTTTTTGATGTTTTCAATGAGTTAATCTCCCTGAGTTTGTGCACTTTCTGTGGCTTCTTTTTCTGGTTGACTTCTGCCTTTATTATACTGTGGTCAGAACAAAAGATGTTACTTCAGTTTCCTACAGCTGTTGAAACTGGCTTTGTGTGCTAATATATGATCTACTTTGGAGAAAGTTCTATGCACTGCTGAGAAGAATGTATGGATGGAATGTTCTGTAGGTGTGTTAAGTCGATTTAATTTATCTCATTTAACTCCAACATTTCTCTGTATATTTTTTGTCAGTATGACCTGTCTATTGGTGAGAGTAAGGTATTGAATTCACCCACTATTATTAGGTTGGGGTCAATCTGTGACTTTCCTTGTAGTGTTTGTTTCATGAAATTGTTTGTTTGTTTGCTTGTTTTTTGAGACAGGGTATCCTTGTTACCCTAGCTGGTCTGGAACTCACTATGTAGATCAGGTTGGACTTGATTTCAGAGAGATCCATCTGCCTGTGCTTCCTGAGTCCCAAGATTAAAGGTGTGCACCACCATGCCCAGCTGTTTTGTGAAATTGAGCACACCTGTATTTGGTGCTTATTTTTATAACTGTAATGTTTTCTTGGTGGATTGTTCTCTTTATCAGTATGATATGATATTTTTTAACTCTTCAAATTTGGAGTTAAAGTCTCTTTTGTCATATATACACATATATATGTATATATATAGAGAGAGAGAGAGAGAGAGAGAGCACGCAAGCACACAGTGTCTGCTTGTAGACCATTTGCTGGAGTATCTTTTTCCCACCCTTTCATTCTGAGGTGTGGTGTTTGTCTTTTATGATGAGGTGCATTTCTTGGAGGCATAAAAGATGGATCCTGTTTTATTATATATTTTTTAATATTTTTATTTTAATATGTATGAGTGTGTTGCCTACATGTATGTAAGTGCAACCATAAGTGCAACCATGTAATGCAATGCCCAAGGGAGTCAGAAGAGGAATCAGATCCCATGGAACTGGAGTAAGGGACAGATGTTAGCCACCATATGGGTGGTGGGAACTGGACCTGGGTCCTCTGCAAAGGCAGACAGTCCTCTTAACCGTTGAGCCATTTCTCTAGCCCTGGATCCTGTTTTTATTTATTATTATTATTATTATTATTATTTTTTTTTTTTTTTGGTCTTTCAAGACAGGGTCTCCCTGTAGCCCCAGCTGTCCTGGAACTCACTCTGTAGACCAGGCTGGCTTTGAACTCACAAAGATCCACCTGTCTCTGCCTCCCAAGTGCTAGGATTAAAGGCGTGCACCACCACGCCCGGCTGTATCCTGTTTTTAATACAAACTGCTAACCTGTGTCTTTTGACTGGGGATGAGATCATTCCTATTCAGAGTTGTGACTGAAATGTGTGTATTAATTCCTGGAATTTAGTTGATTTTGTAGCAGAGGATGCTTTCCTCTTCCTCCCTTGTTTAACCTCCTAGCCTGGTTTGTTCTTCCTGTAGCCTTCTGGTGGTGTATCTTTCTTTTCAATCTGAAGAATTCCTTCCAATCTCCTTTGTAGAGCTAGCTTAGTGGTCATGAAATTTTTTAGTTTGTTTCTAATTGTGGAAAGTTTTTCTTTCTTCAATTATGACAGGTTTTGAGTATGGTAGTCTGTGTAGGCAGCTGTTTCTTTCATAATTTGACATCTATCATTCCAAATCTCCTGTATTTTAAAATTTCTGTTGAGAAATTGGTTGTTATTTCTGATGAGTCTGCCTTGATAGTGTTTTGTTTGTTTGTTTCTAGCTTCCAACTTTCTTTACATATTTGCTGTTTTAAGTGGATTACGACCTAGGGAGGACCTTTTCTGTTTTTTCTGGTTTTACTTATTTGGTGTTCTAAAGGCTATCTTTACCTGGATAGGTATGTCTTTCCATAGATTTGGGGAACTTTCTCCCATAACAAACATAATGTGTGAATATCTTCTATGCACATGATTCACAGATTTGATAGATTCAAAGTATCCCATAGATCTCACATGTTCTGTTATACTTTTCTATTAGTTTGTCTTTGTGACTCACTGAATATTCCAATTTCCCAGCCTTCAATCCCTGTAGCCCCAGCTGGCCTGGAACCTACTGTGTAGACCAGGCTGGACTCGAACTCTCAGAGATCTGCCTACCTCTGCCTCCTGAGCCTGGGATTAAAGGCATGTGCCACTGTGCCCAGCCCAATATTTCTATTTCTTGAATGAAATGACTTAATAAAATTAATTTAATGAATTCCATTTCCATATGTCATTCAGGTTTGTTGTTTATATTATCTTGGAAGTCATTCAGGAGTTCTTCTGATTTCGTTGAACATATTATAATAATTCTTTTTTTTTTTTTTTTTTTTTGTCTTCATTTGGGTGAGGACGGGCATGCTGTTGACTCTTGCGCCCAGCCAGTGGCCTGCGAACCCACTTGTAGAACCAGGCTGGCCTTGAACTCACAAAGATCCGCCTGCCTCTGCCTCCCAAGTGCTAGGATTAAAGGCGTGCGCCACCACGCCCGGCTTTGTGTGGGGGGCTGGAGAGATGGCTCAGTGGTTAAGAGCACCGGCTGCTCTTGCAGAAGACTGGGGTTTGATTCCCAGCACCCATGTGGTGGCTAACAACTGTCTGTAACCCCAGTTCCAGGAGAACCCAATGCCTTCTTCTGATGGTGTGTGCTTTGCACAACAGAGTGCACTTATACACCTGCAGGCAATGCACTCATATACATAAAATAAAAATAAGTAAAATTTAAAAAATAAATTCTTTGTCTGATTTCATCTAGTTCACACTCATTGACTGTTACTGGACTGATTGTTAGTTTCTTGGGTTTGGGCATTGGAACTTGTGCATCTGGGACCAGGTCATTGGTTGAATTTTTAAATTTTAATTAAACTTTGTTCTTTCAGTGAAGGTGTCTGCAATGTTCAATAGGAGCTAGGTTGTAGTAGGGTTAGACTGGTATTCAGGCACCATATTTGATTTCTAGTCCTTCCATGAGAGTAGACTACTGTTTGCAAAACAATTGCTATCAAAATGTAGGCCCATCATGAAAATATGGTAAAAAAAACCAGGAAACAATCACCCTGAAGTGCCAGTCATACGAAGTAAAGGAGCGCTGGTTGTATTGCATGCACTCAGACACAGTCAGCAGTGGGCAGGACTGGGAAGAAGGAAGAAGGATAAAGCAGAGAGAGTCTAGTGATCAGCATGGAGTTGACAAGAGAAAAAGAAACAACCCAAGGGGAAATGGCTAGACAGAGGCAAGGGCGTCTGGGCTTGTGAAGGGGTGAGAGCTGGGTGGGTGCAGACTGTGAATGCAGTCTGGCCTGTCTGCTGGTTTCACTGAGTCTCAGCATTTTTTTTCCAGCTCCCAGAAACCTCCCACAATCCTCAGTGCTCCTACTGATGTCATGTTGCAGATGCTGGTCACATACCTGAGCCATTCTAGACACTTTCACTGAAAGAATCAAGTTAAATTAAAATTTAAAAATTCAACCAATGTCCTCACCCCAGTTGCCCAAGTTCCAGCAAAATCGGAGATCTTTTTTAGAATGCTGTTCTTCCCTCTGGGCCTCCTGTTGGAAGGTCAGGCTGACGGCCCCTCCTGTCAGAAGGTCAGGCTGACGGCCCCTCCTGTCAGAAGGCCAGGCTGACGGCCCCTTCTGTCGGAAGGTCAGGCTGATGGTCCCTGGGTGGTACTTCACAATGGGATCTCAGATGCTGGTCGCACCTCTAGGCAATTGTCTTTTCTTCTCTTGATTCTTAACTATTAATACCATTAGCTTAAAAAAACACAACTTACCCTAGCAGACCCTAGTGCTTCTGTTTCTGAACTTCATGGGGGTATAAGTGAAGTACACAAGCGCCTTTTGCTGTGTTATGATGCCAAGCTTAATGTCAAATCATTTCTGGTAGGCTGCCTGCTTTCCCTGTGTAGGTGATGGTGGTGATCATAAGCCCAAGCAAAGACTACAAACAAAGAAGACTGACATAAGCTATATTAAGCAAGCAAAAGAGTGGTTAAAAAAAAAAAACAGGGCTGGAGAGATGGCCTAGTGGTTAAGAGCGCCGACTGCTCTTATAGAGGACCCGGGTTCGATCCCCAGCACCCACATGGCAGCTGAGAACCGTCTGAAACTCCAATTCCAGGAGAACTACAGTTCCAGGGGAATCCAACACCCTCTTCTGACCTCCGCGGCATTGCATGACACAGGTGCACAAACTTGCATGCAGACAGTACATTCATACACATACAGAAATAAATAAAATTAATAAAAAAAATTAAAAAAAAAAAACTAGGCCTGGTGGTGCACACCTTTAATCCTAGCACTTGGGAGGCAGAGATAGGCCGATCTTTGTGAGTTCAAGGCCAGCCTGGTGTACAGAGCAAATTTCAGGACAGCTGGGGCTACAGGGAGACCCTGTCTCGAAAAGACCAAAAACAAACAAACAAACAAACAAAACCAAACTGGAACATTTCATCCATTCTAACAAAAAGGACACAGAAAAATAAAAATATGAGAAAACGATCATGATGACCCTTCTGAAGGCTCATAACTGCTCAGTAACTGAAACCAAATTAAATAATAAAACAGCTGAAATGCTAGAAAAAAATTTTCCAAAATCCTATTTTTAAGTTTTCAATGATCCAGGTGTAGTGCATGACTATAGTTTCAGCACTTGAGGGGCTGAGGCAGGAGGATTACCATGAGTTGAAGTCTAGCCTGAACTACATAGTACCAGGGCAGCTCAGGCTACATAGCAAGTTCTTGTCCAAATAAATGAGAAGGAGGATTAGTGATATAGGAATACTTACCCAGCATGCATAATGTGCAGGTTTGATACCCAGCCTTACAAAGTTTTGAGCCTAAATAAAATGTTCAGTTACAACATAGAAAATTCAAAGAAACAGATTAAGTAAGGAAATCAGTTCAGGACCTACAGAAGAAAGTTATCACAGTGGGCGGGACAGACAACAGCTCGGATGCAGAGTCAGCAAAACCATGGAGAGAAGTTCAAGAAAACTGAGATTCAGAAAAATAGAAATGCTGATAGTGGACAGCATCATAAACCGTAAAGGAAATGCAGATTAAAATTACTTTGAGAGTCCACTTCTCTCTGGTCAGAATGGCCATCACCAAGAAGGCAAATGATCGTAAATGCTGTCGGTGGGAGTGTGAACTGCTACAGCCATTTTGGAAATCAGCCTGTAGGCTTCTCAAAAACCAAACCAGAACTGCCATATGACCCAGCTGTAAAGCATTTAATTAACTGTGTGTGTGCGCACACAAACAAAGCATGCATATGGAGGTGAGAGGACAGCCATGCAGGTCCTGGGAATCAAACTCAGGTCAAGTATGGCCCATGGAGCAATGTTTGAGATGGATGTTTGAATTGCTGATTTTAATCCCTCCTCCTTCCCTTTCCTCCCTTTTTTTTTTTTTTTTTTTTTTTTTTTTGAGACAGGTTCTTCCTGTAGCCTCATGCGCCTTGGAGCGCACTAGTCGACCCAGGCTGGACTTCAACTTACAGAGTTCCACCTGCCCGGGCTCCCCAGTGCTAGATTAAAGGTGTGTGGGCACTACGGCCCGCCCTTTCTACTTTTTCTATGGTGCCATATGTGTGCTCACTTTTATTCTTTTCTCATTTTATGTTTGCGTTTGATTTTATTTTTGTTGTTTTTGGTTTTTTTTGGTGTGTTGTTGTGCTGTTGTGTTTCTTGTCTTTTTTTTTGAGCACTGGTCTTGTAGCCCCGCTGGCCTAGATTTTTTTTTTTTTAGACAGGGTCTTGCTGGCCTCGATTTCAGAGATATGCCTGCTCTGCCTCTGAAGTGCTGGGATTAAAGGTGTGTGGCCACATATGTCCAGCTTATGAATGGTTTTTGCTTAGCCACCATGTGGGTGCTGAGAATAGAACGTCAGGTCCTCTACAAGAGCGGTCGGTGCCCTTAACCACTGAAACCATCTCTCCAGCCCCTGATTGGAGTTTTAAAGGAAGGGTTTAATTTAATTATGATACCAGGCCAACACTCAACTCAGGAGGAATGTGCCCACGAGGTGCTGGTTACAGGATAATTCATAAGTACAACAGCCAATCAAAATTTAACATCACAATTAAAAAAAGTAAACCAATATTTCTTTTACACAACACAAGCAGCAAAACTGAAGAAGGAAGACAAGGAGACCTTCTTGCTCACATAGCCTCAAAACATTAAAAATACCTAGGAATAAACCTAACCAAAGACACCAAGATCTCCTAAAACAAAAATTTTTTAAACCCTAGGCATGGTAGAATGTAGAAGGCTCCGATGTGGGGTGAATGGTGAACTACAGCAATAGTAGACTTAGGACACTATTTGATCAACGAACTTGTAACATACAAGCCCCTCCAGCCTGGATGGTGGGAGCCTTGGCTGGGTGGGTTTGGGCATAGCTGCGTTGAAAAGTTGGTTTCACATGAAGGATGCTGCTTGGTATTCATTACTTATTACTTAATAGTTAAAAATAAATTAAAAAAAATATATAAATGTTAAACCCCCTGAAGAAGGGAAATTGAAGAGAAATCAAAAAATGGAAAAACACTCCCATGCTCATGGATTGGGAAAGATAATAGAGCAATGCAGACAGTAATTTCAAACACAGGTACAGAAAATTTAAAAATATCCATGTCTACCCGAAACCTTGTACAATTTAATGCAAGCCCAATGTAAAATCCCCAAGAAGTTCTTTCATAGCGTGGAAAAAAAGTCTTTAATTAATTTTGGAAAACAGAAAACCCCGAATAGCCAAAGCAACCCTGAACCCTGAGGTGAAAAGAGCAATAATAACAGGGGGATCCTCTTAACCAGGACTTCAAACTAGACTAACAGGACTAATAGATCATATAAACAAGCTTGGTCTGGCAACAAAAAAACAGACCTATTGACCAAATGGAACAAAACTGAGATCGCAACTTGAGCACATACAAGTCAGCCCCTCTAAAATTTTTTTTTTTGTTTTGACAAGGGGCCAAGAAGACAACAATGGAGGAAATGACAAGACCTTCAGCAAGTGGTGTTTGGAAGACTGGATAACAACTTGTAGAAGAATGAAATTAAACCCCCAACTCTCACCCTGTAAAAAGTCAGCTCCAGATGGATTAAAGACCCAATGTGAAACCCCAAAATGTGAAGGTGATAGAAGAAAAAATTTGGCAAGCAGACTACAAGAACATAGGCATAGGAAAAAGACTTTCCTAAATCAAGCAGCATCTGTACAAAGAATTAAGGTCAACATTGACAAATGGGACTCATTAAACTCAAAAGCGTCGGTACATCAAAAGAAATAATAAAGTAAGTGAAGAGAAAACCCACCAGAGTGGGAGGAAACCTTCACCGCGGATACATCTGCCAAAACATTGATTTCCAGAGTATATAAACTACTAATAAACACTCAAAAAACAAGAAGAAGAAACAACCTGAATCAGCTCAATAGATGGAGCAAGAGCTGAACAGAGACTTCACAAGTAGGATTAGAGATGGCTGAGAAACATCTAAGAAGGTGTTCAACGTCGCTAAGAATAAAGGAAATGCAAATTAAAAAACCACTGTTAAGATGCATCTGTTGTAGTTTGTCGTCCATTGCTATGACAAAAACACTCTGACCACTACCAAACTTGGGGAGGAAAGGTTTTTATTCAGCTCACATGCCTCCTGGTCTCAAGTTCAGCACTTAGGGACCCAGGGCAGTAACTCTCAGGCGGAAACAGGAGGCAGAGCTGAAGCACAAGCCATGGGGACTGCGTGTCACTGGCTTTTCGGGCTTGCTCTCTGGCTCAATGCCCAAAAGCTGCCTTCTTAATACTGTCATAGCTCACAATCAAGACAATACTCAACAGATGTGGCCAAAGGCCACTGTCCAATGGGAGCCAATTCCCCAACTAGGCTCCCTCAACCCAGGTGGTGGTCGAGTTGACACTAAAAGCTATCCAGCACAATTGACCCCTTGTCAACTTGACACACAAAACACAATCACTATTAAACCAGCCACCTTCCAGTTCTTATCCCCAAAATATGATGTTAAACATTAAGCACAACCTAAGACAGTACAACCTCAAAGCCTCACAGTGTCCTCAAAATGGTCCCAAACATTAAAGTTCACAGTCCCGTTAAAAAAGTCTCTAAATTGTTGGCTGCTGTAAAATCCCAAAACAAGTACTGTCTTATTTCAAGGTGAAGAATCAGGCACACTCAAAAAACCTATGTCCAGCAAAGTAGCTCAAAGGCTGGACACCTGGGATTCACTCACCGTCTTCTGGGCTCCAAAGGGTCTCCGGCAGCTCCCCCTCTCACGACTTCTGCCGTCCGTGGCACACTCAATCTCGCAGGCCCAGGCCGACTCCATTTAAGACCCTACTCCTGCTCTTGGTGGTCGTCCCAGGGTACCGCATCTCCAAAAGGCTGGGGTCGCTACTGAAACTGAGGCAGCACCTTCATCAACAATGGCTCTTCTGACCTCTCCTGGTGCAAAGCATCAGCTTTTCTCCATGACCCATGCAATCCCAGGGTCTTCACAAGCAACCGACCGAGGTGCACTTCCACCATGGTCTTTCCCGACCTCTCACAGTGCCAAGCCCCTCGGCTGCTCGCTGTGACCCCCCTCAAATTTCAACACCGGAACACATAATAGGAGACTCTTTACACATTACCAAGTTCCGGCTTCTGGCTCGAGATTGAGGCTCAGGCCTTTCATGGGTCACACTCATCTCTTCTGTGTGCTGACCTTGACGATAATTCGCCCCAGAAGATTTCACCCCTCAGTGATGCCTGGTCTCTGTTTACTGAATAAACAGCTGATTTTTCAGCCCAGCTAAACGCATCATTGCCCCAGACCACAAAAATTTCACTTTTGGTTCTGGTCTCTTGTTACCCTTCAGCTGAGTCTCCAGCCCCAGCTAACAAACACACAGATTACACAGTCCTGATGATCTCTTCTCCTCTTTGAAACTAGAAACATCACAAACCAGGCCTCCACCTTCTACAAAACTTTCCTTATGCAAAACTGCTCCAAGCTCAGCAACAATATTTAGGCATCCAATGATCTTCCCCAGCCCAAAGTTCCAAACGCTTCCACAATCCTTCCCCAAAACACCAAGGTCAGGTCTGTAACAGCAATACCCCACTCTTCTGGTACGAATTTCTGTTGTAGTTTGTCCTTCCAATTGCTATGACAAAACACCTCGGACCAACACCACTTGGGGAGGAAAGGGTTTATGTCAGCTCACATCTCCTGGGTCACAGTTCATCACTTAGGAGCCCAAGGCAAAACTCAGGGCAGGAACTGGAGGCAGGAGCTGAAGCACAAGCCATGGAGGCTGCTTTTCACTGGCTTGCTCCTGGCTTGCTCTCGTGGCTCATGCCCAACCTGCTTTCCTATACTGTATGCTCAAAAATCAAGACTATACTCCACAGATGTGGTAACAGGCCAATCCAATGGAGCCATTTCCCCAACTGAGGCTCCCTCAACCCAGGTGTGTCAAAGTTGAACACTAAAGCTAATCCAGCACATTCTATTACCCAATAAGACTGGCTAGGATCAAGAAAACAATGATACCAATTGCTGGAGAGATTGTGGGGAAAAAGGAAACACTCATCCATTGCTGGTGGGAATGTGAACTTGTACACCCACTATGTAAAGCAGTGTTGAGAACCCTTGGAATACTCAAAATGAGATTAAATACCTGACCCAGTCATACTACACCTGGTATATACCCACAAACTCTTCTTACCGCAGAGATACAGCACAGCTGTGTTTATTACAGCACTATTCCCATAATAGCAAAAAGCCTGGAACCACCTAAATGCCCCTCAACTGATGATGGATAGAGAAAATGTGGTACATCTACACAATGGAGTTCTATGCAGCAGTAAGAAAAAAGACAAACATCATGAACGTTGCAGGTAATGGATGGTACGAGAGATACTATGTTAAGTGAAGTAACAGCAGTCCCAGAAAAACAAATATGAAATGGTATCCCCCTCATCTGTGGATGCTAAAGTGCCAATAACCTAGTTGTAAACCTTTCTTGTTGGGAGTGATGCACCTTGCAAACAACAGCACACCAACAACAGAAAAGGAGTGGGGAAGCAAAGAAACTGACTGAAAGGGTTAATCTGGGTGGGGTGGGGATGGGGTTGGGAGGGGGAACCAGGTGAGATTCTATTCGTAACATAATCTTGTACAAAAAATATGTAAAACAATAATTAAAATTAAAAAGTGACCAATCAAGGTACACACCAGCAATCCAGAGTTTAACAGTACAAAGTTCAAATCAAAGGGAAGTGGCAACAAAGCGCAAGCCAATTACAGATGGCAGAGAACACAACNTCCTATAATATGTAGACAAAGCTTGGGCAAAGTTGAATACCTGCGAAATAAATTTTAACCAAAAATACACTTTGTTCTTTAAAACTATATGACTAGACTATGACTTCAGAGAAATCAAGTCCATTAATTTATATTGTTTATTTTGTATTTCTTTATAAATACCTCTCTATATAAATATATGTTATTTTTAAATATACCATTTTAAACTGAAAACCTTACAGAGTGGATTTTAATGACCATCTTCCTCCAAGCTCTTGGAGATGCCTTCTCCAGGCCTGGCATGAAAACCTGCTTTAACGATTTTTCAATATCTAGCTCTTAATAAAATTGTCTTTTACAGTTTTTATGCCCATTTGTTAATTAAATACTGGCTAGGGGCTGGAGAGATGGCCTAGTGGTTAAGAGCACCGACCGCTCTTACAGAGGACCTGGGTTCGATCTCCAGCACCCACATGACAGCCGAGAACCGTCCAAAACTCCAATTCCAGGAGAACTCCAGTTCCAGGGGAATCCGATGCCCTCTTCTGACCTCCGTGGCATTGCACGACATGGGTGCACAGACCTGCATGCAGACAGTACATTCATACACATAGAGAAATAAATTTAAAAAAATTTAAACACTGGTTATATATGCCCCATGAGAAATTGTTACCATAGCAGTTGCTTATTTTTAGTTAAGGAACAATTCCATTACCATCATGATTTCTTTTCTTTTGGGGGAGCTTCTAGGAAGCTTCCTTTGCCACGAGCAGGTACAACACAGTCCTACTAAGGGAAGGAGAACACAGTGCCCACTTTGCAGACACTGTGGGGAACTGATCCCTCTGTGCAGAGGTCAGTCAGTTACTTCTGTAACCCAACCTGAGAGGTACATCCAACTCAGGTACTTAGCCTGGGACAATGAGACATGTTTCCCACTCTTGGCCATGACTTCCCACCTGCCCAGAGATTGCTGAACCCTGGACAGGAATTTCAGGCTGATGGCTGTAGGCCTATCTTCAGCCTATGTCCACTCACAACACCAGCTACTCAGATTGGTGGTCCGCACAGGAACCTATTTCCAACCCACTGGCCAGCCAAATGAAATGCAGGCCTGAAAGCAAGCTACCCAGATCGGTGGTTCGCACTGGAACCTTTTGCCAACCCACTGGTTACGCGAACAAAATGCAGGCTTTCCTTGGCCTGTATGCATGCAATAATTTAAAAAATGGCGGCTGAGAATTCTGTAATGATGTTAATGGGAATTCACAACCCCTCCCCTCCAAAAGACCCAAAAATTTACTAACATTTTAATACTATGAAAACCTGGTTATATCTTTGTTTCAGATGTTGAAAGGCTTTAACCAGTAGGTGGCAGTGTAGACCCATTAAGATGTTCCATGAATTTTTTTTTATTTTTAATAGATAACCCATAACCTTTATTGAAATTGAATTATGTGTTGGCTGTTTAATATAAATCTTCATCCTGAGAAGGAAGGGCCAAGTTCCAACTCAAAGGCAGTATTTTTACTGGTGTTATAGCTGTTAACATTAAAATATACTTAGAATATAAGTACACACATCCATACACACATATGCATGCACATATACATACATACAGACATACATAATAAAAAAAAAGTTTTGTTAGGTTGATCTGCAAGAGAGGAAAGTAACATTATTGTTTGATGTTCAATGAGAAACATAAATTTTTATAATTTGTCATAGGGTTATTTTTATATAATTAGAATAAATGTCCTAGTAACACACAAAACAGCTAAGATCCATATGCTACCTCTTAGGCCCATTCCCAACCACTTGCCTTCAATGAACTATCCCTAAAGTCTACTCCTATTCTTTTCCTGTCCTGTCCCTACTGGTTAACTATCCCTGGGCTGTCTCTACACTAAGTCTAACTGTCCCTATCCTATTTACAAATCCAAAGGTTGAGGAGGGTTCCCAAAAGTAGACAGGTCAAAGTTGTTTGTAGTTTTGGACTGATTTATCTTGTCTTATTATTAAGGACTTTGGAAGAATAATAATTATCCATAATTACAACAACAATCACAATAATTATAACTATTATTTATTATCAGTAATTATTAATAACCATTATTAGTCACAATCATCATCATTATTATTATTATGAATAATAATTGTCAATAATAATAGCCAACAACAATTAACAATTTCAGACTGAATTATTAGCAATTATTATTAGCAATTATAGCTATTAATAACAATTACCAACAATGATCAACAACAATTTATCATTAAACTGAATATTATCCATATTATAAACCCAATTAAAAATTGTTAACACTAAGAGGTATAAAACAGTTTGAGTTGAATGTATCTTTGTTTACAGTTGGCTCCTAATTAGATTTAAACCTGTAGGATTATAGTGAATTAAAAGCAGGCACTTGAATTCACTCACACATACACACAGTTTGAAGATGGGCTTAAAGAAACATAAAACAGTTTTTTTCAAAAATGTTTTCATTTAAATTGAACCAAAATATCAATTCATGTTGTTAAAGAGGCTTTTACTAATAGTTCTTTAAAAAAAAATTCATAGCCATGCGTGGTGGCACACTCGTTTAATCCTAGCACTTGGGAGGCAGAGGCAGGCAAATCTTTGTCAGTTCAAGGCCAGTTTGGTCTACAGAGTAAGTTCCAGGACAGCTGGAGCTACAGGGAGACCCTGGTCTCAAAAAGACAAAAAAAAAAAAAAATTCATAGGAGCAAGTTTCTTTTGTTAGAACTCCAGGGCCTGTAAACTCTCCTAGAAATGCATCTGTTTTGTCTCCAAAACGCTGAAATTAAAAGACTCCTTTACTTTAAGTCAAAATTTAAAAGGCATCACTTGGATGAATTGTTAAAACACCATGTGCTCAGTCTGGTGGCTGGTATGCACACAGCAGGCAGGCTGGTGATGCCAGAGTACAAACCAAGTGTAATCAGGAATTCTGTGGGAAAAATCTTTAAGGTGAAACAAATTTAAAAAGATCAAGATAAAATTAAATCAACCAATTAATTTTAATTGTGCACATATTTTTACTGAAAAGATATCTAGGGTATTCGGGGATTAAGTAAAAACATTACATTTTAAGTTAAGTATGCTGAATTGGATTTGAATTACTTAAGTGATACAGCTAGCTGAACCCCAATTTTGGATCCACAAATAGCCGGCAGGTTTAGGCAGGAAGAGTTAGATTTAGAAATAGTTACCAAAAAACCCACAAGAAGACAAGAGAGCAATACACTTTTATTTAAAAACAGATTTTGTATACAAAATTTAAGAGAAAGGTATTAAGTGGCCATGACTTAAAATTATCTGGAAAAAAACTGCTCTTGGTAGGGTGGTTCCTGTGAAAGGCCTTAATTTGCATCAGAAAGCAGTGGGCTCCAGCCTTGGCTGAGCCATAGAGCTACCTGGAGAAAATTTACATATGAACAAGCTAAAGCTGGAACTGAACCTGAGGAACTGGTTCCTCACAGAAGGGGATGAAGTCTAGTTTATTTCTTTGGAAATTAAAACCACAAAGTTTTATTTTAGACCTGTAAAATTATGAAAAATGATTCCAAGGCCAAGCATGGCTACTAAGCCTTGATATTAAACTTAGCCTTCAAGTCACTGGCTTTTTAAATTTCTATTTATTTATTTATTTATTTATTTATTTATTTATTTATATGTGTATGAATGTACTGTCTGCATGTATGTTTGTGTACCTGTGTCATGCAATGCCACGGAGGTCAGAAGAGGGTTTTGGATTTCCCTGGGACTTGAGTTAAAGAAGGTTCTCAGCTGCCATGTGGATGCTGGGGATGGAACCTGGGTCCTCTGCAAAAGCAGTAGGTGCTCTTTACCTCTAGGCCATCTCTCCAGCCCCATAAGTCACTGGCTTTTATAGCTTGCAGTAGTAACCAAGCCAGGAGGCACATGACTGGAGGGAATGGGATACTCTCTCTGAGCGAAACCAGACCGTGGCAGTTTTCCTCCATGCCTACAAAGCCACAGGTTCCCAGATCACACTCCCATCCACTGAAACCAGCAGGAGAGAAGGTTCCATGGCAAAAGATAGATATCAGGAGAGAGAGAAGAGAAAGAGAAGAAAAAGGCAAGATTTAGAGGTTCACATACTTAATTTGTCAAGGTTTCCTCCAGCCCCATGTCTGGGCACCATTTGTGAGACCATTTGTGTGGTGTCCCACTTATTCCCAGGATGATCCATGTGTAAAACACATGCAGAAAAGCACACCACACAGATGCATGTTGAGGCCAAATAGAGAGAGAGATTTATTCCAAAATGTCTGGTTATATAGACAGCATGACTCAACTCCCAGAGTCAAATCCTAAACCTTTTCGTCACTATATCCCACCCCATGGGTGTGGCCAGGGAGGTCCCATTGGTTTAGAATGCTATCCATTTTAACTAAATTTCACCACATATATGTACTAAAGTCTTAAAAATAACGAAATGATGGGGCTGGAGAGATGGCCTAGCGGTTAAGAGTGCAGACTGCTCTTGCAGAGGACCCGGGTTCGATCCCCAGTGCCCACATGTTGGCCGAGAACCATCTGAAACTCCAATTCCAGGAGAACTCCAGTTCCAGGGGAATCCGACACCCTCTTCTGACCTCCGCGGCATTGCACGACACGGGTGCACACACTTCCATGCAGACAGTACATTCATACACATATAGAAATAAATAAAAAATGAAATGCAAAGAAGTTGGAGTGGGGTGGTTTTTCTTCAAAATAATGGAAATCTGACCCACGGTTTCTTTTAGATATGACAGGCTAGTGTCCCCGCTAACTCAGAACAGCTACCAGCTGCTTTGGTATACACAAGACTGGGCCATTAACATTCCATCACTGAATGGGGAGGGCTTATAAAGTACCACCTCTCCCTGAAGGGTTATTGGCAGTTAATGGCTACTGAGGGAGGAGTCATATTCCAAAGTGGTGGAGTCTTTGGAAAGTTCCTCTTGATCAAGTTAATAACTCGTTGTAATTCATGCAGACTTCATTAAACACAGTGGGCTACAAGCAAACAAAATAGACATTAAAGCAGGAGGGCAAATTGCTAGGAAGAAGAAGGGGTTCAGTGGGAGGATATCTAAAGGGGATGATGGTTGAGAATATTATCAAAGCACATTATACATGTGTATAATGAAACTGTGAAAGAATACATTTAAAATGTGCATTCAGGCACACACACAAAGGGGTAGAATAATCTGTCCCCTCTGAGCGTTGAGTACAGAACAAGTTTGTATGTATTTGTGTTTGAGACTCTTCTGCCATGGTGAGTCTCAGACCTTAGCCATCAGACTCACTTGCAGCACTTGGTGAACATTACTCTTCAAGTCACTCAATCTGGCAGAGACCTCAAAAATGTATTGTAACAAATTTCCAAGTACTGGAGATGCTGCAGTCTCCAAGCTTGGAGGGTACATCATATATGATTGATAGTGAAAGAGGAAGCACAATTATGACAGGGTTTTGGAAAAAAATCAGAAGTGGGGCAAGGAGAAGTGAAGCGAAGCTATGAACTGAGGAAGTAAATATAGTTGTTGAGTGATTGAAGTAACCAAACAGAGCAAATATTAAGAAGAAAGACTTGACTGAGCATGAGGGCAGGTGATGGACTGCTGAAAATCCAGATTGGATGACTGTTCATTGGAAATGTCAACAAAGATAGGAAAGTAGATGGCAGGCAATTAGCCATAGAAATGCCAAGGAAAGAGAAGAAACTGTCTTATTTGGACTTACTGGGTTTATGGTAATGAGGAAGCATTCATGTGTAAAGAGGCGAGAAGGTGCCAGGCTTTCATCAAAGGTGTTCTTTATCTCCCTGGGAATGTGTAAGAGAAAAGATAAGATGCTGAGCAAAACAAATGCAAAAAGGAAAGTGCTTCAAAGGTGACATTCTGGAGAAGGCAGAAGCTAAATCTTTGCCACTTCCTTCAAAAATCCCTAATATATACACTGCTGACATAATTGCCAATCACAGTTTTTACTGCTGGGATATTCCAACTTGTATTTAAGTTTTGGAAGAATACTTTGAAATTGGAAACATGAAATATATATGTATATATATATAATGTCTTCTTCATTCTGATTCCACACAGCACTCTGAATTCTGCAAATGTTTTGACGTGATTAATTTACCATATATATATATCAAACTAGCAGCTCATATCTGTAAAGAATATTCTCCCATCAGGAAATATCTTCTCCTCTGAAACATTGTTCCTGAAATTTCAATTCTTTTTCACATGTCTAGTGATTATTAGCTTTTTCCCCCCAAGTCAATATATATAACATGCCAACAAGTCCTTCGATTTTTAACTCACACTTCAGCTTTAAAAAAATAATAATAACTGTTTTTTTTTAAAAAAAAACATACGAGAAACAAAAAAACATAGCTGTTGAAAAGCATTGCCTCAGGAATAAACCTGTTTGATTTTGAACACTTACTAGTTGTCTGATCTTTGTCAAGCCATTTAAATTCTAAAAAAACCCCAAGGTTCACCATCTTGAAAATGGTCAAATGATAGCTAAGACAGCTGAGATGCTGCTTAATGAGGCAAAGGAGCTCTTAACATGGGGTAAGGTACAATAAGTATTCAGGGAATGTTAATTTTTCTTACCCAACTTAGTTTCTACAGGACCGTACAGAATATGCATTCAAAGCAAAATATAATTCTAGAAACATAAAAGTCAATTCTTGTCAACCTATAAATTTGAGTACTACAAGCTTTTGTTATAATTTAGTGCCTCATGTCTCAGAACTCTTCTGTATGTTGCTCAGCATATTAGCACTGTCTTAGATTGAAAAACCCTTAAGTCAAAAGTACATCACAGCCTGAACCCATACTTCAGTTCCCAGGTTATGCCTCCTGCTGGTTAAGTATTCAATTTATGTTTGCTGACTAAATTGTCTTCTTCATTCTGATTCCGCACAGCACTCTGAATTCTGCCAATGTTTTGACTTGATTTATTTACCATCGTGTTCTCCCATGAGCAGCAGAACCTCAGTCACAATATGTAGTCAGCCTTTCTTTTTGGAAACAGCTCATTGCAAAACTGGAAGAAAAATTCAAATTTAAGGTGGACTGTGTTCAAAGTGTAGCAGAGAAGAGTCTCTCATATTTGGCATAAGTATAAAATCTAAGCAATGACTCTTTTTGGCTTCCACAGGTAAAAATTGTAAAATTAGCTTATGTCTTTCTCAATTGTCTGCCTCCCATTAAATTTACTTTGTAACGTTGCCAAGGAAACACTAACAGCTTAAGTGAGGGGGAGAAGGAAGCAGCCTCATTAACAAACTCAGCTTTATTATTTGGATGCTTGCCTCAGGAGCTGGTGTTCTGTGATGAAAAATTGTTTCCACTAAACAGTCTGTGAAAACTGAATGATTTCTTAAAAGAAGATCTCTCTTCAATTCATCCCCTCTGTTGTGAACCTACATAAAAATGTTTCAAAAAAATAAACAGCAGTGATATTAGAATAATATATCTGAATGGCTTACTTATACTAGGCACCTATGTTTGGTAAATATTTCAAACATTGACTAATTTGTTGTACAACTGTTTAGACATCATGAATATTGGCAGTCTTTCAACAGAAGATAAATTTAATGTATTGTTTGTTGTTTATTAAATCTTTTAATATTTTCCTTCCTGTGAACCGGAAACCTTGATATGTAAAGAAATATATAGCCTCAAGATGAGATCATACAGAGTTGATGTCTTTTTCCTTAAGTGGATGTCTCATTAGTGGTAAGTGATAGAAATAAAGTCCATTGGCATGAAGTTATAAGGCTTCAGATTTCAAAGCTTCTTCAAGCAGTCATAAGCTGTGTGATCCTGAGGAAAAAAAATCATTATTTTCTTCATTTCTGAATTTTATGAAGATTCATTGTGAAAATGCTATTGCCTTGAGCCAAGCTTTCAAAATAATGCATTTCTATAAAAAGTAAGATAATTTCCTACACATACTCCAGTTTCACATTTCCTATTTGTCAGAACGGGATGACATGCTTTCTGCATTCATTCAGTCATTTGTATATTCAGCACATACTTATTGAAATCCACTGTGCTGTGAGCTGCATTCAAGTCTCATAGGAAGCATTCACCTCCTACTGAACACCGACTACACTATCATTATACTTCGTTGTTTTAGACTTAGGAGCATTGGTTAGAAGTCATACAAACATGGCTTGTACTCCTTTTAATAGCTTGTACTACCATCCTTTTTATATGAGGGAAAATGGAACCCAATTTAAAAGATAAGTATAGGGGCCTGGAGAGATAGCTCAGCAGTTAAGAGCACTGGCTGCTCTTACAGAAGATCTGGATTCAATTCTCAGCACCCACATGGCAGCAAACAACCATCTTAAATCCAGTTCCAGGAATCTGACACTTCTGACTTCAGGCATTGCACAACATGGTCATACTTACACAAACACAAGCAATAGACTCATACACATAAAATAAAAATAAATAAAAATTTAAAAAATTTAAAAAGGCAGTATGTGTTCAGTAGATACTAGACATTTCACCAACTATTATATATAAGAAGTGGTCTACATGAGGTATACAATAGAGCTGAGTGAATTCTATAACTGCATAAAATCAGAGGTTTAAATCATGCTTTACTTAAAAACATTGCAACAATAAACTTAGAACATTCTAGGATATCACAGTTTTATTATTTGAATTTATTGTTCTGTGTGTATTTCAATAGCAGTAGAGATTCTTGTATCAATGATGTCATATTTATTTATAAAACATTGCAATGAGCACAAGAAAGACTGACTTTCTTTTAGTTATTATGTAAGAGCAATGACAAGCAAAAGGAGAGGCAGTCTGCTGTATCAGGAAGAGATGAGGTGAGGTCGGGGAGAGCTAAGAATATAGCTCACTGTGAATTTTCAAATGGTATTTAAATATAATATTTGCTTATTTCTTTATAGTTGGATTATGTAATTCTTTTTTAAATATTTTATTTATTTTTATTTTATGTGTATGAGTGTATTGCATGCGTGTGTGTAAGTATACCCATGTGTGTGATGCCTGTGGAGGTCAGAAGAGGGCGTAGGATCCCCCTGGAAGTGGAGTTACAGATGGTTGTTTGCCACTATGTGGGTGCTGGAAACTGAACCCCAGGTCCTTCTCAAGAGCAACCAGTGCTTTTAACTGCTGAGTCATCTATCCAACCCCTGGATTATGTGATTCTTAGTAGTCAACTATATACAATGTTGTATGCAATGTTAAAAAATTGGACATGCCTTTCCATGTTCAAATTTTCTCAAATGATTAATTTATTTTGTCCATTCATTTTACTACATAAATGAATATGTGGATTATGTGTCTTAGATCCACTGGGTGGAAATCTGTATCAAATTTCAAGTCATGTTTAATTTGAGCTTCTGCTCAAGCAGGACACTCTTTTCCAGCATAAACTCAAAATAGAGCAAGAACTCAGAAATGTGTTACGAGTGATGAAAAAGAGACAGCAATGCACATTACCACATTTTCATAGACATACATAGACAGATTTGCAATTTATGTTATGTTCCTCATGTTAACTAAAAAACAATCTTTATATTTTAAATAACTTTACTTAATTTTTAAGTTGATTACCATAAAAAGGTTAAAATTAAAAAATCAGCCTGAACTAGTTAAAATTTATCTGCGATAGTAACAAATCTACTTGACAGCTCTATGAGAGAGTATAGCTCAACATGACAGAATACATTAGGTAAATTCCTAAACTACTTGGTCGTAAAATCAATTTCTCCATTTTTCTTTCACAGCTTTTAGAAATTCTATTGTTTACATTAAATAGATGCCTATGTACTCACTATTTTCTTTCCTTTTAAAGATTATAATCTTTCTTTTATATGAATAGAACTTTGATTTGTTATGATCATAACAAGGTATTATCCAACAGTGCAATGGCATATCTATATCTGTGTGGGTTACTTCTAGTTTTATATATTATTCATTTTACTACTTAATATTATTTCATTCTATGAGGTTCTTTTTTTTTTTTTTTTAATCTTTTTGAGACAGGATCTCCCTTTAGCCCCAGCTGGCCTGGAGCTCGGTCTGTAGGCCTTGAACTCACCAAGATCTGCCTGCTTCTGCCTCTGGAGTGCTGGGATTACAGGCATGAATCACCATACCCATCTTAAGTGCTGGGATTAAAGGTGTGTGCCACCAAGCTTGGCTCTATGAGGTACTTAAACCTCATTAAAATTATGTTTTTATCTTTAAATTCAATAACAACATTCATTTGTTTGACATTTTATCAATCTTCCCTGATTTACTTTTCTTAAACAAAACAAAAAAGATTTTATTATAAGAGCAGAATATGAAAGGAGCAGGCCTACAGACCAAAAACATGTGATTTAGAGGCAAAACTTAGCTGCTGATATTAATTAAAACTAAAGGTTAAATTGCATAGAGGTCCTGATAAAGTTATAATCAGAGACAAATCCTTATGATATCTCAGACAATACTACATTTTAATATCTGGGTGATTTTTATAGACATATAGACCTACTCCTCAACAATTAGAGCCCCACTGAGGTAAATTAGAACAGATCTCCAGCTTTCTATATCTGTGTCTCTTCCATTCCATTTAAGTACAGGTAGATAGTTCATTGTAATTAACAGTATAAACATTCCCTTAAGTAAAATGTGTCATAAATTTAAGATAACTAAACTGCAAAACTGACTTGAAAAGAAACTAGAACAAGCCAATAATTATTAAAAAATAAAAACATTAAAATTTATCACAACTTTCCTCCTATAAACACAATTACCAATCACTATTATTTGATAGGAAGATTTTAGAAAATTTGAAGAATCTGATATCCCTTGTGTTACACAATTGTCTGAACAGATAATGATAAAATAAATGTCCTTCTAGCCACTTATGCAGATAGCATGATAAAGTTGAAACAGGACACAAGGAGTTAAAAAATAGCATTATAGACCAATTTCACCTACAGATGTGAATTCATGCAAATACCATTCATAAAATTTGAATAAGAAAATTACCTTAGTATGAAAATTACTCTAGCATCACAATAATGTGTTACTCCTGTCACAGTTCTTAAGACCCCCTAAACCTCAATCTAAGAACACTATATATTATATATATGTATATGTATATATAATATGCTATATATACATGTATATGTGTTATAGCTAAAAATAAGGCAGGAAAGAGCAGTAGGTTGAGAGTGCTGGCAGCTTTTTAAAGCAGTGGTTATGGAAGGTTTTATTTTTAAATTTTGTTAGCTTTGTTTGTGTGTGTGTATATGTGTGTGTGCGTGCGTGCGCGCACACACACACACATACCACAGCACTCATATNATGTTTTGTCTTTTGGAGACAGGGTCTCCCTGTAGCCCCAGCTGTCCTGGAACTCACTCTGTGGACCAGGCTGGCCTTGAACTCACAAAGATCCACCTGCCTCTGCTTCCTGAATGCTAGGATTAAAGGCATGTGCCATCACACCCAGCATACTAGAAATATTTTAAATCGGTGAGGATTGTTCTTGTTTTTTGTGTTATCCTGTCAACTTCCTAGACAGTCATTGTTATGAAGTGTTTGGTAATTGGGACTGACTTTAATGATTACTGTTTTTTGATCAACAATATTTTGAAACCTCTCCATATACTCAAACAGCCTCAAAACAATCTGTGAAATAAGATGAAAAAATTGAAATTTTTTTTAAAAAATTAAAATATTACTTTGGATGAATTTTTCCATATCAATTAACCAGGTTTTTTTTTTTCCTTAAATTTTTATCAAACTTTTGGATACTTCATAAAACATTTCTTAATCAAATTTAAACCCATTCCCCCTTCCATGACCCCCACCCTGCCAGAGTTTCTGCATTCTGCTATATATGTCTTGTATCTTTTTCTCAGTGCTTTTTTTTTAATTTTTCAATGTAGATGTTTACTGTTTTGAGCAGAAGTTTACCGTTTCGGTCAGTTCTTTGAACAAGTCTTCTTTCTTGTTGTTCCATTTAATTTTATATTACTCCAAAGTACGCAAGTATACTCTCCAAACATACACCAAAATCATGACATCTGAAAACAAACTATAAGTTAATTCTAAAGCTTGTTTAGGGATTCACCTTTTAACAGTAGAGTTGCATGCAGGTAAAAAGAAATATTACTTTGTATTCCTAAATTACATAGCAAGTTGATGTATGTTTTAATGTACTTTTTGAATAGTAGCATCATATTTACTAGAAAAGAAAAAATATACCCAGTTTGCCTTACGAATAAGGTGCTAGGATCCACAAATGAGGGATACTATATGTCATTTGTTTCTCTGGGTTTGTATTACTTCACTTCTAGTTCCATCCATTTACCTGGAAATTTCATGATGTCCTCTTTCTTTACCACTGTATAGAACTCCATTTTGTAGATGTACCATATTTTCTTTATCCACTCATCAGTGTACAAAAATAAATTCCAAATGGATCAAAGACCTCAATGTGAAACCTGAAACTCTGAAAGTAACAGAAGAAAATGTTGGCAGTAACCTACAAGATATAGGCATAGGAAAAGACTAAACCAGACAGCAGCTGCTCAGGAAATAAGGTCAAGAATCAACAAGTGTGGCCTCATTAAACTCAAAAGCTTCTGTACAGTGAAAAAGACAATCAAAGAAGTGAAGAGAAAACCCACAGAGTAGGAGGAAACCTTCAACAGTGATACTTCTGACAGAGAATTAACATCCAGAATATATAAATCAAAAGACGGAGTAAAGAGATGAACAGAAACTTCATTGATGGCTGAGAAACACCTTAAAAAGTGTTCAAAGTTGCTAATAATTAAGGAAATGTAGATTAAAATCATTTAAGATTCCATCTTAGCCTGGTAAGACTGACTATGATCAGGAAAACAAAAGATATCAAATGCTAGAAAGGTTGTGGGGACAGGGGAACACTCATCCACTGCTGGTAGGAATGCAATCTCGTGCAACTCCTATAGAAAACAATGTGGAAGCAGAGGCAGGCGGATCTTTGTGAGTTCAAGGCCAGCCTGGTCTACAGAGTGAGTTCCAGGACAGCTGGGGCTACAGAGAGACCCTGTCTTGAAAAGACAAAAAAAAAAAAGAAAAAAAAAAAAAAAAAAAAGAAAGAAAGAAAGAAAAGAAAACAACATGGAGAACTCTTAAAAGACTTATTCTTATATTTCTTCCTATCTGAAAGCAACCGTGATGTTATAATGTGAATATCTTAATGAGCCCTAGAATTAACTTACCACTTACTTTCAGGCATGGTAATTAATGTATATGATCGGAAGGCATATATTCATATTTTAGAATAATATAAAATTAAAAGAAAAAATATGAACCCCTAAACATAAAAAAGTGACTTCTGGATATTGAAACTTTGTCAGATGAGTCACTGGTGAAGAGTTCTACTCTAAACTTGTTTTGGAATTAACCTAGAGTTTATTTTCAGAGTTTGTAATTTGGGTATATGTATGGAGTAGATGATAGATGATAGATAGATAGATAGATAGATAGATAGATAGATAGATAGATAGATGATAGATAGATAGAGATAGAGATTCATATTTTGAAGTTATTACTTTCAAAATGAAAGGCAACAACAATGACAAAAAAGACTTGTTCAAAGAACTGACCAAAACTATAAACTTGTGTATCAAAAAAGTTAAAAAAGACTGAGAAAAAGATGCAAAATGGGACTTAACATGTATGGCAGAATGCATGAACTCTGGTGAAGGATGCATGGATGGGGGAACAGGTCTAAATCTGATTAAGAAATGTACGAAATGTAAAAACGCTCAATAAAAATTAAGGAGAAAAAAAAGACTCGAAATGAACCTAGCACATGACCCAGTCATGCCACTCCTGGGTATATAACCCACAACACTCAATCTGTTGCAGAGATACATTCATAACCATGTTTATTGCAGCTCCCTCCTGCTTTAATTTATTCAGCAGTAGAATTTATGTAGGTGATCTATTAAAAAGTATTAAAGAACAATTCTAACAAATAATTTAGGTAATTATATATTTAGAGTGTATGTAATATTAGAAGAAAGATTTCAATAGGTTGATGAGTGAAGGCTTTTTGCAAATAAGCTAACATTGCACATATACAAATTGGGATATTTTGGTGTATAAAAGCCAGAATGCTATCATAAAATGAGTTGCAGGCAGAGAGAACATCTAATTTACAAGAGTTCTCAACTGACAGAATTTAGTACTGAGACCATCAGATTCTGTACTGCTTTCTTCTTCGGGATGTTCCTACATTTGGTTTAATTTTGAAAACCTGTTTTAAAGTTAAAATGTGAAAAAGAAGAAAAAAATGGATGTTTATCCAAAGCATGCCGGATGGAGGAAACACTGTGACTGTTAGCTTTAATTGTTAATTTGGCACAACCTAGAATCACCTGGGATGAGAGTCCGGAGGAGGGATTGTCTGCAATGTGCTGCCCTGTGAGTGTGCCTTAAGGGGTGGGGGATGGCAATTTCTTGAATGTCACTTGATGTGGGAAGACCCCAAATCAAGCACACAAGCATCCATTTTTCTCTGCTCTTGACTATGGATGTGTTGTGATTAGCTGCTTCAAGTCCCTCCCACTGTGATCTTCCTGTGATGATGGACTGTAATCTGAAATTTTAATCTGATATAGTGCTTTCTCCCGTTACTTGTGCTTTTCAAAGTATCTTACCTTGGCAACAGAAATACATCACAGATCTCTATTTATGCTCACATGTCTGTGAATATAACACATTCATTTTTGAGAGGAAATTTTCAGCATTTCTGTGGCAAGTGTTCCTTGTTGTTGTCTTGTCATTTATAACAGGTGACTGTTCAGGTGATATAGCCGCAGAAAGATAAAAAGTGATCAGTCAGAAGAGTACTTACCAAAAGGGTTAATCCACAGTGCATGCAGTGAGCAGACAGGTGTGTGTGTGTGTGTGTGTGTGTGTGTGTGTGTGTGTGCTTTATTGATTCACTTATGAGGATAAGAGGTGGTTTGGGAGGTAAATTAGTTGCCAACATTAAAATTTTGTGAGATTTTATTTTAAAATCTAGAATTCTGAGATTATATGATTGGTATCCATTACAATAAAGCCCTAGAATTGATATGACAAAGTTAACGTCATCTCTACAAACACCATTGACTGTATGCAACTTATCATAGCCTCATCCATTTCTCCTTTCATAATAACTTTGACAAGTATAATCATTACTTCCATTTTACTTTCTGTGTCTGCTGATTTAAAGTTAAGATTTAGTCTTCATAAAAGAATCCATATCTACCGATATCCATATATATATACATATATATATGTATATATATATATATGTATATATACATACACACACATACATATATATATATATATATATATATATATATATAGTGGAGCAGAGCTAATTTAAGCATTTTGTAGATAAATCATTATATGTAGATAATTTAAGCATTTTGTAGATAAAGCATTACCTTGAAAATAATATATTTGGCGGGGTGGGGGAATGGGTGAGAACACGAGTTTAGATTTGTTAAAAAATAAAAATAAATTTATGTGAAAAAAAAAAATTAATAAAAAAAAAAAAAAGAGAAAATAATATATTAATTGCAGAATATTTTCTGTTCCATATTCCTTTTAGGTCTTTAGGATGAATCATCTTTTTTCTTTTAGTGCCATTTTTTGCATATTTTCACGGTAATTATTTTTATAATTATTTTTCACTATAAAGACTGTGAAGAATTAGAGAAAATGATTATGGGTTAGGTCTTTGCATATAGACTATGTTTTAATATTATACTATTCAATATTGTCACAAAATAAAATAAGAGGTAACTGATGTGCCCTAACTTTGCAGTTGATGACATCACACTGTGGGACTGGGGAATGTCTGTGCTGTTGAGTAGCATTTTACAATTGACACCTCTCGCCTTTTCAGGATATCGAGTCTCTAACAGGAGGGCTGACTGGTTCTAAGGGGGCTGAGCCACCGGTAAGTTAGATTCTTCATTAAATGTAAGAGTTGCATTGAACTGAGTAACAGAAGTTCATCAGAGTTGCTGTGTACTTTATCATGTATTTAGTACTATCATGTATTTAGTAACTAAAATAGTTACTGAAGTAAATACAGAACAATGAATTTAATCTTAGTGGGGTTCTCAAAAAGATTAATCTACACTCAAACTTTTGGCACATTATAGAGAATTAGGATGTAGCACATTAGTGGAGCACTTGCCTACCTTAGATAATGCCTTATGTTCAGTCTCCACTCCCAAAGGGAGAAAACCGGAATAAAAGCTACATTAGAAAACGTGAATGATTTCTGTCCTACCAATGTGGTGCACCAACTTGAGAATTTATAATTCTAATTTTGAGGACAGTGTGTGTGTTTGCCCTTGTGTGAGCACACATGTATGTGCACGTGCATACATGTGAATGTACAAGCCCAAATGTGGTGCTGAGACTCATCCTCAGTTGTGTATCCACCTTATTCTATGAGGCAGGGTCTCTCAATCAAGCCCAGAGGTCACTGACATGGTTGGTCTCCTTAGCACTCTGCCCACCTAGCATTTATGTGGATCTGAGCACTGGTCTTTATGCTGATGGCAAGTGTTTAACTGCTGAGAAATATCCTCATCCCCGACCCTTAAGACTATTTTTAAGCAGTAAGAGGAACTTGTTCTAATGTCGGAACACCTTTTCTGTTTATCTGAATTCAGAAGACATTAAGTACAATGACATTGCTGTGACTTCAGGTTTGAGCTATGAAAAGGAGTTAACGGTATATAAATAAAATAATAAGGCATTTCAATTATGTAACAAATGGTCAATGAATGAAATTTTGCCTTATTTTAGGATGGTGAAATTTAATGAGAAATGCACAGAACTCATTTCTATCTGATTTAGTTCTATTAAAGACTAACAAAGAATCAGAGAGATAAAATGAAAAGGCTATGATCAAAATTATTTTCATGTGCCTTTTTATTACATAATCTTCAACCACTCACTCTTGAGGAAGAAATAAATCCATGCAGCATTTTCTTTCAATTTTCATCACATAAGTTTATGTAAGACGAGACTGTTTGGGCTTCAGATTCCCAATTATTGTTCCCACTGAATCAATTGCTTTACAACATATGGCAAAATCTGATGTAAGTGAACCTAGAAAGTCTATTAGCGTGATTTATGAGCAGTACTCTACTTAAGTGTTGCAGGTGACTGTTCAGGTGATATAGCTTCATCTACTGCTTTATACAGTCCTTGTCCATGGCATTCAACTACATCAGAAGGATAAAGCTATCTCCTTTAGCTATCCTTACCTGTTCTGTAATCCCTAGCAAAAATATCTGAGTGGAGATTAGCTTGTTTTAAAGGAATCCTTTCCTCATTCATAACAAAACTGAACTCCTTTATTCTGCAATTGGTGGCCACAATCTTATTTCATACTTGCATATTTAAAATAACTTAGTAATTCACTTGAATAAGCATTTTGTCAAACATGGAATATTAGTGGACAAGTATGGAACAAAGTTGGCAAGTTCTTGTAAGAGCCATATTTAGTAGGAAAAAGTCGCAGGAAAGAAAGATGGTGTTAAAGGCAAATTTCATTGATATATATTCCCCCACTAGCAAAAGCAATAAGCATCAGTAGTGCAACTCCTAGTACTGGAAATACAAAGTGTTTATCAGTATTAGGTTTCCATTTTCAATTTTTAATACATAAGTTTTAAACATAACTCAAAAAACTGTGAAAATGCAGGTTCATTATTTCCTGTTTACCATGATAATGAATATTTATATTGATGCATACATTTTCTGAATTTCAATGATTATGTCTATTTTATAACTTTTTGAGAAATGAAAACATCGTGGATATGCTAAGCCAGGTAAAGGCACAGGCAGTCAAGAAGTCTTCTCAGGAGATCCCACTGTCTTTATCTCCCTCTAAATTGTACATGGAGAGATACAAATGATGAAATGATTGTAGTTGCTAGAGGGACTTCAGTCATTCAAGAATACAGTTTCTATCTAGTAGTAGAGGGCTGCCTTTCCATGCCCAAAACCCAGAACTGATTCCCAGCCCAATAAAAGCAAACAAACAAACAAAAAATAACTAGAAAACTGAAAGCCCAACTAAAATGTACATATCTTAAATTCAGTTGTTTTATATTATTTTCCTTCCTTTAAAATATACCTTATGTAGATTATCAAAATACGATTGTTTATTTCTCAAGTAATATCTTTTGTAGAATTATTCACCAAAACCTACACCTAAATTTAACTAATCGAAACAATTCACTAAGCCTTAAAATATCCTATACTTTGTGGATAAAGCTTTGGCAGAGTTGAGTACCTGCTAAATAAATTTTACCCAATAAACACTTTGCTCTTTAAAGCTATATGACTGGACTATGACTTCTACTTATTTGGGAAGTAAAATTTAAGCTTAGTTCCTTTGAATTGTCCTACAAGTAAAAGAAAGTGTTACACTGTGATGTTGTATAATTCAGAAAAATATAGAGACCAACCCAATACAAACTATAAATAAAACAACTAGCATTTTATATTCCCAGTTAGTTCAAATGTCAGTATCTAGCTCCTTTTTTTTTTTTTTTTAACACAAGCATCCTTCATATAAAACCAATTTGCAAGCAGTTGTGCCCCAGCCCACACAGCCCAAGGCTCCCACCATCCAGCTGGAGGGGCTTGAATGTTCAATCAAGTTGATCAAATAAGTGTCCAGACTATATTGTCGTAGTTTTACCATTCACCCCAATCGCAGCCCCTACATTCTACCACTCCCCCTCTTCCACAGATTGTTCCTTAGGCTTAGAGATGGGGCACAGGTGGACAAGAAGCACAACAGTCTACTTTGTCTGGAGATGTCGTTTTGGACTCTGATCAGTTCTGGCTGTTTCCTTTCATGGGCTGACCGTTTGCCCAGGGATAAGCTTTCAATCCTACTAATAAAGCACAAGCGATTAGATATATAGGTATTTAAACATTGCTAGTTACTATGGTAGGTTACTTTGGTATAGACACAGATGTTTGGATGGTCTGTTAATCCCTGGATTACTTTTTTTTTTCCCCTGAGAAAGATGACAAGGCCTTACTGTGGCATAGAAATCTCCTAATCACTAGAAGGTATAAGCTTGTGGCAACATCCACTGGTTATTCCTCCAAGGAGAGAGCTAATAATCAAATATATTAATAAAACAGTTACATGGTAAATTTTTCCTTGGTAGACTATTAAAAGTCATTTAATTGTTTTCATTCTCTGAGGGGCTGGAGAGCTAGGCAAGCAGGTCAGAGCGCTGGCTACTCTCACCACAGATCCAGCTTTGGTTTTCAGGACCCACATTACAGCTAAAAATAGGCTGTAACATTAATTCCAGGGGATCCAATTCCTTCTGGCTACCCTGGGCATTGCATGCGTGTGGTGTAAGAACACACATGCAGACAAAATACAATCACGAGCAAAATAAAAATATTTGAGATTTTAAAAAATTCATTGGACAAAATATGTGAAGTCCTGGATGAATGCTCTTTCATGAGGATGCATTATGGTGGAGTAATTTCTTTACTGGTGTAATAAGCCAATCAGAGATATTTGGAAATACAGAGGGAATACTTAAAAGTTGAAAATTCTGCTCTAGATATACGTAAACCTTGCTGCTGAAAATAAAAAACCAATGTGAAGCTCGTTTCATTTTAAATAGTAAGATATGTTAAATTATTGTATCCAGTTTGTAAACAGCATTATAAATAAATTGTATGTCATATAAGATTAAATACGCAAGACTCTAAGGATATTTTACACTATTATTTTCAATAATTAAAAGTATGATTTTTTTCAAAATTCAAGTACTCTCCTTTTCTTCATAAAAGAGAAAATAATTTAGCCGGGCATGGTGGCGCACGCCTTTAATCCTAGCACTTGGGAGGCAGAGGCCCAGGCGGATCTGTTGGGTGAGTTCAAGGCCAGCCGGGCTACAGAGTGAGTTCCAGGACAGCTGGGACTACAGGAGACCCTGTCTTTGAAAAGACCAAAAAAAAAAAAAAAAAAAAAAAAAAAGAGAGAGAAAATAATTCATGATTTTCAGGGGGAAATTCAAGTCATTTTATTATGGCTTTCCTTTGAAAAGATTTTTTTTGAAAAAGCACATTTTAAAACACTGAATTTGGAAATGAATTTATGCCACAAATAGCACTGGAAGATTTTTGTAAGTTAGACACTTATTCCAGTAAAGTAACTCATATTACTGAGAAAAATATTAAATAATGACTTAGAGCTGGCTTGGAAAACTTTTATCAAAGATATTATATATTCAGTTTTCAGTTCATAAAAAGTAGATTATAGATTAATCTCCAAGGTAAAAACATAGCATATATTTAGGTAGAAAAACAAAGAAAATAAATGAGTTCATTACAATCTAAAAGGCCATATATAATTTTTTTTTGTTTTTGGTCTTTTTGAGACAAGGTCTCCCTTTAGTCTCAGCTGGCCTAGAACTCGCTCTGTAGACCAGGCTGGACTTGAACTCACAGAGATCCTCCTGCCTTTGCCTCCCAAATGTTAGGATTAAAGGCATGCACCACCACGCGCAGCTGGCGTATATAATTATTAAACTGTGTTTATTGCATGTTGTTTTACAGTGCTGAAGATCAAACCCAGAACCTTGCTTACACATGCTTGTTATGTTTGAGTTATGTTTGAGTTATATTTCCACCCTTAAACAACAGTTTTAAAGTATATTTGACCAGCAGTATCTGTATATCTAGCTTCTATAGATTTAAACAGATGCAAGTCAAAATATGTATAAAAGGAATTCGATTAAGATTTAACATGCACAGCCTTTTTGCTTGTTAACATTTTGTAAGCAATACAGTACAACACGTATTTACACAGCATTTATATTATATTATGTATTACAAATAATCTACATTTTAAAGTAAAATGTTGGTAGGTTACATGCAATTAGTATGCTGCTTCATAGAATGGACTTGAGCACCTACAGATCTGGGTATCACCAAAGATCCTAGAACCAATCTATCCTTATTAGTAAGAAATGGTTATACACTCCTTTGCCTATTAAAAACATAAAACGCTCTTCTCTTTTCGTCCGCCATCGTGGACCGTAAGGCTCTCTCGGTTTCTCACCATGTCTTCACACAAGACTTTCAGAATCAAGGGATTCCTGGCCAAGAACTGGGTCTGTCAGGATTCCCACAAAATGCACGGTTGGCTGTATTAAGCTGAATCATGACTGATCATCTAGTAGTCCTACCAGATGGAAATGAAGTTTTTAAGCTGGATATTTGGTCATTTAAATTATGAATCTGATTTGCTTTTTTATCTGCTCTGTGTGAACAAATTGTTTGGGTCCAGTAATAAATATGCTTAAAAAAATAAAAATAAATAAATAAAAACATAAAACAAAATTTAAAAATGTGAAAACATACTTGGTAACTGTAAGAAATCAGCATATCCGGGGGCAAAATTGGAGTATAGGAATCACATTTCAAAGAGCCAAGATAAGAGCTGGAGAAATGGGTCAGCAGTTAAGAGCACTGACTGCCCTTGCAGAGGACCCGGGTTCGATTCCCAGCACCCAAGTGGCAGCTAAGAACTGTCTTTAACTCCAGTTCCAGGCGAATCTGACGCCCTCTTCTGACCTCTGTGGCACTGCATGACATGGGTGCACCAACCTACATGCAGACAGTACACTCATACACATAAAAAAAATAATAAAATTTAAAAAAACAAAGAGCCAAGATCATTTGGGAAACACTTGAACTGTAAGAACCTGCTACTGTAGAACTCTGGGTGTGGACTTCCAAAGTCACCAGCAGTGTGAGCCTTCACTGCACAGAACTGAGTCTGTGAGCTGCTGACATACAGCTGTTGGCGAGTCCTGGAACTGTCACGATCATTCTTTTTAAAGTGCGAACTAGCCTGGCGTGGTGGCACATGCCTTTAATCCTAGCACTTGGGAGGCAGAGGCAGGCGGATCTTTGTGAGTTCAAGGCCAGCCTGGTCTATAGGTGGAGGTTTGTAGATGAGATTGGCAAGAAAAGTTAAGTGTAGAGATTCACACTTAAGCATAACAGTATACAAAAAGATTTCTCCTTATTAGTTCGGTTTAAGAAAATATTGTTTGTTAATAAGCTTTTGACGTTCTAAAATGTCTGGTTAGTGTGAATAAAATCTAATAAAAAGTAATACAGACTACATGAAACATATTCCAGGATATACAATATATCTATATCTATATCTATCTATGTAAGTGATATGTGTATGTATGTATATATTTATATATAACTATGTATATGTTCATGGGAGGAATTTGTATTCCATATTGAGGAAAATTAGGAATCACTGAAGCCTTGAAACAGGAGGATCACTTTACTACCCTTCTCATTATAAGTTTTTCCTTGACTCTAGTTGAAGAATAAATCAGAGAAGATGATGATAAGATTATAATGGTGATTTTTATAAAGTAAATAAGGTATGGAAATGTCAGTTCCTTATGCTGTCTATGATATGTAGAGGATAAAAATGTTAAACAGAATATGTAATACTGATCATTAGAAGCTAGCAAGGGTGGAGAGGGGATATATAGGAAGATTGGAAAATGGCTCCCAAAGAGTTTAGATAGAAATAATAAATTCTAGTGTCCCATAGCACAGTGAAGGGACTATAGCTCAGATAATCTATTATGGATTTTATAAGTAACAAGAAGAGAGGGGATTGAAAGGCTCCAAGCACAACATAATGATAACAATGACAGGAAAGCAAACATCAGAACACATTGTAATTTGTATAAACAATCGACTGTGCCCATGAATACATGCATTTGCGCATTAATAATTTTAAACCAATAAATAAAAAGCAATTGAGGACAATGTTTTAGGAGAAATTAAATGTTTAAAAATAAACATTTTGGCAGTGTGAACAGAGAGCATTAGGTCATTCATAAAATGCTGATGTCACATTGATTATTCAAGTATCAACTTTAATTTTGAAGCATATTAAGAAATTAATAAAGGCCAGACGTGGGTGGTAGATGCCTTTAATCCCAGCACTAGGGAGGCAGAGGCAGGCAGATCTCACAAATCAACCCCAGTCTGGCCTTCACAGCAAGTTCCAGGCCAACTGGGGCTACAGGCAGACCCTGTCTTTAAAAAAAATAATGAAATTAAATACAGGTAACTATGATAGTTTAACTGTCTGCTTTGACAAATGAGTTAAAGAAGAATTCTTTCTAGTGAAAACAATTTAGTGGATAATCATTTTGAAGAATAATTTACAGACTTTATAACTTGAACTGAGTAAAGAAAAATGAACAGTTTGGAATTTAAAGGGGAAATAATTGATCTGAACATGTAGAAGAGCTTATAAAAAGGATCTGGGTAATAATGAAATAATTCTCCACTAAAAATGTGTACAGAGATGAGAAGGAAGTTGAATATAAGGCCCCAAGGAAGAAAAAATTTAAGTAAATATAAGAAGAAAGCTACTGGTCAGAGGGAAAACATGTCTTAAAAAGAACAAAATGGAGAAGAGTGCCTGGAAAAAAAAATACCTAGAAAGCATGGAATCATGAATGCCAAGGTTGAGTGGAGCTGCAAAGGCTGTCAGAAACTTCATGATTTTGAGGGATTCAGAAGAGTGACCTTTGTATTCAGCAGCAAGAAGATAAATTATGATGTAGGAGAGATAATTTTAATGGAAAATTTGTGTGAAATTAAGTTTGAAAGGATAAATAATTAAACAGAAGAAAAGAACTCAGAGGCTCTGGAACCTTTTTAAAACAGCTTTGTTTTTTTTTTAAAAGCAGGTGGGTATAATACAGACTTTGAGATGGAAGAATAAATTCAAGCACCATCTGTAGGAGTGAAACTTTGTCTGGCTCAAGGCAAGGAACTGCAGACCCTGTCCCAGAGAAACTTCCAAGAGTTATCTGATATCTCCATGGGCATTCAGTTGTCTGTGTGAATTATCTATAGGTCCATGAGGTCCGGATATTGCAGTGTTTCCTGCCTTGCCTATCTCTGCAAAGTTTCAGAACCGGATGGGCCCTTCCCTTGAGGTATTGAGCAAAATGTCACACCTCCAGTTTACTAGTTGCACAAACAGGAGCTTTGCACCCCCCTGGTAGGAGCCAAGGTGGCTCACCCTTCCCTTCCTCCTGCCCCTCACTTCCTTGCTCAGAGCACAGTAGCCGTTAGTATATAAACACATTGCTGGCATGAATAAAACTGAGTCTATCTCCCGGACCATCCCTTTTAGTATGTTTCTTTTATTTCTCATGTTTCCCTCCCCTTTCCTTACCAGAAACTCAGCCTAGGAACTGTTAGCCAGCCAGCAGGAAACAGCTGAGACTGACAGCCTTGTGAAGCTGCCAGCCTGGTTCTAGGAGGGAAGAACATGGTGTGGATTGCAGCCACGAGTGATTAAAGGAGCAACAGATGATATATATTTAACTGACACCATCTTATTGCTTTAGTGCTTGAAACATTGCAGGATCAAAACAGTCCCTAGCACTAAGATCCAGCGGTGATTATGGATGTTCTTAATGAAGCAGAGTGGAAACAACTGGAATTTGTTAGAACAAGAAATTGCCCTGGTTGTTGGTTGCTTTATAAATGGGCCTTGCAAACTTCTTTCTTGATGATCTTGGGTCATTTTAATGACTAAGACTAATGAGATTGCCCTCACTCTTAACATCTAAATAGGTAAAAAAAAAATACATCATATTTGTAAAATTCAGACTCATTGATCCATCTAAATATTTGATAATCCCGCTGGGATAGCCAATGTAATGCCAAACATTCTAAGTTAAACCTATGTTTCTGACCTTTTGAATGCCTCTCTACAAGCATCCTATGGTTTTACCTGGATCAGTTAGTAACTATTTTATACCTAATCTTTCCTGAAGCCAAAATTACAGGGTCATATTATAAACTACATCTTTACAAGTATTCTGGAATTTGAGAAACTCTCATGACTCCTCTTAAACTACCACAGAGATCAAACACACCATTTTTCCTCACATGTTCTAAGTGAACCAAATCGGATAAATGTTATTTTATATATGCAACTCAGATCTTGTTATGTTTACACTAAAATTTTTGTTGAATTCCCATGAATACAAAGTCTCTAAAGTTCATGAGGTGATTTGTAAGAATCTCTGTGACTTTCCCTTAATGACCATAGGAACTCATCTGCTTTAATCTTTACAATCAACTGCAGCTGCACCAGCCACTTTGTTATCCTCATTCCAGACTAGCACAATTCAAGAAAGATTGCTGTATCTGCTATTATTCTATCAACATTCCACAGTCTCTTTCCTGAGAGATATACCCATGGCTTAGTGTCTCACTTTCTTAGATTTCTGTCCAAATTTCACTTTATAGAGTTCGCCTCATTATTACCTCACAATCTTTTCCCTATCCTTATATGGATACTATTTGTTGCATTCTGGTAGGATATAAATTCCTATAATTAAAGATTATTTTTGCCACTTTTATTCACTATTATATTCCAAAGATATAGAATAACATTTAACCTGAGATTTTTTCAAAATAGTTGTTGAATAAATAAGAAAAATATCATTTATGCCATTAAGTCACATTTGTGTTCTTAATATGAAATTATACAAGTTTATTGCACAAATACTGAAGCCATTTAAATATTCCCTAATAATGCTGTGTTAATTATGGCCATCCTGTGAATTTGGAAGGTAGAAGTCTGTTTGGGGCTAGGTTAAATCAGGGCAATAAAGGAATAGCAGTGAATAGGCGTGAACTTTATAATGAGAAATTGGCTCAAAGGTAATGAGAATGAAAGTAAAGACAAAGAAACTAGGAAACCTGTAGCAATAAAATGTTATAATGGCCGGGCATGGTGGCGCACGCCTTTAATCCTAGCACTCGGGAGGCAGAGGCAGGCGGATCTTTGTGAGTTCAAGGCCAGCCTGGTCTACAGAGTGAGTTCCAGGATAGCTGGGGCTACAGGGAGACCCTGTCTCAAAAAGACCAAAAAAAAAAAAAATACTACATATCTTGTGACATTGTTTGTATGCATGTCTATGTAAGCATGGTATGCATATGCAGGCATGTTCAACAGTATGAGGACATGTGAAACCAGAGATCAGCATAGGATGTCTTCGCCTTTGGCTCTCCACGCTTTTATTTTGAGACAGGGAATTTCATGGTGTTTGGTGCTTGCTGTTTAGGTTAGAGTGACTGGCCAGCAATCCTTGTGAACACCTATTTCTTCTCCCCCCAGCATGAGTATTACAAATATGAACACCATGCTTGGTTTGGGGGAATGCTGGGGACCCAGACTCAGGTCCTCATATTTGCACTGTAAACACTTTAACCATTAAGCCATCCTCCCTGCATCTACATTGGTCAATATTACTAGGCTTTAACACATTCACTTTTTTTTAGTTGATTTTTCCCATTTTTAATTGTTTGACACTTTCATACATTTATATAATGAATTTTAGTCATTTTTCTCTTGCCATAAGTCTCTGCCATCCCTTTCTCTCATTGCTATCTTCCTTAGGAGTCTTCCTCCTACTTTTATGTCTTCTTTTTGTGTGTGAACCACTGTTTAGAGTTTTTTGCCAGGGACTGAATAATGGTTGAGCAAAGGCAAATTATCTTCCAGGTCACAATCTACTACTCAGCACAGTCAGGGCAGGAACTCAAGGCAAGAACCTGAAGGAAAGAACTGAAGCAGAGCCCAGCGAGGAATATTGGTTACTGTCTTGCTTGTCCCTGATTTACTCAGTTATCTTTCTTATCAGCTCAGGCACACCTGCCCAGGGATGACACCATGCACATTAGGCTGGTCTATCCTCCATCAGTTAGCAATTAAGCCTCACAGACAGGAATACCAGACCAATTTAATGGAAAAAATTCTTCAGCTGAGGTTCCCTTTTTCCACGTGACTCTAATTTGTGTCAAGTTGACAAAAGTCTAACCAATACTGAGCATAACATTTCCATGTAGGTATTGAAAACCTCATAGGAATAAAAATGTGAAATAAGATTTCATTGCTTCACTTAAAGCCCTATGTTAGTAACCTCTGCATACCTCTGGCTAACACCTAATAAAATAACTTAAAGAAGAAAGGATTTATTTTAATTCATGTTTTCAGAAGTTTTTAGTCAATGATTTCTTGGGCTCATTAACTGCAGCAGAGCATCAAGATGGTAGGAGAATATGGTAGAGGATGATGGTAAACCAGAAGCATGATAGAAATGCATGCGGGAAGCCCCAAGGTCTGTTTCCTCCAGCCAGACTCCAACTTCTAAAATTTCTGCTACCTCTCAAAAGAGTGCTACTATCTTGAGATCAAACCTTAAACACATGAGCCTATGGATAATATTTAATATTTACACAGAAAAAGAAACAAGTTATAGTACCAGTGCCAACAATTATCTCCCGATTGTATGGAGTGATGTCACGTGGTACAGGGTTAATAAGTAATGGTCCTGTCAGTCTTTCCATTGTGAGTCACCACTATGAGATCCTGTGAGAGAAGAAAGTACCATCGCATAAAGTTGTCACCTGGTAAACAGAGCTCCAGAGGTTTCAATCTATGTTACACAGAGAACATGTTTTACCTAAGCCAAATCAGAGTGTCCCAAACTAATGAATCACAGAGCTAGCCAGTGGTATGTCCATGTTTGGAAGATTAGCAGAAAATCAGTGCATGACTCAATTGGATAAACGAGGTAAAGAGAGAATTAAAGTACTGGGGGTCAGGAACATGTATGACCACTGAATTAAATGTTTTTCTTTTTTTGCATCCTGTAAATTTGGAAGGTAGATGACTGTTCGGAGCTATGTTAAGTCAGGACAATGAAAAGGGATAGCATTGGGCAAGAACTTTATAATGAGAAATTGGCTCAAAGGTGTATGAATTTCCTTATGGGTCAAATCGGTAAAGTGCTAAGATAATACATTACATGCACAGTAACTGACTGTTAAGATTACAGAACCTCAGATCTGCCAAGGTTACAAACCGGGATTGAGTTGGAAGGGGTTTCTTTGTTTTGTTTTTGGGTTTTTTTGTTGTTTTTTTTTTTGGGGGGGGGTTCGTTTACAGGGAATGTGTAGCTGAAAGCAAATAGGAAATTGTTGTTATCAGTGAACTGTGTTGAATGATGGTATGTTAAAATGACTTATCCCACTAAAGGCGTATGGATTGGAAGAAGGCTGAACACATCAATGGACTGATAGTCAGTAGGTGGTGCTTAGTGTCAGAAGTAGGTCACTGGACACGCATCTCCGAGAGTATTGCATCTTGTCCCTGCCCCTTCCTCTCTGTCTTTGTCTCTCTCTCTCTCTCTCTCACTCTCTCCGTCCTCCCTTTCTTCCCTCACTCCCTCCCTTTCTTCCTCCTCCCTCCCTCTCTCTGCTTCCTGACCTGCTCGGAGCAGCTCTGCTCCACTCCAGACTCTGCTCTGCTGTTCAGCTGGCTTCTGCTCAGGCACCCAGTGGTGGGAGCAAGGAACCACAGAATGAAACCTCTAAAATTGAGCTCAAGTAAATATTCTTTTAAATTGTTTCCCTTGGGAATTTGGTCTCAGTGACTGCAAAGGTGGCTAGTGTATGGCTGTTCCCATGAGAATCCTCCTAAATAAAGATTCCTCTAATTAAAACTAGTTTACAAATCCGGAACTTTTAAGTACTGGACACATAACTCTTACCCTAGTATCTTAACCCTGCCCCAACCCATATTAAAAATGTATGAGGTAAAAATTTGACTTTTCCTAAGTCAAATAGGAAAAAAAAAGTGGATCAGTTCTTAATAGAATTGCATCAGTTCTGAGTTAGGGTTCTCAGAGCTCCGAGCTGAATGAGATTAGCGCTTTCCAAGTGAAGAGAACTGCACATTCTCATCTGAAAATAGTCTTAATGCCCCAGATGAGATTTTTTTCTTGGAATTCTAAATGACCAGGAAATTATTAGTCTTCAAGCTTGGGTGTATGACAAAACATGTTTAAAGATAAGATGAATGAAAATATATTTTTCCTAATTCAGATCTATTCAGTGTGTGTGTGTGTAGTTGCTTGTTTGAATTGAATTTCATTTCAATCAGTAAATTCTCTGGCATGATGAAAATTACCATACCATTCTAAATTATTAATGATGAGGAGGGAGAAGAGAGGAAACCATCACCATATGTGGGCTTTAATGCAGTCCTGGCTCTCCTCGAGTAGAATAATAATGGGTTAACAATTCTAATGGTTTGTGTAAAGCTGACACCCCCACCTTCTGAAAATCATTCTTAGTTATGTTTGCAGTACTATGAAAAATACCTGAGATAATTCACTGTATAAAGAGAAAGGGTTTATTTTTACTGACAATTTAAAAAGTTCCAGCCCATAATCATATGGCCCCATAGTTTTGGGCTTGGTGGCACATCTTGGTAAAAATGTGTGGCAGAGGAAAGCCTACTTACTTAAGCCATAAAGCGAAAGGTGGAGGAAGAGGAAGGGTCTAAGTTCTCACTGTCATTGTCATTTCCTATAAGGGCCTCCTTATAGGAAGACTTTCTGCTAGGCACCACCTACTTAAGTTTGTACTACCTCCATATACCACCAAGCTGGGACTATACCTTTATGAACTCAGTATTTGGGGAACACTGAAGTGAAGATACAATAGTAGTGAGATGAAAAATCATAAAAATAATTGCTTTAGAGCTACACGTTGAGCAATTCAAATTCATTTTGGTTAAACTGAAATTTTCAGTTCTTTCAATGACATAATATACCACACAAGAGACTGTTTACCATGGAATAGAGATTTCAAAAGACACAGTTTAGAGTCTACGAAGATACAGTGAAACCTAACAGACAGCAACAGAAAATGGCATGGGACAGGCATGCTGGAGAGGCCTGGTGGCTTAGAGAGGTCAACGTTGTGAATGCCCCCAAACGTGAAGAGCAACGGCTAGGAAACAATCTACAACAGCTCGTGTCAACTGCACACACAGAGTTGGCTCAGACTGCAGGTAAAGTTGTGGAACATTAGAATGGGCACAGTAGAAAGGTCAAAGTTTAAATGGTAGGATTGGTGTTGTGGCTCCATGGTGGAGTATTTGCCAAGTATTTTGAGGCCTTGAATTTGATATCACACACACAAAAGGAAAATTCAATAGAAGTGAGCTATAAATGTAAAGCTTATATTTAAGAGACATAAAGTATGGGATAACATCTAAAAGTTATCTGTGGTTCAATTACTAAGGATTTTAAATATCCATTCACATGCTGGTTTGTTGATTTTTAACATGATAGAAAATATGAAAAATGATATTTTTTCCAGCACCTGTCAATTTACTTGAGGATTTCAGAGTAATGAAGCCAATTAGTAGCTAGAAATGGTCTTTTTTTCTTCTTCTTTTTTTGGTGTTTTTGAGATAAGATCTCTCTGTAGCCCCAGCTGGCCTGGAACTCACTCTGTAGACCAGGCTGGCCTTGAACTCATAGAGATCCGCCTGCCTCTGCCTCCTGAGTGCTGAGATTAAAGGCATGCACCACCTTGCCTGGCATTTGTTTCGAATTGCACCTAATTTCCAAATAGTCTGTTAAAACATAAAGGAAACAAATGGGTACTGGGGCCTTTCACATGCTAGACAAGTGCTTTACCATTAAGTTTTGTACCCAGCCCTAAAAACAGTATTTTAAAAGTAAATAAATATATAAATGATGTAAGACATGATAATAAAATTGAAATAGGAACTTGTATTATAGCAAAAATTAGATTTATTTTTCTTAATTCAACAATGATTGGGAGCTGCAAGATACCTCAGTTGGTAATAACACTTGTCATTGGTAATTATATGAATTCTGTGTTTGGGACTAACACAGTGGAAGAAGAGAACTGACCCCTGCAAGTTGTTCTCTGACTTCCACACTTACACTTACACTGGAACATGACACAGGTGTGGGCACATGTACACACACACATACACACACACACACATAAAAATAAATAAATATAATAACTTAAAAATAAATATTGAAACACATATATTATATTATATATTAATAAGTTCAAATAAAATTTATTAATATATTAAAATATAAATTATTTTAATGCAAATATCTTTGCTCCTCAAAGTAAATATTACAGCTTTGCTCAATATGACATTATTCCAAATGCAGAAATTAAAATTTTTTTGATTTGCTCCCCTTTTGCTTGGTTTCTATTGTTTTTGCTGTTTACATAGTTACTTAATTTTACATATATTTATATGTCCTTATATATAACATGTATAAATATAAAATATATGAGATATTTATAAATGTGTTATGTATATTTTTATATGTTCCCCTCAGAATACAGAACAGATTTTTTAAAGTATTTGGAGTTCTCGGCTAAACAGAGGCTGTTCTCTCTAATTAGAATGTTCTTATATAGCACAATAAAGTGGAGTTATTTTTGTTTTTATCAAAGATGCTATAATTTAGGATGTTTATCTGAATAAAGGAGATGAGTATAGCTTTATATAGAATAATTATCCATTAAAATGTGAAAAATATGAAGTAAAAATAAATGCTTATTAACAAAACATGTTGGAGTGCCTACTATGTGTTTGGTTCTATTTTAGGCACTTTAGAAAAGCAAGATAATAAGTGTTTGCACTATAATTTGTTAACAGTTTTTATAAAACTATATAATGAATACAGAGTCTGGAGAGATGGGTCAGTGTTTACGAGGACATGGTTTTCATTCCCAGCATTCAGATAGTATTAAAGAAAGGTTTATAACTCCAATACTAGAAGATCTAATACCCACTTCTGGCATCTGTGTGCATTACAGACACATGGTACACTTACATATATGCATGCAAAACACTCATATAAATAAAATATAATTAATTATTTTAAAATATATGATAGATAAAGAAGATGACATATACATAGTTTTTTTGTAAATAATCATACTTCTGAGGACAGATTTTTAAACATTTTATTAGAAGAATGTTTTTGAGATAAATGTTGAACTAATTTTCATTTGATTTGCATTAAATTAAAATAATTCTTCTGAGTAGAATTCAGGAATCTCCCTTTCCTTGGTCTCAAAAAGTATTCCAATATTTCAGAGTTTAGCAAATAATATAACTAGCTGATGCAACCTGTTAAATAATATACTAGGTTAAATTTAACTGAAAAGTTATGTAGGATGATCATGAAATTAAAACTGGTTTTTAGATATCATTTCCATTTTATTTATGGGTATCATTTTCAGGAAGCCCTAGACTTCTTCCATGCTACTGAGAACCTCTTAGCTAAACATTTCTTCATAGTTGAAAAATGAGGTTAGGTTTACTAGTCTGTGAGATGAAGTGAATGTTTGCCTGACTATTCATAAAAGATGCCATGATTGTGCCCAGGTGGTCCTCTAAGAAGGTCGATATTACAGCAAATCCAAGGGCTTCTGAAGGCAACAGATCCCCAGCAGCATGCACTTCTCCCTCCACCTAGTAAGGTGACACTATCTCTGGCCAGAGAAGAGAGGATCCAGTAATTTGAAGATGCTGTCAATTTTCAGACATTAATAGCCGTTAAATTTTGTCTCAGTAGAAAGATGCAGAACTCTGTTTTGAGATTCTTTGACTTTCTTTCCTAGGTCTCCAGCAGCTGGAAGGCAGCATTAGCCATGTCCTGGGAATCTTTGTATAAGGAACACTCACTTGGAAGGGAAAGAGTGGATTCGATTTGCTCTTAGGCACGATGACTTTTTCAAATGTATATAGCCTGAGAAACATGAATCAGAAAACTCTAACTGCTTGAAGCTGCATATATATTCTTTTATTGTGCACATTAATTATACCCATTTTACAGACTATAAAGAAACTGGTCACATATTCCTAATAAAATTGACACTGCAAATCTGGCCTATAATTAAAATGTACATTAGTTCAACACTACTAAAATGCAGGAGCCATCAAAATGGCCTGAGGACCCCAGTTTGATTCATAGGACCCACATAGTGAAAGGAGAGAATCGATTTCTCCAAGTTATCCTTTGACCCCACATAAGCACTCTGTTACTTCTGCACCCCACACAAACTTACTCACACAGCATACATAGACACATACGCACAGAGAAAATAAATGAACAAATATTAAAAACAAGTTTTAAAAAGACAGAATAGGAATATGCCCTAAGTGCATTGTGTGCATGTATAACATTCTTAAAGAATTAATAAAATATATTTAATAAAAATGACATGATAAAATATAAAATCAGTAAATAGAGAAATATACCCTAACAATTTAATTATATTCTATTAAATTATTTTCAAAGACATAGTTGAAGTCATTGGCCTGCAATTGTATAACGTCTTATAGAATTAGAAGCATTAATGTATTCAAAGTTCAAGTAGTTTACTCCTAGAGCTTACCGAAGTCCTTTGAAAGCCACTAAAAACATCTATATAAATTTAAAAATATCAGCTAGAAGGATGTCTCAGCAGTTGAGAGCACTGGGGCTACTCTTTTAAAATACCCAAGTTTGATTCCCGGCATCCACATGGTGGCTAACAGCTGTCTGTAACACCAGTTCCAGAAGATCCTATATCCTCTTCTGGCCTCTGCAAGCCACGTTCTGCTTGGATTTAAGACCCAGTCCACAAGACCCCACTCATGCTTGGCTCCATTAATGAAACCAAGATTGGAAGTTAGGTAGATCATAAGCTCTAGGAAAGAACCTACTACCATTTTTCTGTTAAATGGCCACAGTATTAAACTGAAACCAAACAATTTATTGTTATACCCATAGGTAAGTGTTCCTTTCAAACCTCATATGAGAAGCATTTTTTTTTTTGGTCTTTTCTAGACAGGGTCTCCCTGTAGTCCCAGCTGTCCTGGAACTCACTCTGTAGACTAGGCTGGCCTTGAACTCACAAAGATCCGCCTGCTTCTGCCTCCCAAGTGCTAGGATTAAAGGCGTGCGCCATCACACCCAGCTGTGAGAAGCTTCTTTTGCAGTAGATGGTAATTAACAGAGACACAACATTAGTCATTGTGCAGATAATAAGAGAATGTGGAGTGTTCAGAGCTAAAGGAGACATCTATGGCACACTCCCCCTTCTCAAGTCTTGGGGGTCATTGAGGAAAAGGGCTGGAAAAAATATAAGAGCCAGAGAGAGTGGTTGAGTACACCAAAAGAGTGTCTTCCAGACAACAGTGCAGTTGCACATATGACTCGATAGCAAGTGCTACTGCATGCATAATACCTACACAGGTCAAGCCAGACAAAATCCTAGAAAGGAGGAGGAATGTGGTCAGGAAATGCTAACCCTAGATGAAGAGGTATTGGCAAGTGAAGGTTTCTGGGACAAGGAGAATCAATGTTCTTCAGGAATATAGCCCTGGAGATGCTACCTATATTCCAGTGGATATCCCTGAATGCTTGTGCATACTAACAACACTAAATTGGTTTTGTAGCCTTAAAAAGAATCCCATGAAATTCTAAGAAAATATTGGTGGTGATGATAGGAGAACAATTGGAGGGGAAGAATGGAGGATGAATGTGATCAAAATATATCATATGCATGTATGAAATTCTTAATCAATTAAAAAAAAAAACACAAAAAAAAGCCTTCAATCCCAGAACCTGGGAAGCAGAAGCAGGCAGAGCTCTATGACATTAAGGCCACCATGGTCTACATAACAAGTTGCAGGCCAGCTGGAGGTACAGGTAGACTCTATTTCAAAAAGAACCCCCCCCCAAAAAAAAAAGAAATATCAGAAAAGAGGACTTCTTAAATTCTGGCTTGCAAGGGCACTTGAATTTACATGTACATATCCCCACAAAGACAGACCTATAATTTTAAAAATAGAAATAAATCATAAAATCCAAACAATAACAAAAAATTATTTTTTAAAATTTTATTTATTTTTTATGTATATGAATGTACTGTCTGCATGTAGGTTTGTGCACCCATGTCCTGCAGTGCCACGGAGGTCAGAAGAGGGTGTCAGATTCCGCTGGAACTGGAGTTAAAGAAGGTTCTCAGCCACCATGTGGGTGCTGGGGATCGAACATGGGTCCTTTGCAAGAACAGTTATTGCTCCTAAATGCTGAGCCATCTTTCCAACTCCCTGGTTTTGAATTCATGATTTTGTGTATTCAACTTAGAGTCCCTGCAGTTATAAGAAATGATATAAAGAGGCCTTTGGAAAAAGGATACTTCAAGAAAGTGAGAATAGTAAAACTTGGGTAATACGAAAGTAGAAAAGAGGAATACTGGAGGTGAAAACCTGACTAGAGGAAAGAGGGGAAAGAAACATTAAACATTATTGAAGGCAGAAGCAACAACTATATCATGCTGAGTCTTGTAGGAATTTGGATTTTCTCTTAAGTACTATGAACAAAATATGATAAAAGTCTCTTCGTGAAAGAAAGTGTGAGAAAATTGTCTAAGATTTATATATTGTAACTGTGACAGAGATCAGGAGTTGGTTAAAAAGGTAAAATGCTTGTTGTATAAGCATGGGGAACCTATTTTGGATTCCTAGCACACACATAAAAACTGGGTATGGTGGCATGCATCTACAATCCCAATACTGGGAGGTAGAGACTGGATGATCCCAGAGGCTCACTAGCCAGCCAGGGGACTCCAGGCTTAGCAAATGGCCTTGTCTCAAACAATTAGGTGATGGGCAATAGAGAAAGACAGCCAGTATTGACCTGTAGCATCCACAGGTACACATAGCTACACAAGTACCTGTGAACACGTGCAGATACTAAACAAACACACACACACTCACATACACAAATATTATGCAGGTTGTTCTTAAAATAAATGAACAAGGAAATAATTGAAACCAAATGATCTTAGTAAGTGGCTAGTCTACAAGGAAATCCAGTAATTGAAGACAGACGCTTGGTTTAAAATGGTGATAACAGAAAGAGAAAACAGGCTAAGACAAATTTTAAAGTTATGTCAGTAATTTGGTGATAGATTGGATTTGTATATTGAAGATAAGTTAAAGATATCTCCTAAGTTGTGTGCTGAGCTACTAAAGAGCTGTTCATGACATTTACCAAAACAAAGGACACGAGAAGATGAGACAATTGGATTGAAATTGAGAAGGGAAATGTTATTCAGCTTGACAAATATGAATTTAGATTTAAATATGCTATGTTAGCTTTTAAGCAGTAAAGTGACAGAAGTAGTAAGATCATGTACATGTAGGTTGGAACTACAGGTCAAAGACCAAGCCACCACTGAAATAATTTATAGAAAAGTTGTCTCATGAAAGAATCTAAATAAGAAGTTTTCAGGAATAAAAATTTATGCATGTTGTATTACAAGGAAAGAGTCAGAAATCTAGAATGAATGCCTTTGACTCCCAGTCATGGATAGACATGATTAGTTTTATTTGAAAGAGGCATGTAACATTCTAAGGTCTTAATTAATAATTTGTCACCTAATGCTGGTGGAAATATCCCCAGAAATATGTACACCTATATATAGTATACATACGACATATATACATACATATAGTAATTTCATATTTGTGTGTTCTCAGTGTTCATCATAATTCTGTTTACAATCTGAGGTAAAAGAGAAGTAGAACACTGAAGTAAATTTCCCATTTTTGTAAGTCTTCACATATCATTTGTTAACTTCATGAGAGGTAAGTCTTAACAGCATCATTTTCTAAATTGCATAGCCAGTTACTTTTGTTCAATTTTAAAAATAATATCTCCATGTAAAATACACGTGGCTATCAAACAGAACATAAACTCGTAGCCAACCTCAGATTTGCTCCATTCCCATAGTAGAACTTTGTGTTTATGGTTATTTTATATTTTGGATTTGCAGAAATATAGAAATGGAGGAGAAACTATAGACAGTAGAACATTTCAATCTGCAAATAATGAAATCAGCATTGAAACCTGTGGTATGTGTTGTTAGTGGAAGATAAGTGGTTTCTTTTCCCTGATAAAATCTGAAACTCCTTTGTAGAATGAATCACAGGAGGTTACTCTTCTCAAAATGTATTAATAGACTCTGATTTCATGGAGGGAAAGAAAAGCAGAATATTTAGTAAATATGTAGTTACATGAGCTAGGAATGATGTCTGAGAAATGACCTTCAACTAATTTGAATTTATTACTTCTTCGCACTTTGATTTTAGATAAGTATCAGCCTTCTCATAGTAAAATTAACCCTGTGTTTCTCTGTTATATGACTATTGTGATAATCTTATGTGTTTACAATTAAAATTTTCTTGGAGCCTTCCATCATAATCCACCATATATTAATAGTATAGGGTTTTTTGTGTGTCACTTTCAGAAAGCTATTGCCTATGCTCATATGTTGAAGTGCTTACCTCGAGTTTTCCTGTAATTGTTTCAAAGTTTCCATTCTTATACTGGAACAATTTTTCTCTAAATTATTTCAATGGTGGCATGGTGGTCTTTGACCTGTAGTTCCAACCTATGCCTACATGATCTTACTACTTCTGTAACTTTACTGCTTAAAAGTTAATATAGCAAATTTAAATTCCTATTTGTCAATTCATTATGAGTTGGTTATTTTTCAAAGTTACAGATAGGAATCCAGTTACACTATTCTACATGAATAATGTCCAGTTTATCTGTTCATTTCTCTAATGTATGTTTTTACACCTTTGCTAAAAAGTCAGTGGTTGTAGCTGTATGGGTGTATTTCTGAGTCTTATATTCTATTTCATTGGGTTATCCATTTTTGTTTGATTTGGGGGCTGGTGTTGGTGAATATTGTATTGTCTTAGTTATTGATAAATTGCTCTTTTAAACAATATTAATAGCAGTGATGTTTGAATATGGGTGGTCTGCATCATTTAGTGTCTAATTTCTTTCTTCAGTATTTCATAATTTCATTGTTAAGTACTACATTGAATAAGAATAGTAATAAATTGCATATTAGGTATCATACCTAGAAGTTGGCAGTACAGGGAAGGCTACCATAGCTGGAAAAGCCCAACAGGTGATATTAGAGCTGCTTCTACAAGAGAAAACAGTGAACCTCAAAAAAGTCTTGTGTCAGTGGAAGAATTAAAGAAACTAGTGCAACAATCAAATTCTTGAAAAATTTAGGCAGATAATTCCCACCACATTTCCCTCAAAACTTTCTATTTGTCCCAGGCAGAAGATGTCTAGAACACAGAGAGTGACAACTGATTGTTAGGAACTTAATCAGGTACTGGCTTCAATGGTATCTGCCTTTTCCTTGCTTAGCACGCTTATGGTACCTGGTACTCAGCTGTTGATCTTCCAAATTCCTTTTTCTCATTATCTTTCCATAGGGATGAGAAGCAAGTTACTTTGAGCTAGGAAGGCCAGCAGTATGCTTCACTGATCTACCTTAAGGGTATATTCTCCAGCTGTGTCCAAACTTACTTCTCAGGGAACTTCATCCCCACAAGGTATCATGTAAGGGCCATTATGGTGATAACATTATGCTGACTGGATTATATGAACATTAGATAACAACCACGCTAGACTTTATAAAGCATATGCACCTCAGAGGATGGGAAATAAATCAACTAAAATGCAAGGGGCTTCTACCACAGTAAAATTTCTAGGAGTCCAGGGGTATAGGGCATGCAGAGAATTTTCCTTCTAAGGTGAAAGATAAATTGCTACACCTGGCTCCTTCTGCAGCCAAGAAAGAAGAACCCTTACAGAGGCCATTTGGAGATGACAGCCAGCACATTTGTCACTTGGGTGTGCAGTCACCCATAAAGTTGCTAGTTTTCAGCGGGAGCTGGAACAGCAGGCTCTTGAGCAGGTCCAGGACACTATTAAGACTGCTATTGAGTCATGTGATCCAGCAGATTTTATCCTCCCTTAGAAAAATATCTTGTCAGACATTGAAATTTGTTTCACTTGTTCCTGGCATCTTTAACATTCTTTCTGATTATTAAAGATAAACAGGTTTTTTTATATAACTGAACTTTCTTGTTAGAATGAGAGCAATATTTCCTTAGGTGGAAACAGAACTCATTTATTCTGTCCACTATTAGAGCATATCATGGTACTTTGATTAGCAAAGAAGAGTTTGGCTTGTGTTGAGGGGTGACACAAACATGTATTATGACATGCCAGAGACTCAGCAGGCTCAGATGTAACATTTAAGACAGCTTGATGGATCTGAAAACTTGGTTAAAGCAGGTGATTCCTATATGACTTTTCTGGTTATAGCTTAGTATATAAGACTTTAGATATGTTCTTTCATGTTATATTCTAGTTTCTAGTCTCACCATATTTTCACAGAGGAACTCTTCTCCACATTTATCTTCTGACTAGCCCAATTCGCCATGTTTTTGCTTATGCCTGTAATACATTTTTCAGATTCAGATTTTCACACTAAACAGTTAAAAAAAATCTAAATTTTCAATAAATGAAATTACTATAAAATTATTTCTATCTTAGCATTTTTTAAGAAAATAAACATCCAGTGAAAATTCATTTTAAATAAAGAATGCCTTTTACTTCTTAGTTGGTAATGAGGACAGCATTTTGTACTTGAGGACTATGCAAATGTGAAACAAAACTGATTCCTGCTGAGTTTTTAAAGAAAGAGCACCACCTGGTGGAAATATTTGCTCCACCATATAACATGCAATGGAAAAGAGAGAGGTTTACATTGTTAATACTAGTGATTTATACTATATTAAATTATGAATATATAAAGAAAATTTCATTCTTTTCCTAAAAAGGAATGAAATAATTTGAACATACACTCAAATTTTCATGCATTATGAGTCAATAAAAATTTTATAAAATTATAAGTGTTAATGATTACTTCTAAATAAATATTAGCTACATTGGATATAATAGACTAAAATAATGAATAGAATTATGAGAACGTATTATATGTCATAACCGTCCATAAGATTATTTAAAAAATAATCACAAAGTTGAACTGATATACTTAATTAACTTACATATGATTACGCACATCTGTGTAATCATCAGTTCTTTTTTTGCCTGGTGATTTTTGATAAATTGTCAGATGTTATTTCATTGAAAAGTTCTAGGGAAAATATTATTTAGCCAAAAATTAAATGTGCTATTCTTTACATAAACATAGTTAGTCTTTGGTCTTTTATAGTAGAGTATCCCTGTTTTTTAAGTGCAAATATTTGATGTGTATAAATTGAATAGAATTTAACTTGAAAAAGTTTTCAGATGCTCTATTATTTATTTATTTATTTATTTATTTATTTATTTATTTATATGTGTATGAATGTACTGTCTGCATATAGGTCTGTGCACCCGTGTCGTGCAATGCCACGGAGGTCAGAAGAGGGTGTTGGATTCCCCTGGAACTGGAGTTTTCCTGGAATTGGAGTTACAGACGGTTCTCAGCTGCCATGTGGGTGCTGGGGATCGTTCTCGGGTCCTCTGCAAGAGCAATCGGCGCTCTTATCTGCTAGGCCATCTCTCCAGCCCCCAGATGCTCTATTTTTTATGAGTACTGCAATTTCAGGGGGTTGGTTCATTTGAAAACGTCATTATTTTCCTTTAAGTTTGAAGTTCTTTCCTTTCACTTAGCATCAAAGTTTGGAATAAAGTTCTGTTGATATTATTCTTTAACAGGGGACCAAACCTAAAAGCTAATTCTTTCTCCAGAGAAGAAAAGAATATGGATTTCATCAGCTTTCAAACTCATGCTATAATTAGATTTTAAATTTGGAACTACTTTATTTATAATTTTCAAGTTTAAAGCTATCGTACTCGTTTAGGTTGAAAGTGTAAGATAAAATCTTTCCTGCTTTGTACATTAACCACAGTGGTTTTTGACTGAGACATTTCCCACCCTGTTCTAATATATTTAAGCTTTAAATCATTGTGCAATTATTTCCATTGAAACGGAGCTTTGATTCTTGCAGATTGTTGTTCCTTAAGATGGAAAGCATTCCTCCAGTGATGAATATTGAGAAAATATTTTATTATTCATAAGCTTTATGGGGTTCACGATAAAGCCACATACCATACACACAGAGGAGTTTAGGTAGGAGATGGGTGGGCAGGCTGTGGGGTGAGGCCTTGGTTCCAGAGTGTTATCCAGACAGGTTTCCCATGGGGAGTTTTATCTGGTGTATTCAGAACAAGTAGACTTGCCTTACACGAGGTCATGCTATGACAGAAATGTGGTCACTGTAGTGTATCTGCTCAGTCCATGTGTCATGTGAAGGTTTGTGCAGCTTTACGAACAGACTGAATGTAACCGTTCCATAGAAAGCCGACCCACTTGTATGAGGGAGATATTAGAATTCATTCCATCTTAAGGGATAGGAGGTTTTGTAGAACTGGAAACTGCCAAAGAATTCTGATAGGAGAAAACCCAATTATATCTAAAAGGTTGTTGAGAAATCTTAACTTATGAGCTCACTGCAGTTGGAAACTTTGTGAATTAGAATTCGGTTCTTTATTCCCTTTGTTCTTTAACTTTAAAAACTTTATTCTTTAAAAATTTCATACAATGAATTTTGATCATATTGTTCCCCTCTGCAACTTCTCCCAGCTCCACCCACTTTTCCCAACTCACCCAACTGTGTGATCTCTTTTTTGCTTTTTAAAACATTTTATTATTATAATTTTATGTCTATGAGTGTATTACCTGAATGTGTGTAAGTGCATCCATGTCTTGCAGTACCCACTAAGCCATCTCTCCTGCCTGTGATTTCTTTTTTCAAAAAAGCACACACACACACACACACACACACACACACACAAAATATACCGTCAATCCAGTTTTTGCTGCCTATAGACCCAGATGTGGAGCCATTAATTGAAGCATGGTCTACCTAATGGGAACCACACCCTTAAAGAAAACTGACTCTTCCTCTCCCAGCCACTGTCACTTGCCAGTAGATCCTCAACTAGGTGTAGAAGTTCATGCCCAGGGGCTGGAGAAATGGCTCAGCGGTTAAGAGCACCGACTGCACTTGCAGAGGACCTGGACCTGAGCTTACTTGAATTTGGCTGGATTTGTTCAGAAGACTGTCATTTGTCATTGGGTCAAGGGACTAGGCTGTTCTATGATGGTACAACTTGAATGACACATCTAAGGTGAGTTTTCATCATTTGACAACCTAAAGAGTTATGTGTAACAGAGAGGAATACAGGATGACTTGAGGATCTGAGTTCAGATTCCCAGCATCAACATAAAAGTCCAGGAGTGACAGCTGGCACCAGGCACCTAACTCTAGAAACTGGAAGAAGCAAAGAAATAGGAAGAGAGCTGGGGTTTGCTAGCCACCAACCTAGCAGAAAAAAGAAAATTCTGTAAGCTGCAGGTTGAGTGAGATCCTATCTAAAGGGAATAAGGCATCTAGTAGTGAACGTACGAGTACAAACACCTGTATGAATCCATGTACACATGCATATACCATATGAACCTAAAATACACACACAACACAATCACACACACACACACACACACACACACACACACACACACATACACTCGACTGCTTTAATTGCATTGTGAATGAGAATGGCGGCTTGGCCACTGGAAACTGACGTTTTTTGTGGAAATAAGAATTCCCTTACAGAAATGACAAAACAGAGATAGCCAAAACTAAATTTTAAAATTCATCAGATTAGATTACGATTGATTTGACAAATTTGATCAGATATATCAAGTAGGATGAAGCTTTTGTCATTTGTTTGTCTGACATTAAGCTTTTGCTTTTCCTGTTTCAATCATCACTGTCATCACTAAGTCATAACCCTATCTTCAGAAAGGACTTCATCACATATCCTCTATTTTCTGGGCTTGAGAATCTCAGTCCAAAGCATAGTATAGGTAAATAACAATACTGCAGCAAATATTTTAATTGATAAAAAGATGTAATACTCATAATACAAATTATACCAAAATTTATAGAGTACTTACAATGATACAAATGATACTTACAAAGTATCATTTGAAACTTTTGTATAAATCACACATCTGAAGTTTCTCAATTCAAATTCAATATTACTTTTATCATTGTAAAACCTTTTGTGACCACGTGGTTATATTTTATTGTTAACATCAAAGAAACTAAATTTATTTACTAAGACTTCTTTGCAAGTGTGTTTAAGGGGAATTGCAAGTGTGTTTAAGGGGAATTGTAAGTGTGTTTGAGTCATGCTGAGGGTGGGAAGTAACGTAGGTGGCTGTATTTTATTTTTCTAGGCTGTGGGTGTTATTTTGATATGTTGGGGATATTGCCAGGTTGGGAGTGAATGTTCTATTGTAGTTTCTATTTTCTGTGGTTAGAGATCTGCTGAATGTTGTTTTTCTTGCAAATTGTATTGGAAATATAATACAGAGGAACATGTTTGAAGAAGAAACGGGGATGGGGGAATGGATACTAGTTCCATGTACTCCTACACTATGCAGCTGGCAGTTGTTATTGTTTTCTAGTTTTATTTTCTTTCTCCAGGAGGGAGATATTGAATGATTTTTAAAGGGGTTTTAGTCTTCATCTTTGACACACTCAGGGGTTTGAAACTTCAGTAACACATACTTCCTTCGAATGAAGAACAGAAATATGACAAAATATTAATGAAATATAGAAGGGGGTTCTAAAATAAATTACAGAGTAATTTAGGATAAGAACAACAACAATAAAAGGAAAACAAAGAAATTATTCTCAGGGGCTGAAGAGATGGCTCAGAGGTTAAGAGGACCTGGGTTTGGTTCCCAGCACCCACATGGTGGCTAACAATACTCTGTTACTTCGGTTTCAGGCTATTTGATGACCTCTTCTGACAGACACCTGCACACAAGCAATACACTCATACACATAAAATAAAAATGATAAATATTTTAAGAAAAAATAAATCACTTTGCAAATTCCACCATATTAGTTGTGGAGCTCCAAGAAATCCCTATATAGAGAACCCAATGTTAAAAAAAATTGTTTATCATTCTGTATAGTTCCTATGTTGGTGAAATATGTTAAGCAAATATTGCTCAAAGATTTATCTTCAGTTCTGTCTCCTCATAAAAGAGTTTCCAAAGTTATGGCTGCAAGTATAGCGATAAGAATTATCTATCACCATGAAGATTTATTTGAGTGTTTAGTTATTTTTGTTATTTGTTTTCTGTGAAGTCTGAATACATTTGGATGTATTGGCCTCACAGTATAAAATTTACTATATTACCATCATTTTTCTCCCACATTATCTTACTCAATGGTTTCACCATTGCATTAATCACTTTCTGTTTCTGCAGTAAACAAGGCAACTTATAGAAGTGCACCTGTGTAGTGCAATGCGGCGGAGGTCGGAAGAGGGTGTCAGATTCCCCTGGAACTGGAGTTCTCCTGGAATTGGAGTTACAGACGGTTCTGGGCAGCCATGTGGGTGCTGGGGATGGAACCCGGGTCCTCTGCAAGAGCAGTCGGTGCTCTTAACCACTAGGCCATCTCTCCAGCCCCAGAACTCCATTTTCTCTATCTACTCCTTGGTTGAGGGGCATTTTGGGTTGGTTCCAGCTCTTAGCTATTGTGAAGAGAGCTGCAGTGAACATGACTGTGCATGTATCTCTGTGGTAGAATGAATCTTGTGGGTATATACCCAGGAATGTTATGGCTGGGTCAGGTTAGCTCATTTTGAGTCTTTTAAGGGTTCTCCATACTGCTTTCCATAGTGGTTGTATGAGTTTACATTTTCACCGGCAGTGGATGAGTGTTCTCCTTTCCCCACAACCTCTCCAGCATTTGGTGTCTTTTGTTTTCTTGATCTAAGCCAGTCTTATTGGAGTGAGATGAGATCTTAAAGTGGTTTTAATATGCATTTCCTTAATTATTACACATTTTTTTTTTTTTTGTCTTTTTGAGACAGGGTCTCCCTATAGCCCCAGCTGTCCTGGAACTCACTCTGCAGACCAGGCTTGGCCTTGAACTCACAAAGATCCACATATTTTTATATTTGTTTTTTTGACAGGGTCTCACTAGTCATAGTCTACCCAGAATATTGCCCAGGTTGACCTCGATCTCTCAAGGATCATCCTGTCTCTGCCTCCCACCGCTAGGATTAAAGGTGCACGCCAACACTTTTTAAGATGTTTCTCAGCCATCTTTACTTCCTCACTTGTGAAATCACTGTTCAGCATATTATTCCATCTTTTGAGCGAGTCATTTGTTTTCTCTTTGAATTTTGAGTAGTTTATATATTCTGGAAGTTAATGCTCTGTCAGATGTATCACTGGTGAAAGTTTCCTCCCATTCTGCAGGCTTTCTCTTCACTGACTGCTTCGTTCACTTTACAGAAGCTTTTGAGTTTAATGAGGTCCCACTTGTCAATTATTGACCTCATTTCCTGTGCAGCTTCTGTCTGATTTAAGAAGTGTTCTCCAAAGCCTATGTCTTGTAGGTTGCTGCCAATATTTTCTTTTATCACCTTCAGAGTTTTGTGTTTAACGTTGGAGTTGATTTTGTACAGGGCAAGAGGTAGGGTTTTATTCTTCTAGAAGCGGTGATCCCCTTTTGCCAGCACCATTTGTTGAAGATGCTCTTTCCTCCATTGGGTCTTCTTGGCACCTTTGTCAAATATGAGGTGGGTGAAATTGTATGTGCTCAAGTTTCAATCTTCAGTTTTGTTCCATTGGTCTACAGGTCTGTTTTAGTGCCAGTACCAGGCTTTTATGACCATAGCCTTGCAGTATAGTTTGAAGTCTGGTATAGAGATCCCCCCTGTATTGCTCTTTTCACTCAGGGTTGCTTTGGCTATTCTTGGTCTTTTGTTTTTCCATATGAATTTAAGGATTTTTTTCCAAGTCTGTGAAGGAACTCTTTGGGGTTTTAATTGAGATTGCATTGAATCTGTATATTAATTTGTGTAAAGTGGACACTTTTCCTATACTAATTTTTCTAATCCATGAGCATGGGAGGTCTTTCAATCTTCAGATGTCTCATTCAATCTCCTTCTTCAGGGGTTTAAATCTTTTTTGGAGAGAGCTTTGGTATCTTTGGTTAGGTTTGTTCCCAACCAAAAATAATTTCATTGTTTTTTGAGGCTATTGTGAGTGGGAAGGTCTCCTTATATTCCTTTTTCAGTTCCTTGTTGTTGGTGTAAAGAAAGGCTACTGATTCTTGTAAGTTAATTTTGTATCCTACCACTTTACTGAAAGTCTTGATCATATCTAGGAGTTTTCTGGTAGAGATTTTAGCATCCATTAGGTAAATTAACATAACATCTGCAAAAAGGGATGGTTTGACTTCCTCTTGTCCAATTAGTACTCCTTTAATTTCCCTTTCTTGTCTTCTTGCCCTAGCAAGTGTTTCAAGCACTATATTGAAGAGGAGTGGAGATAGTGGGCAGCCTTGCTGTGTGCCTGCCTTTAAGGGAATGCTTCTAACTTTTCTTCATTTAGGATGATGTTTGCTGTGGGTTTCTTGTATATGGCTTTGGTTACATTGGGAGATTATCCCTCCAGTCCAGTTCCCACTAGGACTTTAAACATGAAGGGATGTTGGATTTTGTTGAAGGCTTTTTCTGCATCAATTGAGATGATCATGTGGTTTTTGTTTTTCAGTCCATTTATGTGTTTTATGATATTTATTGATTTATATATGTTGAACAGTCACTGCATCTCTGGTATGAATCCAACTTGGTCATAATGAATGATCTTTTTTATATGGGTCTGTATGCAGTTTGCAAGTATTTTGTTGAGAATTTTTGTGTCTGTGTTCCTTAATGAGATGGGTCTATAGCCTTCTTTTTTGGTTGTATCTTTGCCTGGTTTGGGTATTAGAGTGATACTGGCTTCATAGAAGGAATTTGGAAAATTTCCCCTATCCTTGTATTCTTCTGAACAGTTTGAGAAGTAATGGCTGGAGTTCTTCTTTAAATGTTTTATAGAATTCTGCTGTGTACCCATCTGGGCCTGGGATTTTTTAGTTGGGAGGTTTTTTATTACATCTTCAATTTCCTCAAATATTATGTGTCTGTTTAAACTGTCAATCCCTTCTTGGTTAAGCTTAGTTGATTCTCAGGATTTCAAATATTCATCCATTTCCCTTAGGTTTTCAAATTTAGTAGGGCACAGGTTTTTGAGACATTCACATATGATTGCCTGGATTTTTTCATTGTCTGTTGTGATAATTCCCCTTTCATCACAAATTCTATTGATTTGGAGTTGTTCTTTCCTTCTTTTGGTTAAATGGGTTAGAGGTCTGTCTATCTTGTTTACCCTTTCAAAGAACCAACTTTTGGATTCATTGATTCTTTGTATTATTTTGTTTATTTCTGTTTTGTTGATTTCTCCTCTGATTTTTGTTATTTCTTCCTGTCTGTTGGGTTCAGGATTCATTTGTTGTTGTCTCTCAAGTATTTCTAGCTGCAGTGTTCAATTATTTGTTTGCACTCTTTCTGGTTTTTTTTTTTTTTTTTTTTTTTTTTTTTTTTTTTTTTTTTTTTTTTTTTTTTTTTTTTTTTTTTTTTTTGTTGTGTTGTATTGTCATTTTGTTTTTAGTTCCAGGAACGCTTTTATTTATTTCTTTATTTCTTCCTTGACCCATGTGGGTTTGTTTTGTTGTTTGTATTCTGATGCTAATCTCAACTTTTGCTTCATTGCTTTAGAGGTTTGCTTTGCTTGTTTCCTTCAGGTACTTTTTTTTTTTCTTCTCCTTGTTTATGGAGGACTGGCTGGTCTAGGTTTCAGGTTTTCACTTTGGGTTAGATATTGGAAGGTCTAGCTAACTCTTCCCTTTCTGTTCTGAAGATTTTCCAGAAATTGGATGGGTAATAACCAGGTCGGTTCACCACTGAGCACTCTGCTCACTCTGTTTCCCTCAGGCCAGTCTCTCTAGGTTGGCGGTGAAACCTAGTGTGCTGGGACTGAAGCTGTGGAAGGCTCCTGTCTCTTCTACTTCCTTGCACCTTGGACTCACTACCTCTATTCCCCATGAGACACTCAAAACTCAGCATGAGCTTCCACAAAACAGTCCTAAGAGAGTTCCTCTCAGTCTGTAGATTCTAAATGGTGTCCTCTTAAACACACCTCTGACCCCTTTTTACTGCAATAACATAGGAGAGAAGTACATTGGAAGTGTTAGATTACAGTAGATAAGGACTTGGATTCCTAAAGCTTGGATGGAGAACTGAGGTTCTGGCTGATGATAAATTCAAAGCATGATTATGGACGCAGGTACCAAGGATAAACTAACACACACGAGTACTAAAAACCTGGAAAAGAATGATGTGCAAGTTTCCTGAGTAGATTTGCAACTCATAGGAATAAGAGTTGAAATAAGAAAGTCATCCTGGAGTTAAACTGAACAATAAAGGAGGACAAGGGACTATGAGCAAAGATGCAAGGGCAGGATGGTTAGATAGCACCGAGAAGAAAGATTAGTGACTTAAAAATACTAATGAGATTGTTAACAACCAGCTCCTGTATGAGCTGAGGGAGTGGCGACTTCTTAATCCCTTACACAAGCCAGCATTACAGCTCTTAGTCCAGGGTCATTGGCCCTAAGCACTTGACAGATCTTTGGAATTCTTCCTGTGACTATGCTTCCCTTTTGTCACGCCTTACAGCCTTTTCGCTTCCTTCAGTCTCTACCCTCTTTTGACAGTGCTCTCTGAGTTCTGCCCTTCTTCCTACAACTCTTCTCCATGCCCTGGGCATTTTCAAATCATTCAGCTGCCTCTTCTTCAGCTCTTGGGCAACAAGTTACCCCGCCCCTTCTGCAGCTCAGCTTGTCAGCTTGTCTCCCCTCTGCCGTTCTATTGGCTTTAAAGTGGTTCTGCAGTCTCTGCTGTGTCTTTCTCCATATTCCCACCCCAGCTTACACTAATGAAAGTAGGCTGGAAAAGAACACTTGAGAGACACCTAATGCTGTGATAGCAGAGGAGGTAACAGAAGAGAATGTCTCAAACAATCCACTAAGTGAGCCTGTGAATGCAGACAAGGCAGGGGTTTTTGCACTAATTACAGCCATTTATTGGGAACAATTTCAGCTTTGGCTTTTTTGAAAACATTCATAGTCATTGGGGTTGTGTTTAGGACTAATCTCAAACTTGCCTCCCAGTGCCAATGGTCACTTTGCTAGGCCACTAGCGCCTTTAAGGAGGGAAATCAGCTGAATTCATTCTTTAATTTTCTCAAAGCATCCATGGACTTGTGCAAGATGGCTGCTACAGATATCAGTAGTTTGGCAGGCTGCTTGACTTACAGTCCTTTTGCTCAAAGTATGCAGGGCACAAGACAGCATACAACATTTACAATGTTGTTGTTACAATTGTGACATCTGATCCTGTTGTTTGCTCTCAGGAAAATTTGAAAACTGCAGATTCTCCACAGATTTTCAATTGAAAACATACAAACAGCCCTGATATTCTCTGCTTCTATTTGGAACTTCACAAGCCAGGTCTTCATTGCCTATAACTCTTTCAGCATAACTGTTCCAAGCTCCACAGCAACAAAGTCTAAGCACTAAATAGCTTTTCTAGCCCAAAGTTCCAAATGCTTCCACAATCCTCCCATAAACACCTGGCTCGAGTCTGTCACACCCACAATCCTGGTACCAATTTCTGTTCTGCTTTGTCTTCGGTTGCTGTGGAAAAACAGTCTGAGAAATACCAACTGGGGAGGAAAGAGTTTATTTTGTTTACATCTCCCAGATCACAGTTCAGCAGTCAGGGAGCCCAAGGTAAGAACTCAAGCCAGGAACCTGGAGGCAGAAGCTGAAACAAAGGCCATTGGAGGAAGTCTGCTTACTGGCTTGCTCCCCTGGCCCACGCTCAGCCAACTTTCTTTTAAAAAAATTTTTTATTTATTATTTTTTATGTATATGAGTGCACTGTCTGAATGTAGGTTGGTGCACCATGTGACATGATCACAGGCCAGTGTGTGTTTGTGTGTATGTGTGTGTGTGTGTGTGTGTGTGTGTTAGATTGTATTTTACAAAAATAGCCACAGTAATTTCTCCTATTTCATATGTTCTTCTTGAAAGGAGAATTTCATATTTCTCTTAAGAGAAATCTATTTTCTCTGTCCTGACATCTGACAGCAACTGTGACTTTGATAGAAATGGTGCCATGTGGCTTCTATTCCTGGGCCATAGAAAGTGACATAGCTTCTACTTGGCTCTTTTCAGTGAAGGAGCTCAGAGTGGCCCATTCAAAGAGGCTGTGTGAGCAAGTCAAGCATAATTGTAGCTAACAGCACAGCTGGACTCCCAGCTGACAGCCAGCACTATCCGCCAGAAATGAATAAATGCTTCCAGATGATTTCACCACCATCTGTAAGGCCCTTTTATGTCTTCCTGGTTGAGGCAACAGAAATCACTGAACAAAAAGCCAGGCCGTACTCACTGTAATGTTTCAAAATTCCTGAACCAAGAAACCCTACATTATTCTCCTACATTGTATGTTTGTATAATATTCACTGGAAAGGTGATTGTGTGCATTTGTTCTCTTTGTGAAATGATTTGAATATCAGTGAGTGATGGTCCTTTCTTATTTTTTAAATCAAAACCAGAAATAAATTAGTATATTGCCTATGATTTTGAAGTCAGCAACATCGAGGAAATCTGTATCTTAAAATCTCCTGACTGGCTCACATTTAGAAAATGAGCAGTAGAGTTGCTTGAAGAAACCAGGATGATTTTAATAGATATTTCATTCAAATTTCATTATAATACTATTTAAACCTTTTCATAGCTGCTCCATTTCTGGCATCAGATATTATAACTTAAGTATGCATTGATAAAATCTAAACCTTATCACCATTAAGAAAATTGTCTCTCCCTCTTGAGAACCCATCAACCATCCACAGCTCTTCAGTTAAGGGCGGAGGCTGGTGAAGCCTTTCCCCCTCCACTCCAGAATGTCACTGGCTTGATCTCATGCAGGACATGTGCAGGCACCAGAGCTGCTATGAATTCAGGACTGCAATGGTCCTGTCATGTCCAGAAGACACTAGTTTGCTCTGGAACCCCCCACCTCTGGCTCTTACAATACCCTACCCACTGTGAAGATCCCTGAGCCTTGGGAGCAGGTGATGTGCTATAGGTAACCCCTTTGTAACAGAGCTTTAGATATCCCTTTTGCAGCTGAGCATTATTCTGACACTTAGTCTCTATATTTTGAGCAGTTGTGATTTTTCTGTGTTAATCACTGTCAACTACACAAAGAAACTTCTTTGATGAGACTGTACATTTTGTTAATAACCCTCACACTTCCCAAGAGTGAACCTAGTACTGTTATTCTACTAAATGGACACAGTAGTGCCTTATAAATTAAAATCTCTTGTAGATTAGGTCAGCACTCAAATTTCAACAGTTTCAGTTTTAATACCATATTCTTTGGTTATATTGATTCTGGGCCAGTTTTAGAACATTATAATGGTGGAGCCTATGACAGAAATTATTCATCTAAGAGTTGATAGGAAGTAAATGAAAAGAAAAGAGAAGAAAAGAAAAAAAGAGAAAAGAAAAGAGAAGAGAAAAGAAAAGAAAAGAAAAGAAAAGAAAAGAAAAGAAAAGAAAAGAAAAGAAAAAAAAATAATACCTAAGTGTAACATTTGGGGCATGCCTTCAGACTCTACTTCCTCCAACCAGGCCCCTCCTTGCATGTGTCTGTCACCTATTTGCTATTGCAAAATAGCACCGCCCGCTGGAAACTAAGTGTTGAACACATAAGCTTGTAGGGGACAGTCCCTATCTAAAGTGGTTCTCTAAACATTTTGATAATTCAAAATGCTTCTGAAAAGTGTCTTCTTTTTTTTTTTTTCCTTTGGTCTTTTTGAGACAGGGTCTCCCTGTAGCCCCAGCTGGCCTGGAACTCACTCCGTAGACCAGGCTGGTCTTGAACTCACAAAGATCCGCCTGCCTCTGCCTCCCAAGTGCTAGGATTAAAGGCGTGCGCCACCACGCCTGGCAAAGAAGATATATTGCACTTTTACCACAAGAGGGCAGTGCAAAAGCCTTTGTGAAGGATCAAATTTTTTTTTCTTAATTTTTATTGAGCATTTGTATATTTCATACATTTATTAATCAAATTTAGACCTATTCCCCCATCTATGCTCCCCTCACCAGAATTCATGCATTCTGCTATTCATGTTAAGTGCTGTCTTGCATCTTTTTCTCAGTATCTTTTAACTTTTTGATACAGAAGTTTACAGTTTTGGTCAGTTCTTTGAACAAGTCTTTTTTTGTCATTGCTGTTCCTTTTAATTTTGTAATATATATATATGTATATATATATTACATATATATGTATATATGTATATATATGTATAATATAATTACAATGTAATATTATAATCATTATATATATGTCAGATTACATCACAATATTAATAGTTATTATATATAATACTAGTACTATCTCTATAGCACAACACCACACAACACCCCGCATTTACACACACACACACACACGCTGTACATATACCAAAATTTCAAACTCTGAAAAGAAACTCTAGGTTAATTCCAAAACAAGTTTAGAGTGGAACTCTTCACTAGCGACCCATCTGACAAAGGTTCAACATCCAGAAGTCACTTTTTTTATGTTTAAGTGTTCACATTTTTATTTTAATTTTATATTACTCTAAAATATGAATATATACCTTCCACCCACATACATTAATTACCATGCCTGAAAGGAAGTGTTAAGTTCATTCTAGAGCTCAAACTTTAACCATAGAGAATTTGTGAGATATGGAAACATTAGAAATGCAAAAATTGGGGCTGGAGAGATGCCCTAGCGGTTAGAGCACTGACTGCTCTTGCAGAGGACCCGAGTTCGATCCCCAGCACCCACATGGCTGCTGAGAACCGTCTGTAACTCTAGTTCCAGGAGAACTCCAGTTCCAGGGGAATCCGACACCCTCTTCTGACCTCCGCGGCATTGCACGACACGGGTGCACAAACCTGCATGCAGACAGTACATTCATACACATAAATAAATAAGATAATAAAAAATACAAAAAAAGAAATGCAAAAATTATTGACAAAATTTCCGAATAAGAATGTTAAGACTGGATGAGATCACTTCATCAGTTCAATAAAAGATCATAAACATACCATTTGCTTTGAAGAATACAAAATGAAAACCTTAAATGTGTTTGCATTCAAGTAAATGAGCTTCCAGGAATCATTTTCCTTCTATGAAAAATGGTATTAGTCACTTGAAGAGGAACATTCAAAGCAAGTATAGAATTTCTTGCCTCAAATAAAACCCTTAGCATTAAAATTTATATCAAATGCTAGAATTAAATTACAAAATTTAATAAAGCAATGACACAAAGCAGCATGTAAGAAGCATAAATGCTGTTTGAAAGGTTACAGACATTTCTAAAAGTCAATCATAGCAGAGGCAGGCGTATCTTTGTGAGTTCAAGGCCAGCCTGGTCTACAGAGTGAGTTCCCAGACAGCTGGGACTAGAGGGAGACCCTGTCTCAAAAAAAAAAAAAAAAAAAAAAGTCAATTGTAGTCTTTGATTTGGACTTATCTTTGATGTGACAAAAAAACTTTGGGAAAAATAAATGTAACTGTTACATTCTGTTTATATTCTTTTTTTTCTGTTTATTTTCTAAATCATTACAAAGTCATGCTTATCCTGTTTTACAAGCTTAATACAGGAGATTGTCCTAAATAGATTTCTATCTCTAAACATTGTAAAATGACAAAGTTCCAGCAGAGCTGTGTGTGTCTCTGAGACAGGGAGGGAGGGAGAAAGAGAGAGATTTTGAGAGACTGGGGGACAGCAGTATGCATCTGTGTGTGCATGTAGGAAGCTTTCTTTTCATGGCAAACAGGGACCATGCGGCCCTGCTAAGGGAAGGAGAACACAGGGACGCAGAACACAGTGCCTGCTTTTCGGACTCTGTGGGGAGCTGACCCCTCGGTGCAGTGGCCAGCCGGTTACTTCCCATAGCCCTGCCTGAGTGTTAGTTCCAACTCAGGCGCTTAGCCATGACCCACAAGACACGTGTTCCACTCTTAGCTGTGACTTCCCACCTGCCCAGAGACTGCTGAACCCTGGACAGAAATTTCAGACTGATGGACAATCTTCAGCCTATGTCCACTCACAACACCAGCTACCCAGATTGGTGGTCTGCAAAGGGGAACCTTTTTCCAACCCACTGGCCACCCGAATGAAATGCAGGCCTACCTTAACCTGTATGCACGCAATAATTAATAAAAAATAACAACTGGGAATTCCATGATGATGTTACTATGGAATTCAAATTTATTCCTTGCTACAGCCTGTTTTTATAAACTAAATGATGTCAGTTCCCAGGACCAATCATAAGTCCACCAACTCTGCGCCACTGCACACCATTGCACCACCCAGCATCACACACCTAGGCCACATTTTTTGCTCCTCCTTGGGGCAGGGTCAGACCCTCGGCCATGTGGTTTCCTGAGGCATGCTAGCTGAAAGCTAGCCTGCAATTTAAACTGATTTAAACTGGATCTTCCCACATGTGCACTTGTGTATAAAGGCATGTGTGTGTGTGTGTGTGTGTGTGTGTGTGTGTGTGTGTGTATCTGTGTGTGTAGGGCAGCGACTGGCGTAGGCCAGTCCCCACTTTGTTTTTTGAGAGAGGATCCCTTATTGAACCTGGAGCTTGCACATTTTGCTAGTTGGCCAGCAAGTTCCATGGCTCTTCCTGTCTCTGCATCCTCAGGGCTGGGATTAGAGTCATGGAGCTCTGTGGACTGACTTTTTACATGGGTTTTTGATTTTGTTGCCTGACACTATTCCTGGGGAGATGTTAACAAATGTCTACTCACTCTCTCAAAATACCTAAGTAAGGATACCATCAAAGTCCAGCCTGGTAACCAATGTGTGGTATTTGGATTACTAATAGGAGTATAGTTGAGGGGGATACTTACAGGAGCAGATGTGACCCAAAGACAGCTGCATCCCTAAAAGTCCACTTAAGCCTGGGTGACAGCTTACGGAAACTGGAAGACAGAAGCGTATCACACAACCTGGGCTCAACAGTTTGGAGAGTGTGCTTTCCAGGCAGCTCAGCTTGCCTTGGTTTCTCCAGCTGGCCTTGTCTGACAGTGCTTCTCAGCAGTCTTGGAGTGAGATGGTTCTAAGGAACCTGGTCAATCCCAGGGACTTCCTGAAACTATCCAGTTCTTTACTTCCAAAACTCAATGAGCTTCCCTGCAGGATGGAATGTTTCACCTCCTCTCAAAGTAGCCTGCTGAATTCCCAAGGAAAACCTAAGCAATCTATCTGTGACCCAATACTTCCAATTAATCCTAAACACAAACAAAACTGGCTCTTTCTCATTTATTTTATCTATTTATTTACTTATTTTTTGAGGCTGGGTTTCTCTGTAGCCCAGCAAGCCTGGAACTCACTTTGGAAACAGGCTGACCCAGGATCTCTCAGAGAAATCTGCTGTGTCTGCCTCCTCTTAAATTGTGGGATTAAAGACATGCCCTACCACACTGGGCACTTGTAGATTTTCTGTGCTATCATTGACACAGTTAACAATTCAGTTATATTGTATGATTTCTATTATCAAGTAAAGAAATAAAATGATGAAAATAATGGGAATTGGAAGGCAATGAGAGAAATAATAACAGAGAATTTCAGCTCAGTAGTGTTTCCTTTCTACAGGACTGCTATTATGGTTTTGAATTGACTTGATCTCTGCTAGCTGTTTTTGCATTTTAATAACTTCAGTGCAATTTACACTTGAGAACTTATAAATAGGAAATGATAATATATTTTCCTGTATGTTTTATATATATTTTTGGAATATGTAGTAAAATTCATGTTTTAAAATGGCGTCAGGATAATATTCATATGAAAATGAATGATTTGATCTGATAGGGTAACAAAGCTAACATTGCAAAATATTTGTAAAATGATTTTGGATATCTTTGATCACTATAATAAAAACATCAACTGCAGTTTGTTTCAGGGCTGGAGAGTTGGCTCAGTGGCTAGGAGTTCATACTGTACTTGCAGAACATCCAAGTTCAGCTCTTAGCAATCATGTCAAGTGGCTTACACCTGCTTGTAAATCCAGTTCCAAGATGAACTTACATCAAGGGCACCAACACTCACATGCACATACCCGGACACACACACACACACACACACACACACACACACACACAATTAAAAATAAAATAAGTCTTTTTAAAATTTTTGTTTCCTTTTTTTATGTCAAGAGCATTTCATATTGTACAGATTGCTTGAAATTAGAAAACACAAATCTGTTTTTCACTTTTGCAGTTTATGTTAATGAATTTTTTCAGAGCTCTATTAGGATGAGTTATCTATTTTTTAGAATCCCTACTCTTTATACATTCAGTATTATTATCTCTGTTATGGAATAAGTGACTGTAGCATATATCCATAAGAATAAATACAAGTGCTATATACTCAATACAGATTTAACTTGCATTTGACTATTCCTTGCTAATATTAATAACTGAGTTGTATTGAGCAGTTACTACATTGAAAGTATATTCTCAAATATCTGAAGACATTATTTTACAGCAGTAAATCCCTTTACTAACTTTTGAGGTACATAGCAAATTACATTTTCACATGAGATGAGATGATGGAGATTGTACTAGAATAAGTCAGAGTGAAAATTCAAAACTATGTTAACTGAAAATAGAAACACTATGTTTACTGGAAAAAGAAACTTTGCTCTCAGACACAGTTCTGTGCAGAATAGTGTTTTAGGCCTGTTATAAAAAAGAATTATGTTAAGTATATTTATGGAAGAATGAATATTTAATAACTGATGTTAGAAAGACATGTTAAAACTTGATTGAGATGAGAACTTTAATTTTAACATTCTACAATTCATGGCTTAGAGTTTGGTATTGTAGGGTCTTACTATGCTAACATTACAATTACTAAAATAAAACACCCTGATTCTTATTTTTACTTTTTAAGAGTGGGCCAGAACATCGAGGACATTGCTTCTCCCTGTCGTTTCTTGAAACTGTGTCCAGACTCTGTCCAGGAGTCAGGCCTCACTCATAATTTTCTTCAAAACTATTTCTCCAGTCTCAGTTGGGAAAGTACAAGCCTGAATTCACACTTATCAGATAATCTTGCCCTTCTACCCCAGTCTAGAATATCTCATACACACGAAGTAAGCTGCTTTTCTCAGTCTTCATGTTTTCAATGAAGATGTGTATGGTACTTTTTCGGTGCTTTGGTATGTTAATTCTCAAGCATATCCAAAATAATTTGTTATCTTTTGGGGAGGGCTAGCAAGTATGGGTTCCCAGGAAACAAGATTAGGGACCCAGATCACAAAAGCACATGGTTCAATGAGTTTGCCAAGGTTAGTTAAACTCCTTAGTTCAGATTCTATTTGTTTTATAAAAGTCAATCCTACAGGAAATTTCACAAGAGAATCGTTTAAATATAAAAATATATTTTCAATTTGCCATTACAGTTAGTATGTTTATATTATGACTTTAAACTTTGCATAATCCCATGATTTTTTTCTTCATTTGAGCATACTATCAGACCTTTGGATTGGGTAAACAGAGGATTAAATCAGAAACTACCGGGCTTAGAAAGAATCATCCTCAGCAGGGAGTCATAAATTTAATAACGATTTTATTGTTAGTGTAGAATCCTACAACTCAAGATGACTTTTTTAAAGCTAAGAAACAATGACAAATACAATGTTATAATCCACATTATATATCCAGTATAATAACTAAAAGTTTATTTTAGTATAATATTGATAGTCTAGTTAAAATTATTTCTTAGTATTAGGAACTAGTTTTAAAATGTGAAATACTGGGGCTGGAGAGATGGCCTAGCGGTTAAGGACTGCTCTTGCAGAGGACCCGGGTTTGATCCCCAGCACCCACATGGCGGCTGAGAACCATTTTTAACTCCAGTTCCAGGGGAATCCGACACCCTCTTCTGACCTCCGTGGCGTTGCAGGACATGGGTGCACAAACTTACATGCAGACAGTACATTCATACACATAGAAAAATAAAAATAAATTATCACTTATTGTTAAAAAATGAAAAAAAAACTGAGAGAAAGATGCAGGACAGTTATGGCAGAATGCATGATCTGCGATGGGGTAGGGTAGGGTGGGGGAAGGGAGGGGGAAATACGCCTGAACTGAATTGGAGAATGATGTATGAAATACACAAAGCATCAATTAAAAAAAATGGAAAAAAAATAAAAATAAAAATAATAAATAAATGTGGAACACTGGTCTAAACACTGGCTGCTCCTGCAGAAGAACTGGGTTCAGTTCCCTGGCAGGTTTTCATCCTGTAACTGCAGGTCCAGGAGATCTCTGACTTTTTCTGGTCCCTATAAGCATTGCATACATGGGCTACACCCATGTACTTGCAGGCAAAACATTCATAAACATCAAAAAATAAATACATCAAGAAATTTAAATGTTAACTACCTTTTCACAGAAATGTTTTTTCTTTTCTTTTTCTTTTCTTTCTTTTTTTCCCACTCAGATTCAAAAACATTTATATAAGAATGTGAAAGACATTAGCATCATAGATTTTAAAATATTGTTCAATCATATAGAACAGCAGCTTTTTATAGTATGTGTATAAATATGTATCTTACAAAGAATTTACTTTTATTTCTATGGCTGACAGAAATCTTAGCCTTTAAAATTTTAGTATTTTGCTTTGACCTCTTCAAGGTAGTGATCAAGGAAAGAATGAAAATAATGATTTGAAAATCATCAAGTTGAGACCTGAGCTTCCAAGTGCCTGTTGGTGACAAGTCTAAGGAAGAAGATTGAGGGGTGATAATAGCCAGGTATTGTCCTTTGTTTCAGCTCTAGGCACCTGAAGCCCTTGCCTGTCCTTGGAGAATTATCCAGCGTGTGGTTCTCAAAGGGAGTTGGAGCCTGTGTGCTCTGTGGAATCAGGGAGATGCTTACAAGAGTAGTTGCACTCTGGCCCAGGAAAGGCTGATACATCCACCCAGGACTGGAACTGATCAAAGAAGCATTTGCCATGGGCCATTGATTAATATCCTTTTACAAGTACAAATTACCATAAATTTAGTGGGTTAAAATATTAATACTTTTATCATCTTTTTTTTTTCTTGAGAACAGAAATCTGAGCATATTCTTACTGTGGTAAAATCAATACATCAACTAGACTGTTCTGGGAAACTCTAAGGGAGAATACGTTTCCTAGCTTTTTCCAGCTCCCATAGCCAGCCCTTACTCTTGGTTCATCCCCCTTACATCACCTGCCAGAACCAACTAGCAGCTTGCCATCTGGCCTTCCTCTAGCCAAGACCCTGACTGTTGAATTGAGGCCACTAAAAACTCCAGAATAAATTTGCTTTTTAAGATCCCTAACTTCTTCACAGATGTTAGCTTCTTGGCCATATCGAGTAAGATATTTGCAAATATTAAGGATTAGGATTTGAACCCTCTTTGAGGTCTAGCACAGGAATTCTTTGTGGTCATTCTCTCATAGCAACGATATTTATTTATTACACAGAGTGATGGCTTAGGTCATAATGGGCACATCACAAACACAAAAGAACCTGGAAATCCTGTGACATTCAGTTTCTAAAAAAGAGTCCTCACTGAAATGAAAGTTCAATGTTGGTGAATTTTCTGTTACTTGTAAGCCTTCTAGATTTCTTCCTATTTTCTAACTCAGTTTCCTCAGTTTGGATAGTTTTATGTGTTACTGAATGCCTTCATTATACTTTAATTTTTTTAAGTTAATAAGAATCCTGACAAATGGAGTGGCAGATATGGAACAGCAAGGGCAGCAGACAAGAGGGATGATTCTTAAATATGAGAGATTTGATCTGACCCCAGGAAACATGATACTCATAAAAAAATAGATGAACGAATTAAAATGACAACAAATGTTGTCTAGGAGACAAATAACACTTGCTAGGGTCCCTCCCTCCCATGGTCACCCAAATGCTTTATATAAATCAGGTGAAAAATTCTAATAAAGGCAAGATATGGGTGCTAGTATGCTTTTGTCCGTCAGAAGTAGGACCCATCAAAAGTAATATCATACCAATATCCTCTGGCTCTAACTTCTCACTTTACAAATGAAGATGATGAGATCTAGGAGGCTTAGGGAAATTACTCCAGATTATTTAATTTTCAATAGTTTATGTGTCTGCTATGATTCATTCAGCCATCATTAAGAATATAAATGTGGTCCATCAAGATGGCCTAATGTATAAAAGCACTTGCTGCGCAAACCTGACTATCTGAATTTGATCCTCAAAATGCATGGTGGAATGAAAAGAACTCCTGAAAGCTGTCCTTTGATCCATACATGAATTCTGTGAGTTGCACATGCCTGCACTCAAACACATCTCTCTCTCCTCTCTCTCTCTCTCTCTCTCTCCTCTCTCTCTCTCTCTCTCTCTCTCTCATATACACACACACCCAAGCACATGTAAGAAATGAAGTAGAAGTTATCATTTATAAAAGGACAAAAATTCTTCATTTATGAAGTATGTTAGGTAGCCAAAAAGGTATTTACAGATGAATGTTATATACTTACATTAATCTTTTTAATAAATATTATATAATAAATGTATTACTAGAACTTCAATTTGTGAAACCAAAACATTATTTTGACTTTTAGTATCAATAAATATCCATTGTTTAAAGTAAATTATCATAATAACTCTTGAATAATTTCATTGCCATCTACATCAAATTTTCAAATTGATTTTGCTTATGATTCAAATTGAAGTACATTCAGGTAACTGTCAACGTGGTATATTACAAAGTGGATTTTAAGATAACACTTGATCATAAATGCTCAAAGCATTTATAAATGAAAAAATAAGGTATAGCATGCATTTCCTTTTTGTAGTAGTATCAAATGTGGCCACAAGAGGGCAACCAATGAATGCATTTCAAACTTCAAGGACTGCTTGGATACTGAGCTTTAGCACCATTTGTCACATCATCATACAATATCATTATATCATTTCTAAAATGCATAAAGCGAGCTTGTTCCAATTAAATGAAATCTAATATTTTGTCAAAGCAGAAAAATCCACAAAAACAAAGGTTTACATATTTTCTTTTTTTTCAATAAAGTATTTTTATTGCTTCTATATATATACACACGTACATAAAAATATACATACACAAATATATACAAATGTACATACACATATCACCTGTGTTGGAGGATTTTCTTTTTCTTTTTTCCTTTTCTTTCCTGATAAAAGATGTCATGTTTTCCTTAAGGAAGTGCTTGACGGCTCCTCCCCGGCAAGCCCAAACAACCATTAATCCTGTTCCCATGCTTCACAGTGGGGTCCCTCCCCCACATGGTCACCCAAATGAGGTCCAGCAAGCATACTTCCTGTCCTGGTCCCCCTGCACTGGCCTCCATGACATAGCCTGGGTACCCAGGCTACCCAAGTTTACATATTTTCTATACAGCTCTGCTTATACATGCCCTGTGTGACACTGCAGTCAGACTTGGAGAAACAATTGTAATGGGCTGTCAATGCTATTCTAAAAGAGTGATTGTTCTCCGGTGATCAAAATGACTCTCATCCATCAACAATTGCTGTGAAGGTTTTGACTCCTGTTTGATCACTGATAATGCCATTACCTATTTTCCATCATACGAATAAGATAAAGCAAAGACAAAAGATCCATCATGGATTAAAATACTTTACAAAGGAGAAACCGAATGATTACAAATTTGTATATTTCCAGGTGCTCAAGGCAATGGATCATAAAATGACTATATTTATGTCAGAGAGGGTAAAGTGTTTAGAGGATTAAGAATGATTTAGGTTACTATACGGACACAGAGTACTTAAAAACCCACTTCCCTCCCAACTCTCCCACCTCAGCACTTCTCAAAATATTGCACATCACTGAAAATGTGGCTTATTTGTTCTTAGGAAAATTACGCTCCAGAGTCTTCTAACTGAATTTTTGAAAGCAGGTGCCCTTTATCATAGGATCACCTTGTCTGCCAAGAACATCATGTTCCACCCACAATAACACTTTTATTAATTCCATTATTGTTTGCAGTGCTTCTCTCTCAGTCCTACCAGATACACTGTGGGGTGACTCAAGCTGCTAGGGACAGGCTGCTATTTATATCCCCAACATGTTTACTGTGTTGCAGGGCTTAATAATCAAGATTTGGAATTTTAAATTTTAATAAGTGAATCAATATTTCATAGAATTAGAATATAGCTTTAATATTCTAAAACAGGACTTTTACTTTTTATAGGTTAAATTAGCAAAAAAGTAGCCCTTTGATGTTTAACACCAAAAGCTGGAAAATAATTTCTTTTCAATCCACAGAGAATGCATTCTATTAGCTTTAATGCCTTTTTCTCCTTTCCCCAGGAGTTGTCTTTCTTGTCTAATGTTGCTCTAATTAAGAAGGATGTGTAAAATAAATGAACAAACTTGTTGTAAATGATAATAGCACAAATTGATTACCTGAAGACCTAGAAACCAAAATACAAAAGAAATAGCAAACATGAGCATTTTAAGTCCTGCTCTGGAAACTGAGTACTGCTGTGAGTGTAGTAAGGCCATTCATTAGAATTGTTAAAAAAATGTGATGTTGATTGCTTTGGTAATGGCTTCTCACGTTTTCTAAGACCTGTGCCCATTTTTCCCTCTATCACAGTCACCTAAGGAAAAGGAAGTAAAATGGTTGCATAGAGTAAAAATAAAACAGAGGAAAATCAGGAAATCATAATTATATATACATATATATATATACTTGAAATGGCATAAATTATATAAATGTGATCAACAAATATTTTTATTTAACCACCTATAATGCTAGTTATACTCAGATTTCTCAGAAATTATCTCAAGAACCCTCTGAGACTGGATGTGACAGTGAAGGCCTGTAATTCCTGCAGTTGGGAGGTTGAAGAAAGAGGAATAGGTCACTTTGGAGGCATGACACCTTATTTCAAAAAACTAAGAGAAAACACACAAAAAGATCTCAGAGATATTGCTATGCTAGGTAATAGCCTGAAAACCATGACTTTAAAATTTCAGTGTTTTCTTAGGGACACATAGACACTACACATTCTACACTACTCTAGGTCAGGCATTTCATACACACACACACACACATATACATAATGTTATATTTGCATTTCATTGTATGTATATGTCCTATATGTACGTTTTTGAAATTTTCTAATGAAGCTCAGGATATAATCACTAAATCAAAGAAATTAGCCAATTTCCTTAATAGCCTCAATGCCTCATATATAAGTTAAAGTAGAGGGGAAAGGACATAAAAGGAGGAAAAGCAGAACAGAGAAGAAAGAGAAAAAATTTCTTGGAATGAGAAGTAAAGAAATTTGAGCTTGCATCTGAGAAGCACCAAAGCACAATTTGAGGAGAAGTCTCTTCTCTGTAGACATTCTCTTATTCACATAGATCTTCCCTACAGTGTTTCTACAGATACAGTGTCAGCTACTATATGGTCTGTGCATGAACTTTCACTCACCTGAATTGTACTTTATCCTGTAACCAAGTGTAACAACACTTCTGGTAATTATGACAGTCAAATGCAGATGAATTTCTAAAACCTTTAAAAATTCACTTATTTTTGTTAGCATACATTAATTATATATAATGATTCCACAATGACATTCTAATTATGAATATAACATATTTTGATCAAATTCATCTCTTTGTTGCTCTCTCTTGTCCTGTCCCACCCCTGCTGATCCTTTGGTTTATTCCCAACTAATTCTCCTGTTCTCATATGTGCCCCCCCCATTTTTAGTGACCCAACTAGTTTAATTAAGGTTGCTTCCAAGAGGAAGAGCAAGGGATTGTTTGCAAGAGTATGCACAACTTACAACTTATCGTGGCTATCCTAGTGAAGAAAATCTCTCTCCCAGTAACCTTTAACTGCCTATAGATTTTCAGGGAAGGGACAGGCATTTACCCATCCCCCCTTTTCCTCCATGATGGGACATTAATGGGAACAATCTTGTCCAGATCTTTAAAAAGTGATTACAGCTGGTTAAAATTCAAGAGTGCAATGGATATGCTATGCTCAGAAGTAAGCATCCACAGCAACCCATCTCTTTCTCCGGTTCTTAATTTTTTTCCTCCCTTTCTTCAGTGATGTTCCCCGAGTCCCAGCGTCATGGAGGCAGCAATACAGCTGTCTCATTTAGGGCAGCGCATTCCTGAGTCACCTATTCTAAGTACTTTGAACAGGGAGGAGTCTCTGCAGTTACCATCACTCAGTGCCAGAAACAGTTTCTCTGAACAGAGGCTAAGAGCAGCACTAATCTATGGGCCAAGATATTCAAGGCTATTTGCTGGGTTCAGCATGTCTATTTCATCAACAGTTGTACTTTTCTCCTTCCCCACTAGAGTCTATGCCCTCCTCAGCCACAAATTTGGAAACCACTTGTGATGTGATGAGTGTGTGTGTGTGTGTGTGTGTGTGTGTGTGTGTACACAGATATATTCCTGTAGCTTTTGCTTTATTTATCATTGGATGGCTTTGGTTTTGATGCATAGTTTTCTTTCTATCACAGTTTCTGCCTTCCCTGGAGTGCCATCAAAAGACAGTCCAAAGGTTGAAAATAATTCAGAATGCTACCTCTAAGGCCAAGCATGATGTTTTTAGTTCAGTTTTTTTGTGTGAAGACATAGGTTTTGAATTCTTCACTCATAGCTCTTCCTAAGTGATTAGGACATGTCCTTGCAAATTGGAAATATTATAGACAACCTTGGTGAATTAGTTATTGAGACTGTTGGATTTAAGTCTTGACTGTGCACTATTTCTGTCTATAAATTTTTCACTATTTTCGTAAGTTAGAGAAATATATTTATGATAACCTAGAAGCTTGTACTCTTTAGAGTCAGCATGTTTTATATATACATATTCTTACTGACTCAGTGTATATATACATTGATATATAATGTAATGTTAAAATGGATTAATTTTATTTGTTTTAGTGATAGAAACAGTGCTTTTTAGTGCTGTCATAAATTTTTATTAAAGCAGTCATAATTTTGAGTGAGGTTTCTCTCTGATTCAGGATAGCTCTTTGCAAGATTGATGTGTAAGGGGAAAAACTAAGTGCCACCCAAGACAGTAAAACCGATTGATTATGTGATAAACATCTTAGCATAAGATATTTCTCCAACTAAGCTACAATGTTTGAGATGAAATGTATCAAATAATTATTATTTAACAAATGAACATATTCTGTAAGTTAAAATAACGTGGGGACTTAACTTCCTTCACTTTTGCCCATATTTGGAATATGGAAATATTTTTATTTATATAATCTGTAACTTAGCTGGACTCAGTTGCTGTAAAAATTCAGGTATGATCAAAATTGATAAAAGAATATATCAGTCTCTAAAATCTGTAGCTAGGTTATAAAATTTGGAGAAGCAGAGGCTGGAGAGACTGCTCAGTGGTTAAGAGCACTAGATGCTCTTGCAGAGGTTCGAGTCCCAGCAAACACACGAGGGCTAAAAACTTTCTGTATCTACAGCTCCAGGAGATCCTGCATACACTTCTGGCCTCTGCTGCCATTGTGAGACATGGGTACACTTGCATACAGGCAGGCAAATCACTCATACACATACAAAATAAATAAAATATTTTTTACATATTTAAGAAGATAATTTTATGGTATTTCATCACCATCATTTATCTATATATTTTTCATATATACATATATATATATGTATATATAATTGTGATAGGACAAATACTAAAGTACTATACAGAATAAAGGGCTGGCATAGCATGGAACCTAAGAAGACAGGTCCAATAAGAATTAGTAAGCACCTACTGTATGTTTTTCTGGATTTGCATATTGGCGTATAATGTAAAGTTACTCTCTGGATTGTATATACCAGGTCATATACTGGTATCGAGTACTCCAAGAACAATGTGCTTTGACGTTCAGAGCTTGTAGATATGCATATTCTGTTACCAGACACCTGCCTTTCATGTGCAAGGGTCCCTTCCTATTCACCTTTTCACACTGAATGGTTTCCTGGAGCAAGTGAAAGCCAATTTAATTGCAGTAACTCATCAGCACAAAATAATATGACAGTGCTTCATGTAAACAGTTATTAGAATAATGAATAATGAAAACAATATAATAATGACATAATGAGATTACTCTTGTAAATTTTTTCAGCTATTTGAGCAGGACCCAAACTGTAGCTTCCTTGCTTATAGGAGCTAAGAGTAACAAATAAATGTGCCATTTTTTTTAACCCAAATATCACAGTCTTAACATTCATCACATCTTAGGTGGAAAATTATGTGGTTAACACTTCTCTATTTAAAATAGACTTCAAACTTTTTAAACATGGCATCCTTAGGCAACACATAATAAATTCCATTTAAAATTTTTCTGGCGTCCTGATTTGAAGTTTAATTAAAGATTCACATAAAACTGCTTTTAATGGGCTGGAGAGATGGCCTAGCAGTTAAGAGCACTGACTGCTCTTGCAGAGGACCCGGGTTCGATCCCCAGCACCCACATGGCAGCTGAGAACTGTCTTTGACTCCAGTCCCAGGGGAATCCGATGACTTTTTCTGACCTCGGAGGCATTGCCCGACACAGGCGCACAGACCTACATGCAGACAGTACATTCATACACATAAAAAATTAAAAAAACTGCTTTTAATTACTACATATCAGTATATCACATTTTCTATATTCTAGTGTGTCTATGTTCATAACAGCATAACAAATTGAGATATTTTTCTCTTTTTTGAGACAGAGTCTCATGATGGTCTGGAACTCGCAATGCATTCCTTAAAATCCTGTTAAGCACAGAAGATATATTCATGAGTGAGGGCCTGTATTCTCATGAGGCTGTGATCTCAATTTACAGATACAGAAGCTGAAATAAAGCTCTGAACACCACATTTTGTGATTCAAATGCCAACATCTTATTCCTAAAGATTAACAAGTCAGTACTGATATACCTTAAGAGAACTGACACTGAGCTGAGGGAAATAATTATACGAATAAATCTAATGTAAACAATAAAGGTGCAAGTATTCTAACAAAACTACAAGCAGAGGACCTGAAGAGATAGCTCAGTGCTTAATTAAGAGCACTGTATGCTCTTGCGGAGTGCCTGGATTTGGTTCCCAGAACTTACATTCTGGCCTCCACAGGCATTGCATGCCATGGGTATACTTACATACATGTAGGCATTACACTCATTCAGGAGAAATAAAAATAATAAAAAAAAAAATATATATATATATATATATAAAACTACAGACAGAATGAAATAGTAGTACACTATGGCTGAGGCTTTCATAATCATTTTATGAATACTTAAATATTAAAGGGAAATCATACTAGTCATCTAAGGTTCCTCGTTCCTATAATAAACTGACTTATTAAGAATTAAAATTTTCCTTGTCTCTTCTTATCTGTAGGAAGCTTTCTTTGTACTGAGCAGGTACCACATGACCCTGCTAAGAAGAGGGGAACACAGTACCCGCTGGAGGCCACTGTAGACCTGGCCTCTCAGTGCAGATACCAGTTGGCTACTTTCATAGCCTGGCTTAAGAGGTTCCTCCAACTCAGGTCTTTAGCCTGGGACAATGAGACACATTTCCCATTCTTGGCCATGATTTCCCACCTGCCCAGAGACTGCTGACCCCTGGATAGGAATTTCAGGCTGACGGCTGATGGCCTATCTTCCCCACGCACAATTTACTTCACCACACCAGCTATCCAGGTTGGTTGTCCACAAGAGGACCTCTTTCCAACCCACTGGACACCCGAACGAAATGCAGGTCTGCTTTGGCCTACATGTGTGCAAAAAATAAAGATGATGGCCTGGAAATCTGTAATGATGGTAATGAGGAATTCGATTTATTACCCGATTCAGCCTGCTTTTATAAGCCAAATGACATCAGTTCCCAGAGCCAATCACAGGCCCCCAATTCTGCGCAACTGCACACCATTGACCCACCCAGCACAACGCACTTAGGCCATGTGTCTGCTCCTCCTTCGACGGGGGGTGGGGGGTGGAGGAGTGGAGGGGCAGGGGGTTGTCAGAGAAATCCCCTGATTCCCATCCACATGCTGCCCTGAGGGGTGCTAGCTGAGAACTAGCCCCCAGTTCAAACTGGATCTTCCTACACTTATCCATCCTTGGAATAACTTACTTTTTCTCACAATGTCCTTTTAAGAGTTTAAGGTTTAGTTTACATTCCTTTTTTTCTTTGTTTATTTTTTTAAGGGATTCTACAATATAAGAGCACAGTTGTTTTCAGATCACATTGACGTTGCTCAGTTTGCCATACAATTAGGTAATTGGTGCTAACATCCACAGATGAGGGATACTATTTGTCGTTTGTGTTTCTGGGCTTTACATTCCTATATCACACAGTAAGTTGATGAGTAGCAACAGGTATTATATTTATGAAAACAGAAAGAGAAAGAAAAAAATATTGTTTGCCTTACAAACAGAGATTTGGTGGTGTTAGGATCCACAAATGAGGGATTGTGTTACTTCAGTTAGCATAATGGGTTCTAGTTCCATCCATTTACCTGCAAAGTTCATGATGTTGTCTTTCTTTACTGCTGCATAGAATTCCATTGTGTGGATGTACCACATTTTCTTTTTGAAGTGATACAAATTTGAAGGAAAAACAAGAACAACAACAACAACAAAAAAGACTGGGTCAAAGATTTGATTGAAACAACTTCTTTCCCACCCCCCAGAAAAAAAACAAAGTCTTGAGAAAAGATGAAAGTCATGTATAGCAGAATGCATGAGCTCTGGTTGTGGGAAGCAAGGAAGGGGCAATGAAACTAAATTTGACTAAGAAATGTAGCAAGAGATGCACAAAACTTCAATTAAAAAAAAGAATTTAAAATTTAGCTGGGTGGCACACACTTTTAATCCCAGCACTCAGGAGGCAGATACAGGTGGATCTCTGTGAGTTTAAGACCAGCCTGGTCTACATAGTGAATTCCAGGACAGCTGGGGCTACACTATGTCTCAAAAAGACCAAAATAAAAAAAATTTAAAAATGAATTTAAGGTTTACATTTATTAAGAAAATAATTTAAATCTGGGCCTGGGGGTTGACTCAGTTGGTAAAGCCAATGCCTTGCAAGCCTGAGAGCCTGAACTTGATCCCAAGAGCCCACATAAAAATGCTAAGAGTGAGGCTTCCAAGATTGCTCATTGGGTAAAACACTTGCCAAGCAAGCTTGATGGCCTGAGTTCAGATTTCCAGAACTCACATAAAAACAGGAAGCAGTTTGCAAGTGTCTATAGTCCCACTGCTGTAGTACTGTGGGCTGAATGGGAGAATCTCCAGAAGCTCACAGACCAGCTAACCTGGCAAATTCAGCAGAGAACAAGAGAAACCAGGTCTCAACAGAGACAGAAAGGGCGGGCCAATACCTAGGTTTAGGGTTAAACTTTGACCCCCACAAGTATGCCCTGGTAAACACACACACACACACACACACACACACACACACACACACACACATGGCTAAGACTGGTGGTCCTTGTAGAGACAGGAAGATCTCTAGGCCTTAGTGGTTAGCCAGTCTAGCATAAATGGCAAAATTCAGGCCAATGAGAGACTGTTTCAAAAGAGGTAGACAGGATAACAAGTTGTCCTCTGGCCTCTACCCAGAGACCCATGTGTACATGTAAGCACACATGCAAAATTGCATGCACATCCCTGTGAAACAAAAGAATTCAAAATTCATATCTCTTTTGGGGGATCCTGAAAAAGTTATTCATTCATAGTCTATATTTTTTCCATCTGTGCTGTCCTACTTTTGTTTGAGCAGAAAAATAGAATATCACACCACATTTACAATTTTCTTCTTTCTCTAAGTCCCTCTGGTGATTACTGGCTAGGAAAAACTTCAAAAATCAATCTTTTACTCATGTAGTTTGTTCTGTTCACTGTATTTGTTGTTTCTATTTTCACAAAAACTATAGCAGGTTATCTATAATTGGGAGATAACTGTGTTTTTTTCTCAAAAGTAAATATATATTTTGGGCCTCCTTCCTATGCAAGCCTATAATTCAACCACAGTAAATAGCTTGTTTAAGTAGGATTTCACAGACCACTCCTGTTGATGCTCTGGGTTGTATCTACTAAACAGTTCATTCACTCTGTAAATAGTACATGTAGTTGCTACTTTATGTGCAGATCTTTGAAAGGACTGCAGTTGCAACAATGAACAGGACAGAATGTTTCCAGATATGCAGATTACATAAGGAGGAGACAGTGATTTCATTCCTCCTACTGTGGAGACTTTTTTTTTTTTTTTTTTTGCATTGGACTTGTATAAGCAAATGTCCAGAGATTTTATTTATATCGTGCAGCACTTGAACATTTTTGAAGTCTTTGGATTCGGGAAATGTATTGAGGCACCTATAGGACATTACTGTGGATATATTAGACAGTCTGATAAAAAGGATGTTTTTGGAGCTTAACACTGTAAGTTCATCTGACGTCTTCAGTATAGCATTTGATAGACTATACATCTTTTAGCCTAAAAGAGAAAGGCTAATATACCAATTCTATGTAGTAAATGGATGACGTTAAAGGTACATTACCTTAAAATGGCCTAAAATACTCATTATTTTCATGAGCACCTATTAGTATTGGTTTGTATTTCTCATGACGTTTTATTTCTCTTTGTCCAATGTTTTAAATCTGTGTCATGCTTTTTTTAAGCAGGTCTATTTTTTACTATTCTGAATGCCTCTTGAAACTATCACATCTTTAAATGAACTGCAGTATTTCTCTTGAGGGACCCCAGAAGATTGCTTTTATTCACACATCCACTTAATCCAGTCCCAAGGCTAATCTTCCATTTGATTAAAACAGATAGACAGTGGGTGCAATCCAGGTTCATTATCACATATGCTATTTGTTGAAACTACTCTCCCCCATCAAGATTGCTATGGAGAAACATAGTCATTACCTTGTTTCTCTTTCTTTCTTTTTAGTCTATTTAAAAATATTCTTGGTTCCTTGAGAATTTCATACAGTGTATTCTGATGGCAGTCAGACTCCACACTCATTTCCACTCATATCCACCCTCCCTTCCTTCATTTCATGTCCTCTATATTTTTTTAGGTTTATGAGGTCTAATTTTTATACCTCTATGGGCCAATCCCCTGGATCCTAGTCAATCTAGTCAATATCCTTTCATTAAAAAAAGCGGAGTCATCCTTTCCCAGAATCTGTCAGTTATCAAGTATCTTCTCTGTAAGGGCTAGACTTCCCAACATGGCCCTCCATGCTATGTTTTGGGGCTTGTGCTCATCTTGTGCATGTTTTTAGAAGTTCTATGGGTTCTTCTTTGCAATTGCTCTGTTGTGTTTGGATAACAGTTTCCTTATAATCATCCACCACTCTGGCTCTTACAATCATTCCATTCCCTCTTCTGCAGTGATTACTTAGCCTTTGAAAGAGAGGGTGTGATATAAATGTCCCATTTATGACAACCACTTTATCAGTCTCTGTTGACCAGGTGTAGATCTCAGTGTTAATTGCCATCTGCTGCAAGAAGCTGTTTCTCTGGTCAGAGTTGAGATATGCATTAATCATCCATAGGTGTAACAAAAAAGTAATTCGGAGGCAATTTAATGTTATATGCATTTAGCACAATAGTCATAGGATCTCCCTAAAGCCTGTGACCTGTCTAGCCTCAGATTCTTGGCCCTGATAATAGTGCAAAATATGGGCTCCATCTTGTGAAGTGGGCCTTAAATACAATTAGAAAGTGGTTGGTTACTTCTCTAACATAAATGACACTAATACAGCAGTGGACATATCTTGCCGGGCCAGTTATTATAATAGATTGCAATATTCACAGCTGGGTAACATTGATAATTACTCCCCTTTCTGGTAGCATGTGCAGCACCTTTCAGTAAAATATAAGCTAGCTAGTAGAGATAAAGCTTCAAGGTCAATACAAAGGTAGCTGCTCTCTGCAATCCTGTTCAATACAATACTTGAAATTTTAGCTAGGCAGTTAAAGAAGTTAAGGAAGTTAAAGGGGGATGCAAATTGAGTTGGAAAGGGGGAAGTCAAAATATCCTTATTCAAAGATTGCACATTTTCATACACAAATGGCCTTAAAGACTACACCAAAAAACTAAGAGCTGATAAACATGTTCATCTAAGTAGTAGGATATAAAATACAAAAAGCACACAGAAATCAGTAGCTTTCCTATAAAACAACAACTGAGAGGGAAACCAGAGAAATTATCCCATTTATGATATCCCCCAAATCCATAAAATATCTTGGAATATATCTGGGAAGTGAATGGCTTGTATAATTAAAAGTTTAAGAAACTGAAGAAAGAAGAAAGAAAGAAAGAAAGAAAGAAAGAAAGAAAGAAAGAAAGAAAGAAAGAAAGAAAGAGAGAGAGAGAGAAAGAAAGAAAGAAAGAAAGGAAAGAAAGAAAGAAAGAAAGAAAGAAAGAATCATTTCTGTGAAGAATTGTGTTAGAATTTTAATGAAGGTAGCTTTGAATCTGTAGATTGCTTTCAGTGGGTTGGCCATTTTCACAGTATTTATCCTCCTGATCTATAAGCATGTGAAGTATTTTTATCTTTTGGCATCTTCATTCTCTCTCTCTCTCTCTCTCTCTCTCTCTCTCTCTCTCTCTCTCTGCCAGGTTCTACCTGCAGCCCAGCATATTTTGATTAACTCATAATTAATGGTTTTTAGCAGAGGAATGGGTAAATTTCACTTTATGGTTACACTTCTGAACACAACAGACCAGGTTTGGGCTATGCTATAACTTTTTACCTTTTTCTTTGATTCAAAAGTTAAGTTCCTGAGATTATATACCAAATTCTGACATCTGTAGAATTGGACACTTTCCAAGTGAAATGTCATGATCTTTAAAGAGATGAAATGTGCTTCACTGAACTGACATCTGAGGGGTTCCATTCTGCTGTGTCTATTTCCCTCTAATTCTTACTCAGAATTTCCCTGACTACTTCAATTACCAACTGTTCTATGCTTGGACAGCTTTCTCTTTAACAGCCTCCCCTTGTTGCAAAAGCCATGTTTACAGAGATTATAGAGACTCTGATAATGTGTTGGAGTTTCTCAAGGAGAATTAATAAAGCCTTAGAATTGGCAGTTTTCAGTTTGTGTTACTTTGCCTGAAAAAATGGGATGAATTTCATTTGCATGTGGTTTGTACTTTCAGTTTTCATGTATACTATCATTTAAACTGTATTCTGGCTAGAAATAATTCTGAAAACTAATCATGGGATTATGTTCCAATGTCCTCTGAGGAACTGTACTAACTGACATCTGACACTTCTGGACAACTTAAGGAATAATGTTGAACCTAATAACAAATTTCAAGTATATGATATTATTATCTTATTGCAACTCTGACCTTTCATTTTAAATAAGAATAAGAAACTCAACATGTGTTATTTTGTCACTTGTCATAAAAGTTGATTTGTCTGATCAGATTGCCTGGAAAAATACCTTCTTTCTTAGTCTACATGATGAGACATCCAACTTGGCAGTGGGTGCTTCATAGCTAAAATGCACAGTGCTGGTACAATGCTAGGCAATGTCTCACTTTAGTGTCTTTTGTTAAGTCTTTGTTTTTCAGGACTCTATATTATTCCATTGTTCTCAAGCTCACTTTGGATAAAGAGCTCTCTGTTTTTGCAGTAATTCTCTAAATAAACTACCTCATATCACAATGGCTTTGTGTTTATTAAGAAATAGCCTTTCATACTTTTTTGATACATGAGTGGCTATAATTTTGGCTTCAAATCTGCCCAAATATTGATTTCTCATTGAATCATTCCATAACTAGTTCTATTTCATAAAAAAAAACAATTATTGGATTTTTGTGAATTATTTACCAAACCTATGAGACATTTTTATGACGAAGGCACTTTTAAGAAGAAAATTTATAGCATTAAGTGCCTACACCAGAAAATTAGAAACATCTCACATAAATAGATTAATGACACACTGGAAGGTCTTGAAAAACCAGTAGCAAACAACACCTTAAAAAAGTACATAGGAGGAGATGATAAAATCAAAGCCAAAATCAGTGAACTAGAAATAAAGAAAACAATAAAAACAAATCAATGAAACAAAGAGTTGGTTTCTTGAAAAGATTAACAAAATTGACAGACCTTTAGCCAAATTAACCAAAAGAAAGAAAAGAACCAAATTTATAAACTCAGAGATTAGAGATTATTCTTGATTGGTTATTTAATAATAGTTCAGTCAGAATTCAAACAAACATCCAATTCTTTGCATCTAACCAGTTCAATCAAATTAATATTTATTTGCATGCCTGGGGCTGCCAATGTAGATAATGTTGTACAAAACACTGTAATTATGTTCCTGATTATATGGCCTATAGATAATAGAAGAAAGTGTTGTGTAGTGTTATTATTTATGTTTCCTTCACTTATTTATATAATGCAGTCCTGGTAATCATTCATTTTGTAACAGACTCTTAATTCTATGTCTTTATAACTTCCTATTGTGAAAACTGCACAACTGAGATTTGATTATGTTCTTTTGGATGTCTGTATTTCTAGTGTAGCTTATAATCTGAGATATTTTTAATGAGTTAATGTTACTGTACAAAATGAAGTTTTTCTGAGGTCCCTTTCTAACTGGTGCTTAATTTATTTTTCTCTCTTGTTGTTGAGCTTAAGGATATACTCACCAAGTTTTTTTTTAAATACAACACAAAAAAGCTAGCATGCCCTGGATAAGGATGAGAATATCAACTAAAACATTGAATTTGATGCAGAAAAGTTTAATGACAGGTTCTTAAATAGGAAACATCTACCAGATTGTGAAAACAAAGGTGCACCATTTCTTTCTTTCTTTCTTCCTTTATTTTATTTTATTTTTTTTTGGTCTTTTGAGACAGGGTCTCCCTGTAGCTCCAGCTGGCCAGGCTGGCCTTGAACTCACAGTGATCTGCCTGCCTCTGCCTCCCAAGTGCTAGGATTAAAGGCGTGCGTCATCACCCCGGCAAGGTGCACCATTTCAATGGTTCTTAATGCTGTTTGTGTCATAGCAGAGCTAGAAAAATTATATACATATATGTGTATATATACAAACTGAATATATGTATATATAATTTGGATAGATAGATAGATAGATGATAGATAGATAGATGATAGATAGACAGATAGATAGATAGATAGATAGATAGATAGATAGATAGATAGATAGATAGATAGATAGAATTTGAAGCAGGGTCTCTCTATATCCTCAGGTGGGCTGGGACTCTCTATGTAGACCAGGATGACCTTGATATCAGAGAGATCTGCCTGCCTTTGACTCTAGAGTTCAGGGATTAAAGGTGTGTATCACCATTACTGGCCCCTATATATTTTTAAGTTAAATTTTTCTGAAAATTCCATATACGAGTCTTGTATTTATTTTCATTTCCACAATTCCCCCCTCTCCAATTGTTCCTATGCACCAAAACCCCTCTCAAGTTCATGACTTCTTATAATTATTAGTTTTACAGACACACACGCGTACACACACACACACACATGCACACACACACACACACGCACACACACGCACACACACGCACACATACACATGCACACACACGCACACACACACACACGCACACACACGCACACACACACATATACATATATGTCCCACTGACTCCTTTTACAGTTGTTCTTATATACATGTGTATAGTGATGATCACTGGGGGATTGAATAGCCTAGCAGAGTGCTTGCTTCAGGAGAAAATGATTCTCCCTCTCAGTAGCCACTTACTTTTGGCATGTGTAATGGTGTTGTTATGCAAGTCTTGTTCAAGGAACATTACTGTGATTTCATGGATGTAGCTTCCCTGTCGTGTATAGACAATGCTATCTCAGCAGCCATTCTGGTCGTCTGGCTCTTCCAGTCTGTTCTATGAGGTTCCCTGAGCCTTAGGTACAGAGGTTTCATTGTAGATGCATCAGTTGGGATAGACAACCAACAGTCACTTCTCTGCCTTCTGATAAGTTGTGGATTTCTGAGCTGTTTTTCATCTGCTGTAAAAAGAAGGTTCTTTGACAAGGGAGGAAAGTTACTCTTATCTGTGGACATAAGGATATGTATTTAAATACAGTTGGAAATTATTTTGTTTTAGGTTAATGGGAGTAATAGGTACTCTTCTAGGGTCTATGATTACTCCAGCCATGGTAGTGGTTTATAGTACCAGGCATGATTTCTCTCCTATTGAGCTGGCCTTATGTCCAATTAGACAGCTGTTGGTTAACCTCAAGATAACAGTGCCAGTTTGCACCATTGAGGATATGGGGCTGGGATGGCCTTTGTTGTGTTTCGCAGGTTTTATGTCTGGGTAGAACTATTCGTTGTTTTACTCCATTGGCAGTATTTACAGGAACTTCTAATACTAGAAGAGCTAGTCCTCAAGGAGGAGGCTTCCAAATAACTCCTGATGGCTTCCTCAGAGTCGTGTTCACAAAGTGGTAGTGTCTGCAACAATAGGGTTTTATGTTCAAATTCTGGGAGGCAGACAAGGGCCATGGTGATAGTCTCTATTATTTTGGAAGTTCCTTGGATACCTTCTAACTAATAAATTGAAGGAAAGATTCCCATGGTCAGCACTCAGATTTTTTGCTACTATTATGGCTCTTTGTGGGCACATTATCAAACCAGATGCTTGTTTACCTATAAACCAGATACATATGTATTAGATATGTATTTTTGAACAGACTTGTAAGATAATGTTTCCCTGTGGCTTTATCAAACATATATAGTGTCAATCAAGCCTCCTTCCTCCCTGTGGCTCTATAATGCCTTCCCACTTTCTTCTTCCATTACAATTCCCAGTCTCATTTTCCCCTTCATAATAACTATTCCCCAGGGCTTCTTATCCTCCTCTCCTTTCATGGTCCCTTTATATGTTGCCTGCTTCTGTCATTACTTCAGGTAATGTATTCACATCTAAAGATGTGCCTGCATTACCTCACTGAATATAATATTTTCTAGTTCCATTTACATGTAAATTTCATAATTTTATTTTTTTAACTGAAAATAATTCCCATTTTCTATATGTACCACATATTCATTATCCATTCATCAGTTGAAAGACATCAAAGTTGTTTCTATTTTTTTTTTTTTTTTAGATATTTTGAATAGAGAGCGATGGACATGACTAAGCAAGTATCTTGGTACTACGATATGAGTCTTTTGTGTATACACCAAAGTGTGGTATTGCTGGGTCATATGGTAGATCTACTTTTACATTCCTGAGAATTCTCCATAATGATTTTCATAGTGGCTGCACCAGTTCATACTCCCACAACAGTGTAGAGGCATTTTCTTTTTCCTAAATGGACATCAGCATTTGCTGTTAGTTGTTTTCATGATTTTAGCCATTCTGAGTGGGGTAACACGAAATCTCAAAGTATTTTTAATTTAAATTTTCCTGAATGCTGAGATGTTGAACCCTTTTAAAGATATTCTTAGCTATTTTTATTGATTCTCTTTAAAAACTCTCTATAGCCCATTTCCTTTGTTCTTTTTGTTTTTTAATTCTTTGTATATTCTGAACATTATGTTTCTAAAAATATTTTCTCTGATTCTCTGATATTTCTCATCAATAGATTGTTTCCTTTAGTATGCAGAAGCTTTGCAGTTTAATAAGATCCCATTGGTCAATTATTGGTCATTGAGGATGTCTTCTCTATTTGTACTTAGTTCCATGTTGACCTCATTCCTGTCTTTTGTTTGCAAATTGTATTTACTCGTTGTATCTAGATTTTTATATGCATCTCACATTTCTATTTAATTGCTAATGGAAACCTGAAACTCAACATGTCCAAAACTGAACACTTGTAATTTTGTGAAACATTTTCTCATATGTTTCATTAAATGCCTTCTCCATTTCATTTTGTGGCAATTTATTTATCATTTTACAGTTTATTTTTATTTTTTTATTTTTATTTTTTTATGTGTATGAATGTATTGTCTGCATGCAGGTCTGCGCACCCGTGTCGTGCGATGCCGCGGAGGTCAGAAGAGGGTCTCAGATTCCCCTGGAACTGGAGTTATCCTGGAACTGGAGTCACAGACGGTTCTCAGCCGCCATGTGGGTGCTGGGGATCGAACCCGGGTCCTCTGCAAGAGCGTTCGGCACTCTTAACCGCTAGGCCATCCCTCCAGCCCCTACAGTTTAGTTTTAAAATGCACCTATCTACTTAAGACTCTTGCTCTTTTCACTCTTTTGTAACCATCTGTATCTGATGAAATAAGAAAATCTAAATAATTTCATAAAATAGGAATAAGCAGTTAATCAGATGTGGGGTCATTTAACAATTACTTTGCATATGATATTCATTTCCTAATGAGAATTTAATACATTTTTATACTCTACATTGAACTGAAATCTTTCTCAGATAAGGTATGACCAAGATATATTTTCAATTTGCAGTTTATTTTGTGTTTTATGTTTTTGAGACAGGGTTTCCCTGTAATCCCAGGTGGCCTGGAACTTGCTACATAGACAGGCTGGCCTTGAAGTTACAAATATCTGATTATCTCTGTCTCTACAATACTGGGATTAAAGGTGTGTGTCACCATGTCAGGTTCTATGGTAATTTGTAATCAACTAGACAAGAATTTAAGTGATAAGGCTTTCCAGCATTTCAGCTATGTGATATTCAGGACGTTCTGTAATTGCTCTAAAAATCACCTTTCTTATAAGGTGGGATTCCTCAGAAGTGAAGAACAAATACATCATTAAGTGCAAGTTTAATACAATATCTATTAGCAGAATAGACGTATTAGGACTTTTGTATGGCGTCTGACTTATCTAGCCTCAGATTCCTAGGCTTGGTATCAAGTCAAGTACAGCCTCCATCTTGTGAAGTAAAACCCCAATTAGAAGGTAGTTGATTACTCTAATAATATTTCCTAACCCTATTTCACCAGTAGGCATATCTTGCCAAGCTAGTTGTTGTAGCTCACAGGATTCACAACTAGGTAAGGCTCCTGACTAATTTTCTCTTCAAGCCGCATACACAGCACCTTTCAGCACAAAGAAAGACAACTAGTAGTGATTAGTCTTTGATTTCAGCACCAGCTTGATTTTTCTTTTATTTTTTCATAGTCCACATATGCAGTGTTTTCAGCAGTAGAGTTATACCATCAAATTATGTTGGGTAACCATGAATAAGAACAAATGCTAGTGTTGTTCAGGGTTTATGGGAAGAAAAAAATGGAAAAAGCTGAAATTATAATAATAAAGAGAGAAAACAATACAAAGATTCAGTGAAAAGATTAACAAGATTGACAATCCTTAAAATGAATTAACCAAAGAAAGAGGAACCAAATTAATAAACCTGGAGATGAAAAGGGAACCATTACAACAGACCCTGAGGAAATTCAAAAAACCCCAAGGACATATTTTAAAATTAGGTATTCCAATAAGCTAGGAAATCCAAAATAAATGGATAAATTTCTGGATATATACGGCCTATCAAGATTAAATCAAAATGACACAGATAATTTAAACAGATCCATAAAAACTAATGATATAAAAGCAGTAATTAAAATCTCTCCACTAAAAAGAGCACAGGACCAGATGGAAACGGTACAGAATTTTATCACGCCTTCACAGAAGAACTAATATTAGTACTCCTAAAACTATTCCAAAGCATAGAAAAAGAAGGAACACTCTCAAATTATTTCCATGAAGCCAGTAGTACTCTAATACACAAACTAAACAAAAAACCAAAAAAATTTAGGGCAATCTTTCTCATGAACATAGACTACAAATTTCTCAATAAAATACTTGGCAAACAAATGCAGGAAAACATCAAAAAGATTATCTATCATAATCAACTAGGCTGCATCTCAGTGATTCAAGGATGATTCAACATAGGTAAATCATTAAAAATATATAAATCAACATATAAACAGACTCAAGGACAGAAACCACAGTATTGTCTCAGTAGATGCAGAAAATGCCTTTGCCAAAATCCATCATCTATTCCTGATAAAAGTCATGGCAAATCTAGGGATGTGGGGGCCATACCTCAACACAATAAAGCAACATGCAACAAGCACTCAGCCATCATACTAAATGTAAAAAACTCAAACCATTCCAATTAGAACCATGGATGACTCTGTATACTCTTTCCATTGCAATTCACTATAGTGCTTGAAGTCTCAGCTAAAGCAGTAAGACAAATGAAGGAATAAAGGAGATGCAAATTGTCGAGGAAGAATTTAAAATGCCCTCATTTGAAAATTACTTCATTCTATACATAAAAGACCTTATATACTCTACCAGAAAACTCCTAGACCTGATAAAACAATTCAGGAAAAGAGAATGATATAAAATTAACACCCTCAGGAACTGGAGAGATAGCCTAGCGGTTAAGAGCACCGACGCTCTTGCAGAGGGCCCGGGTTCGATCCCCATCACCCACATGGCGGCTAAGAATCGTCTGTAACTCCAATTCCAGGAGAACTCCAGTTCCAGGGGAATCCGAGACCCTCTTCTGACCTCCGCGGCATTGCACGACATGGGTGCACAGACCTGCATGCAGACAATACATTCATACACATACAAAAATAAATAATAATAAAAAAAAATTAAAAAATAATTAAATTAACACCCTCAAATCAATAGTCTTTCTAGGCCTTAACAACAAACAAACTGAGCAAGAAATCATAGAAATGATCCCTTCATGATAGCCCCCAAAACAAATTGTCTTGGAGGACTTGTATAATAAAATATTTTAACGCAGAAGAAATAAATTGAAGAAGACACTAGATGACAAAAAGACCTCCCTTGCTCATGGATTTGTAGGATTAATGTTATGAAAATGGCCTTGCTACAAAAAGCAATATACAAATTCAATACCCATTAAAATTCCAACACAATTCTTTCCAGAATTGAAAAATAATCTCAAATTTTATATCAAAACACAAAAAACTGAGGACAGCCAAAATAAACCTGAGCAATAAAAGAACTGCTGGAGGCATTACCTTTCCAAATTTCAAATTATACTACAGAGCTATTGTAGTAACAACAGCATAGAACTGGTTTAAAAATCAGACACTTTGATCAGTGGGATAGAACTGAGGACACAGATTTAAATCTACACATTTACAGCCACCTGATTTTTACAAAGGAGCCACAAATACACACTGGATAAAAGACAGCATGACCAAAAAAAATGGTGCTGGTCAGTCTGGGTAGCTGTGTGTAAAAGAATGAGACTATACCTTTATTTCTCACCGTGCACAGGACTCAACTCAGAAATGATCAAAGGACTCATCATAAGAACTGATACCATGAATGTGATAAAGGAGGAAGCAGAGTAAACACTGGAACTTGTTGGCATAAGAAAGGGCTTTACAAACAGGAGTCTAATGGTACAGGCATTAAGTCAAACAATAGACAAATGAGACCTCATGAAACTCAAAAGCTTCTGTATAGCAAGAAACACCTTCATATGGGGTAAAGAGGCATATTCTTTTCCAGCATTTTTACCTCTGACAGGGGGTTATTATCTAGAATATGCAAATAACTATAAAAGCTAAACATCAAAGAGAGAAACAACTTAATTAAACATTTAGACAAGGGGCTGAACAGGGAGTTCTCTAAATATGGTTAAGAAATATTTTTAAATTATCCAGTGTCTAGTGATCAGGGGGTTACAAATTAAAACCACTTGGAGATTTCACCTTACCTGCCTCAGAATGGCTATGATACAAAAATAAACACTGACAAATTCTGGCAGTGATGTGGAAAAAGGCGAATTCTTGTTCACTATTTTTGGGAGTGAAAACTAGTACAGCCACTATGGAAATCAGTGTGGAGATTCTTCAAACAGTTAAATTTAAATCTACCATAGGAGCCCAATATACCACTATTGGACACATACCCAAAAGACTTTCTGCCCTACTAAAGACACACCTATTTACCCATGTGTTTGCTGCCCTCATAATAGCCAGGAATTGTAAGCATCGGGATGTCCATCAACTCATGAATTGGTGGTATACACACAATGGAACAGTATTCAGCTGTTTAAAAAAAATGTTAGAACTTCAGGTGAATGGATGGAACTGGAAACAATCATCCCGAGTGAGGAAACTCAAACCCACAAACAAACATGATACATGTTCTCTCTCATGGTTGGATGTTAGCTTTGACAGCTTAGATGTGTGTACTTCAGTATGAAAATCCAGCAAGGTCAGGAACTAAATGAATGGCCATTGGTATGGACATCATGAGAAGGGTGGTAGAGTGCAGTGCTATAATAGGAGAAAGGGGGTGGTAATAGACAAGGAAGGCTTAAATGGGATGAGAAATGAGAGGGCAAAGCAGCTTAGGGAGTTCAGGGAGGGTTAAGTAATACTAAAGGCCTTTTAAAAAAGCCATATAAAAACTACCAGTGGCTGGGCATGGTGGCATACACCTTTAATCCCAGCACTCAGGAAGCAGAGACAGGTGGATCTCTGTGAGTTCAAGGCCAGCCTGGTCTACATAGCGATACCAAGGATAGCTAGAGCTACAGAGACACCCTGTCTCAAAAAAAAAACCCAAAAAACAAAAACAAAAACAAAAACCCTACCAGTACAGAAGCTTCTTAAAGTGTATACATATACACTATAAAAACAGATTAAAAAGAGTTACCTTATAACAGGGGGACATTACCCAAATTATATAGATCGAAGGCTAGCAACTAAACCCAAATGCCAGGAACGGACTCCCTCTTTTGAAGCTGTAGTTCATTGGAACAGTAAAGACTGTACTATTCCAGCCCACTGTTTCCCCATGACCTTTCTCATGACAAGCATAAGATGCTGAATGTAATGTATATCAATTTTAATTGCTGTGTTTATAAACAAAATTTCTCTATTATATCTCATGATTACATTATAATAATAATCCCATGATTACATTATAGCAAAAGATCTTTCACATTGAATTGGTGACTATTTGGGGTTCTCCTTCCTCTCATCATTTACATTATTTTCTTCTGAGATTTATAACAGTATTTGGCATACAGAAGAGAAGTTGAGAGTATCTATTCTTGTTAGTACATGCATTTCTCTTATTCAATGTGACGTCATTCCCAATGCTCTGTGGATATACAAGAGGATGCATTTTTTGTACATGTGTAAAGTTGAGAATTTGATACATGTAGTTGAGAAAATGATTGTACTTCTCTATAGAAAATAATCTGTTAAAATATCTTGTTATTTTTATTTTATGTTATGAGTGTATTTCCATCATATATGTAAGTTCACCGGTGTTGTGCAATGCCTATAGAGGTCAGAAGAGGAAGTCAGATTCCCTGGAGGAGCTTGGGTTACAAATGGTTATTAGCTGCCATGTGGGTGCTGGGAACTGAACTCACTTCCTCTGTAAGAAACATCGGTATTCTTAACCACTGAACTATCTCTCTACCTCCGGTTAAGTATTTTTAAAGATACATGATTATTGCATTACTTCATCAAAATGTAGATTGATCCTTGGGCTTTCTGTATTTAGTTATTATTTTTTTCATTCAATCAGCAAAATCTTGCCTCTTATGTACCAAATAGTATATCCTAAAGTTTAAATAGCAGCTGTATTATCTACTGACTATAAAAATCTGGGCATATTTTCAGACTTTTGTATATTGTGGTATATGTGTGGAGGGCATGTATTCATATATTAGAGTAATATGAAATCAAAGTGAAAAATGTGAACTCCTAAACATATTTTGGAATTAGCATAGAGTTTATTTTCAAAGGCATAATTTTGGTATATATGTGATGTGTATATAGACCTACTTTGGAGCAATACAAATGGGAGGGAACAACAACGACAAAAAGATTGGCTCAAAGAACTGACTGAAACAGTTAACTTCTGCCCAAACAATAAACCTCTGCAGAGAAAAATTTTAAAAAGACTGAGAAAAAGATGCAAGACATGTATGGCAGAATGCATGAACTGGGGTGGGGGGCATGGAAAATGGAATGTGTCTAAATTGGACTGAGAAATGAAGTATGAAATACACGAAACACCAATAAAATATTTTATTTAAAAATCTGGGCATAATTTTTTAAACATCAGTTCTACTGAATGAGTCAAAGTAGATAATTCATATCTAAAAATAACATACATAAAAGCAGAAACAAAACAGCCACAGGAAGGTATTTCAAATGTTTCACAAATACTTATCAGAAGCTAACTGCATGCTATGTACTGAGCTTATTGCTCCTAATTATTTACTCAGAATTCTGTGGAATCTATAACTTTTGAACACTGAGGTAGCTTGTTACATTTCAAATATTAGCTAGGAACTACATATTCAATATTAGAAAACAACCACATTCTGTTTAATAGTCTGAGGATTATTTTACTCTAATACAATGATTTCTATGACAAGCATGATAAGAAACAGACAGTGAGTGAAACGGAGTGTGTAAATATATCCAGTGAAGAAGTAGGGCTTTTGTTGGGTCAGAAATTCCTAATTATTTTAAAAGTGTTGAAAATTTAACCTCAAAGCCAATCCTAGTGCTGCAAAATTGTAATTCTAGCTCCTTAGGAGGCCAAGGCAAGCAGATGGTAACATCAAGTCCTGCCTGGGCTATAGCCTGGAAAGCTCAGTGAAGTCTTGTTTCAAAATAAAAGTAAAAAGAGGTGTGAAAATGCTGGTAAGTAATACAACACTTGCCTACTTTGTTTCACATGGAGAATGAATAAATGATTCCACCAAAAATCAATTAATCAGTCAATCAATCGCTAAATAAGTAGCACTATAAACAGAATGAATGGAGGATATCTGAGTCAAATATTCCAAATTTGATTGTGGTGCCATTCAATAGACCTCAGACTTGTTAAACAGCTTTTTCTAGGAATGAAAACCATAATTTAGAGAACTTCAGATTTTACTGTGAAAATTTGAAATATTTCATCACAGAGATTTAATATAATTTTTATGAAACCTTACTTATAATATATTTCTGAACATGAGTTACACTTAAAATACAAAAAGTCCATTAAGTTATAGAATTATAAATGTCAATAAATCAACTAGTATTCATAATTCTAAGGATTAATTAAAAATAGAGTATAAAGGTTTAGATGGGTAGGGGAATGAGAGGGCAGCACAGAGAGGGAGTGCTTTGATGGATAACCCAGGCTGAAAGGCCCTATAGAAACATCAGTACAGATGCTTCCTAAAATATATACATATACATGATAAAATTAGATTAAAGTAGTGACCTTGTAACAAGGGGATATTGCCCCACCAGACATGATAGGCTATCAAAGTAAAAGTCCAATGTCAGGAATGGACTTGATCTTTGAAGCTGTTATCCATTCTATGGGAATAGACCCTCAAACAATACTAACCATTGCCCCTGAATTTGGTTACCTACTATAACTTCATGGTAAGAGCCTATTGCTGAAGACACTACATACTTGAGCTATAGAACAAACAAGGAGAAATGAAGCTGGTGTTGACTTTGAAGTTTCATCTCTATCTAGTCTCTACTGGCTAGTTTTCGCAGTGCTGGGAGGCGCTATGTGCTACCCAAAGAGAAAATTAATCATCAACTTTACCCAGCTGTGAATCCTATGAGCTACCACAAGTAGCCTGGTATCATATACCAACCTGTACAATAGTGGTACAGATATTATGAGAGAAATAGACTGCTTGCTAAGTTGATTTAAAGCCCACTTCATAGGATGGAGACATTGATAATAGGGCTAAGAATTTGAGGCTGGACAGGTCACAGGCCATAGGGGAGACCCCGATACTATAATTCTGCTAAATAGATACTGTATTAAACTGACAGTGAACGATTTATTGTTATACTTATAGATTAATGAAATGCATCACTCAACTCTAGCCAAGAAGCTGATTTATGTAGCAGATAGTGATTAACACAGAAACCCACAATTGGTGAATGTACAGAGACTAAGAGGCTTCAGAGTGCTTATCCCTGAAAGGACACCAATATCAGCGTTCTACCTCCCAAGCCTCAGGGATCATTGTGGGAGGGGGGGTAGAATTATTGTAAATGTGGTAAGAACAGGAAGTAGGAGATGACAATGAGGAAAGAGAGTTTTCCAGATAGTCGTTAAATTACTTATATGAACTTACAGGACCATTACAGCTAAGTCCCACCTAAGCCCAAACCAGACAAAATTCCAGCATAGACATGTGGAAGTGAGGGAAGTACGTAAGAAATCCCAGCCCTACCTGAGGAAATGTTGGCAGCTGATAGCTGCTGGGAGAGGAAGAGTCAGTGTTGTTTGAAGGTGCGAGGTTTGGTAGGATGACCAGGCTACAGTGGATGAACCTACCCTGAGGGCAATTGGGGACACGAACTTGATTCCCTTCCTCCCTTCCCTCCTTTCTCTCTCTCTCTCTCTCTCTCTCTCTCTCTCTCTCTCTCTCTTTCTCTCTCTCTCTCTCTCTCCCTCTCCCTCTCCCTCTCCCTCTCCCTCTCTCTATTTCTGTCTATATATATGTAAATTATATATGTACATTAATTTGGATGGAGGATAATAAGGGGGTGCAGATATGAGAGAGTAAGTACAATAAAATTTGTATAAAATTCACAAAATTACAGTAGAGTAAAAATTCAAAAAAAAACAGACTAAGAAATCAAAGCAAGACAAAATTCTAGTTTTCATAATTTGTTTTTGGTATTTTTGAGACAGGGTCTCCCTTTAGTCCCAGCTGGCTTGGAGCTTGCTCTGTAGACCAGGCTGGCCTTGAACTCACAGAAATCACCTGCCTCTGCTGAGATTAAAGGTGTGCACCATCATGCCTGACATTAGTTTTTATAATTTAAATATAACAATATGCATGCCCTTTGAACAAAGATATATATATATATATATATATATATATAAATTTGTGAAAGGTATGATTCAAGAATTAAGAAAATTATGCGACAAAATTAGGACAATGGATGACACAAACTTGACTTGATAGGCCTTAATGTATAGAAGTAATAAAATATAGAAATAAAGAAGATGGCATTTACATTTTTCTGGTTTTGTTCTGAAGACATGTATGTTCATGAGTGTGCATATATATAAATCATAAATGTAGTACATACATACATATGAGATTGTATGAAAAATAAAACACACTATAAAGATGTAAAATGATGCCAGATTATTTTTTTCTGCTGTAAATAGAAATGTGTCCATTTTTATTTAAATATGCTGTGACACAATATCTATTACAAAAACATATAAAGAAATGTGAAAGAAGTATTTAAGGTAATAAACGTTTCTTCCTCTTGAGACCGTCTAACCCAAGATTTTACCCATAATACTGAGGACACACACTGGACAGGGTTTCCAGTTATCATGTGACAAAAATACAGATTTTTGTCCCTTCACTTGCTTTTTTTTAAAAAACAGGATCTCCCTGTAGTCCCAGCAGGCCTAGAACTCACTCTGTACACCAGGCTGGCCTTGAGTGCACAGAGATCTGAGATCTGTCTGTCTCTGCCGCCTGAGTACTAAGAGTAATGGCCTGAACCTCCACACTGGGCTTCTTTACTCAATTTTTTTTTTTTTTTTTTGGTCTTTTTGAGACAGGGTCTCCCTGTAGCCCCAGCTGTCCTGGAACTCACTCTGTAGACCAGGCTGGCCGTGAACTCACAACGATCCGCCTGTCTCTGCCTCTGCCTCCCAAGTGCTAGGATTAAAGGCATGTACCACCACGCCCCGCCTCAATTTTGTTTTAACTATAGCTATTGTCTTATACACAACAGCTCCTCAATAATGGTTATCTAGAGAAATGCATAAATTAATGAACCCTTTAGCCCAGTATGTAGACAATGTGATTTTCAGGAAACAGAAGACCCAGAATAGGATGTGGAGATCACTGGGGAAGATTGCAGGAACCAGAGGCAGATGTTGAATACAAGGATGCCGTATTTACAGACACAGCAGAGCAGTTGTGTTGGCATGAACAAGACCTGTTGTAAGCTCAAGCCGGGCAGAAACCCAGCAGAGACGGACAAACATAGAGCCTCGGCCCTAGCTGAGGAACTATTGACAACCCATGCTGCTAGGAGATGTAGATTCAATTTCCTTTAGGGGGTAGAGGCTAGTCCACAGTCTGAGGTATGAATCCATACCCAAGAGTATATGGGGAACACGAATTAGACTCCGTAGGCCTTAAGAATAATAAGGGATGTGAACTGAGGGAGATCTCAGATGTAGCAGTGAGGTTTGAGGGACTAAATACAATCAAACAATAAAATATGATTAAAAAAAAGTAAATTCAGGAGAGTTAGTTATAAGCACAGAGTCCTCTTCGTGGCATATTTTACATCTACTGTATACATAAGAGAATAATGTACTGATAGAGCTGGAAGTGAAGAGAGAGAGAGAGAGAGAGAGAGAGAGAGAGAGAGAGAGAGAGAGCAAGCTAGCTTAGCTAGCAGTATATACGTAAGGAGCTTTCATAAGCCATCCATATGGATCCACTAAGATGCAGTGTCCATCTGGACTGCAAATTTCCTTCCATCTGGCATGACTTACAACTGAATGCTTACTGACAAAATTATTTGTTATTCTATAGTGCCTTGATGCAAAGTGATGCAAATTATAGTGACATCTCCCTCCTTCATTGTCCCCTCCTCCTCGTCTCCATTTTCTATCCTCTGCATTTTTCTTTTAATATGTTCTCTTTCATCTGGAAATTGATTATAATCTAACAGAAAATGGCTGCTTTTATGTTGTAGTCACTTAAATTTCAAAAATTCTTACCACAGTAACAAAGTTCTGAGCTTCCCACAGATGCTTATAAATGAATGAAGTAAAAGCTATGACAAATTGCTTATTGTGAATAGGAAATTGTCTCACGACTACTTTTTTTAAGCTGCATGCATGCATTTGTATGTGTGCATGTGTGTACCGGTGCCGGCAGAGAAGAGAGGAGTGTGTGAGGTCCTTTGGAGCAAGAGTTACATGTGCTTGTGAGCTACCCGAAATGGGTAATGGAACCGGAACTTGGTCTGCATGTTTGAGCTCTTAACTGATGACCCTTTCTCCATTCCTTCACAACTACTTTTTCAAACAAAATAATTTTGAAGATGTATAAAACATTTTGAGCTGAATCTTTATATTAACAGACTATAAAATCACAAATTCTGAAATACTTTATTCTTGGTATAAATCCAAGCAGGTGACATGCATATTAAGAGGATAAAAAAGTATTCTCAGAGGCAGAATGAAGTACTAGATAACTTTTGGTAATCAATTAAAAACAAGCGTCAGCTTCCAGAATTTTTTAATTTTTCAGTTTCTAAGATAATTTATTCATACTGTCAAATTTTTCATTTGATTATGCAAAACTTCAAGTGTTTGGGAAAGCTGGAATTAAAATTTCTGAAGTTTATATTCTTTTTTAAAAATTTTATTTATTTTATTATGTGTATGAATGTACTGTCTGCATGTAGGCCTGTGCACCCCTGTGGTGCAATGCCGCGGAGGTCAGAAGAGGGCGTCGGATTCCCCTGGAACTGGAGTTAAAGAGGGTTCTCAGCCGCCGGTGCTGGGGATCGAACCCAAGTCCTCTGCATGAGCAGTCGGCGCTCTTAATCACTAGGCCATCTCTCCAGTCCGAGCTTATATTCTTAATTTACTTCTCTTGGCCCAGCTTGAGAGGACATTTTGTGATGGCCTATCTGTTACAATTGAAATGAACAATGTATTTTTCCTTACTATAATGGCTGCTGCCTGGAAAGCAAATATTGTTACCATGAGCACATTAACTGTTATTTTATACACAGTATTGTACCACAAGTTCTTTGTGTATATGAGTTGTGCATGCGATGTATGTGTGTATGGTATATTGCATGTGTATACAGGTCTGCTCTATACACATACGAGTCAGGCAGAGAAGGATATTAGGTATCTTCCTCTATAGCTATTTATCTTATTGACTTGAGACAAAATGTCTCACTGAACTAGAAGCTGTTTAGGCAATGATCTCTTGAAATTATCCAGTCTATGCTCCCCAATTCTAGGGTTAAAAGTACATGCAGACACGCCCAACTTTTCTATGTGGATGCCAAATATTTATTTAAACTCAGGTCTTCCTGCTTGTGAAAAAAAGTGTACTTAGCAAGTCAGATACATCTTCAGCCCTATTTTCAAGTTCATGACATTATTGTGTTAGGATACAATGAAAGTAATCAAATTAAGAATGGAATTTATTGACATCCTAAAATAATTTTGGAAAGATATTTTTCTTATTTTATTAAATACTTTTTTATTTTGGCTGACATATACAAATATAAAGTTGTACATATTTATAAGGTCACATGATGTTTCATGCATATATACATTGTTTAAAACTTAAAACTGCTGAACATGTCTAGGTTGTTAAACATGTATAATTTCTTTGTTGTTAAAAATTTCTACAGTTCTGAACAAAATTATACAGATCTTTCTTTGAGGCTTTTGAAATGCAGGCAATATCACATCTATATTGATCCTACTGTAAAATCGTACACCAAAGCATCATGCTGCATGTAATCAACTTGGTATTTATTCATTGATCAGTTTCATCCACACATCCCTTTTTTTAATTATGTTCAGGGGTTCAGATTTTTTCTTTAAATTTTATGTTACTCTAAAATATGAATATACACCTTCCACCCATGTACATTAATTACCATGCCTGAAAATAGGGAAGTTAATTCTAGGGCTCATTATGATATTCATATTAAAACATCACAGTTGCTTTCAGATAGAAATTAATATAACACTAACATTGCTCAGCTTTTCTTTCAATTGGGGGATTTGGTACTAGCATCCACAAATGAGGGAAACCATTTCCCCATTTGTTTTGTTGGGACTGTGTTACTTCACTTAGCATAATGGCTTCATGTTCCATGCATTTACCTGCAAATCTCATGCTGTCATCTTTCTTTGCTGCTGCATAGAGCTCCACTGTGTAGATGGCCCACATTTCTGTCATCCAGTCAACTGGTCATCTGCTCATATGAACTCACGGCAATGGTGACAGCATGGATGAGTCTTATGCAAGCTCAAACCAGACAAAATTTCAGCATAGATATGAGGAAGTGGGTAAGAAATCCCAACCCAACCTAAGGAACTTTTGGCAATTGATGGCTGCTGGGAGGGGGAGAGAGACAATGTCTTACAGTGGTGGGATTCTCGGTGGGTCCGATGTGTAGAATTACAGTGAAAGGCATTTGGGGACACAAACCAGAATCTATAGGCCATATATATGAGAGAGAACATTAAATTGGGCAGGGGGCAGTGGGAGAGACTCAGAGAGGGGAGGGGGCAGTGGGAGAGACTCAGAGAGGGGAGGGGGTAGTGGGAGAGACTCAGAGGGGGAGGGGAATCTAAATGCCAATAAATTATATATGTATGAAAATCTCAAAAATTCAATAAAAAGGAAAGATATTTAAAAATTTTAAAGAATGTTAAAATATGCTTATCAAAAGTATCAGAGAATAACTCTGCATTGCATATTGTTTTCTTCAGAAAAATGCTGATACTATTTAGTTGTAGATGAATAAATTATAGACTACAGTCAATTCTACTATTTTACTTTTCAAGTTATATACAAAATATATTCAAAACAGTGATATTTTATGCCTTGAAATGCTCCACTTCTTAGTCAATCATGCATCACATTCCTTACCACACATTGATCTTTCTCTCTGGGAAGCCTTTAGCCTTTGGCTCCTTACTAGGGCTACTTTGACATAGTCTGCCTGTAAGGTTCTTCTTGGACCAACTTACTTGGGATCCCTGAGACTATGTCACTTATTAGTACCCACTATACAGCACTATGATTCTCTCACTGGCTACCTTTTGGTAGTCGAGTCCTATGAAATATCAAGTTCTTAAGGGTAATAATACTGCATCTTTTTTTATACATATCTCTTCCAGCTTCAAGTTCTCCTTTAAAATATTTTTATTGTTGATAAACTTTTTCCATAAGTCATCCATCATTTCTCAATTGAATCTAGAATCGCTTCCTTTTCCAGGCCCCCCTACCCCACCGGGGTCCCTGCACTCTGCCATACATGTCATGTATCTTTTTCTGAGTCTTTCCAGAGGTTTTTTTTTTTCCTTTCAGTTTTTTGTTGTTGTTCTCTCCAACTTGTATTGAAAAAAAAAAAAAAAAAAAAAAAAAAAAAAAATTATAATATATATATATATAATATATATAAACATTTAAATATACATATACATAATACACATATCCTTTGATATTGGAGACTTTTCCACTAAAAGATGTCATGTTTTCCTTAAGGAGGTACTGAAGGGTTCATCATTGGCAATCCCAAACAACCATCAATCCTGCACTTTTGCTCCACATTGGGGTCTTTCCCTCCCATGGTCCCCCAAATGAAGCCCAGTAAGCATGTGTCCTATCTTGATACCCCTATACTGGCCTCCATGATGCAGCCCAGGTAGTCCAATAATGGCAGTCTACATTCTGACGAGGCTGACATCCCCTTAGCTGTTTAGTCCACAAGCTGCTTATCTCAGTAGTCCCCATCTGGCCTTGAAGGTTTGGAGGATTCTTGGAGAGACATGAGTCTTCAGTCCATATTGGAAGGTTAAAAATCTGTGTCTCATGTCTTTAAGGAGTGCCAAAAGGGGTGGCAGCCATAGGGTGGATGCACTTGCCAGTAAGAATTGAAGACAGGCCAAACCACAGTACTCTCTCTTTTTTTCTTTTTGTTTTTTTTTTTACTAAGATCTCAAGTTTTATGTCCGCAGTATAGTTTCTCTGGTCTTACTGATTATTTCTGTCTCCTTTTGGATGCTTAAGGCCACACAGTTAGCCCAAATTAACCAAGGTTTTTGTTTTCTCAAGGTCAGTTTAGGATCTGGTCCTCAGGGGTCTCTGGATGCTAGTACCAAGTACCTAGTTGTAAGACTAACTGAGCAATGTTAATGTTATATTACTTATGATCTAACCTTGGGTTTTTGGTATATGATGGTGGGTATGTATGCATCTTTTAGAGTAATATGGGATTAAAATGGAAAGATGGGAATCAAGAAATATGATATGGAAATAACATACAGTTTTTTTTCCCAAAGGATACAATTTTAATTTAGGTGCAATGTAACAGACTGGTGCAACTTAGCATTTCTGGGTGCTTAAAGACCATACTTAATGTCCATACCAATTTGGCTGAGGGACCTAAGGGACAACTTTGTTCCTTGCCCTCAGAAGTCAACCAAGTCTTAGGGGATTATGCATGGGGGCATCTCTTATAATACTGCATCTTTTATAGTCATTGCCCAGAGCCTAGGTACAGTACCGCTCAAGTTGAAGACACTTGGCTGTTAGCTTTTGATTCATGCAAAGTTGAATAAAAAATGTGAGAAATAAAGAAAAGAAGAGACAGGAAAATTAGGATGGAGTCCTCTATTTAGGTTAAAATAATCAGTTTGAGGAAGAGAGTATAAAGGAGAATAAGATTGATTGAGAGGTTCTGTTTGAAATACACAAAAATTCCAAAAAGTAACTAGGTTTGATCCTGAGACAGACTGAGAAGGGCCCAGGCAAGGTGATTCAAGTGAGGCAACTGTCTTGGACACAAAATTGAAAGAAACGCTAAAGAACTCACAGTGATCATAGCAAAAAATACTATGCTGAAATATTTAATAAAATGAATATAAATGTAAAATCACTCCCTATAAAAATCACTTTTTCCCCAGACAAAGTTCATATGTAATATTAATATACTTCCCAGGTCAAAAGATGGTCTATTCATATGTACATATTTGAAACATGAAAGACCTCAATGTTAGTATTTCCCTCCCTTTTATCTTTTCAGATAATTTACCTCCATGAAGTCACTTTGAAACAATTAGCTTATGTGAATTTTCTCCTGTACTGAATTTCTTTAGAATGACATAAATTCTCATAAAGTGAATATTTTCAGGTGGGCTATCTTACCAAATGGTTCAAAAGTTCTTCAGTTGTGGACACAATTTTGTGTTTGCCAAGAGTAGGAAGATCACAAGTCCAGCTAACCAAGAGTAGCCTTTGTTTATAACTATTGTTCTAGCATAATGATTCATAGTTTTCCTTTTTTTCTCAGTTCAATTATAAATTGTCAATATGATCACTAACTATAGGAACTGTAAGATCAACTGAAATATTTCCATTAACAAATCTGTATTTGGCATTTATAGGACATTATCTTGGGAATTGACTTCTAAATTAAAAAAATCAAAACTCATCAATTTTTTATGAATGAATGAATGAAAGTTAACACACATACAAAATTGCATTTTTGATTTTCTGGATAGTAGAATAATACAATACTGCAAGATCACAGTATGTGAAGGGAAAATGGGAATGAAACAGTAAGGAATGATCAAAAAATGTTTCAACTTTTAAGAAATTTTTATTTGATTTTTGTTTTTCTGAAAAAGAGATTATAAGTATTAAATTGCACTGACATTTCTATTTCATATGCTGAATTTAAACGACTATAATCACAGATTCATTAAAAATTGATACTTATGTGATTAAGTTAAATCTCTTAACATTCTTTTTATTCATGGTGAAGAAAGCCTACTTGATTTTTTGAACTATATACATCTAAGGGAACTAACTGACGCATGTTGAAACTCATGGTGCTAGATACAACTCAGAGTGATTCTGGGCTGGCTCAAGAATATTGTGTGTAGATTCATCAGGGTTTCTTTGGCCAAACTGAATGGTGCTCCTCTATGGCAAAATGTGGTATAGTAAATGTGTAATGTGGTGGAGTAAACTTAATTCCCAATGTTCTTTAAGCCATAGATACAAACCAAGTGGATCCATGTCCTAGCGAGGTAGAGTCTCCCCTGTCCAGTGACCTAGTCCATATAAGGCTCATGCTTCACACAGCAATGGCGGGTAGGACCTGTGCTTGTTATCAGGCAGAGAAAAAAACAGAGTTGCTTCCAAACAGATTTTCCCCAAAGAAGCAAGATAATATAATTAACAATATAGGAAAAAGTTAAGGGAAGTTGATATACATTGACAATTCCAGTAACATTTAGAATAAGGCACCAAGCCAGGTGTAAAAACACCCACCTTTAATCCAGCGCTTGGGAGGCAGAAGCAGGCAAAGCTTTGTGGGATGGAGGCCAAGCAGGTCTCTGGCCAGCTGGAGGGACAGGGAGACCCTGTTCCAACCCCAACCCCCCAAAAAACCCAAACTAAATAACAGCAACAAATTCAAGCAAACATACTAGAATAAGGCACCAGAGTGTATGCCTATTATGTATCATTGCCATTTCCGTTTTCTGTTTCTATCAAGAACAATTCGTATATACTTCCTGTCCTATAAAATAAATTTGAAGAAATACTTTGATATCGATAAAAAGCTTCAGAATTCCTAGCTAAAATTTGCATCAGCAAATTCCACAAATACATGAGATTTTAGTAGAATATCTAAATTATTATCTGTTTATAGTAATAAGACACCTAGATATATTTTAATCTTAATTAAAATATACTTAAAAATGAAATAGAGACACAGAGGATGCAATCATATTAAAGGAAAAGAGAAGCCAACCTGGTATGAAAGGGCTGTGCCACCCATGCCCAAAGACGAGATACATTGGACAGTGATGTTGAATGACAAGCTATCAAATAGCATAAAGGATAAAGGAAATACAAAGATTTTACACTGATATAAACAAATAATCAAAAATGATGAAGAATGGGCAATTTTTTTCTCTCACCATTTTCACATGTGTGTGTATATCTGTGTGTGTCTCTGTGTGTGTCTCTGTGTGTGTGTTTGTGTCTGTGTCTGTGTGTCTGTGTCTGTCTGTGTCTGTCTGTGTGTGTCTCTGTGTGTGTGTGTGTGTCTGTGTCTGTCTGTGTCTGTATCTCTGTCTGTGTGTGTCTCTGTGTGTGTGTCTGTGTCTGTGTGTATCTGTGTGTGTGTCTGTGTCTGTGCGTCTGTGTGTGTCTGTGTGTGTCTGTCTGTGTCTCTGTACGTGTCTGTCTGTGTGTCTGTCTGTGTGTCTGTCTGTGTCTGTGTCTGTCTGTGTTTGTGTCTGTCTGTGTGTATCTGTGTGTCTGTGTGTGTCTGTGTCTGTGTGTGTGTGTGTCTGTCTGTGTTTGTGTGTATTTGTGTCTGTGTGTCTCTCTGTGTGTATCTGTGTCTGTGTCTGTGTCTGTGTGTGTGTCTGTGTGTGTGTCTGTCTGTGTGTGTGTCTGTCTGTGTCTGTCTGTGTCTCTGTGTGTGTCTGTGTCTCTGTGTCTGTCTGTGTCTTTGTCTGTCTGTGTCTGTGTATTCAGATGGAGGCCTGAGGTTGATGTGGGGAATTATGCTCAGATGATCACCCATCTTACTCATTGAGGCAGGGCATCTCAGTTAACCTTAGAGCTCACCAGCTCACCACTATGGCCAGTCTTGTTAATCTGCTTGTTAATCTGGAGATCCCCTCTCTTCCTATTACACTGGAGTTATCAGTGGGCTATCATATCCACCCATCATTTGCTGTACCCACTGGGCCATCTTCTCAGCCCTGGAAAACCCTCTTTAAATAATTCCATTTAACACATTTAGAGAGGCTGCTCTAGGAGGAAAAATTCAGTTTCTCCTCTCGAAAATATAAGTAAATAATAATTTAAAGAAGTTTTGATTTGACTTAGAGATGGGGTCTTGTTGTAGAGCCCAAACTAGTCCCCAACTCACTCTAATCCTCTTGCCTAGGCCTCTCAGCTTACTGCTGATGGGTACTGCACGCCCATGCCACCATGCTGGTGGTAGTAATTTGTTTTACGATCCTTCACTCCCCTTTTATCATCTCTGTCTTCAAAGCAGGTGGTTCCTCATCCTTGCTGATATATAACTGTTTGAACTTAGATACTTTCGCTATGACACACTTTTGGCTTATTCTGTATTCCCTCTTCCCGAAGTCTCCACCTTTGAACCATGTGTAAATGGTACATTTATTTTTACCCCTAGAAGTTGTTAAGTCATCTGAATATGATCTTTTATACAGACTGAATATTTTGTTAAAGACAGAAAAACAAGCATGATTTGCAAGTTCAATGATCACACTTTTTGATCTTGTGTCTAAAATTTCATATATATATATATATATAATTGATTGCTTTATATTTCAAATAAGCTTAGTTAAAGCAAATGTGGGATATTTAAGGTTATTGTAAATATGAATATTTGAACTAAGGTAGATGAAATTACAGGATAATTAATGCATTTGTAATTGTGTTTTTTGTAGTTCAGAAACAATAAAATATTTGCATTTTGGGGGTTAATATTCCTAGTTTTACCAAGCCTTACTGTATTGTATGTGTTGCTTCTCAGTGCCTTAGCTAGTTATACTTTGATCTGTAAATTATGAAAGAATTCTTTACTTTACAAATGGCTTTATAGAGGAATTAGCACCTTAGTGAAAATACTACGAGTGACGAAGAGATTAAGAAACATACAAAAATAAGAGTGATAAAAGCAATCATCAGTCACTAAATGCAGCTTTCAGTAGCGTGTGAAACATGCTCCGCTTAGTCAGAAGAGGTCCTCTGAATAACACTGTGCATGCTTCCCTGAAATGAAACTCCATGTTATTGGTTAACCAGGATATTTAGCATAATCACTCTGCTAGACTGTGGTGGAGGGAGGTGATTATCACTGAGAACAGATGGGCAGGTCCACCGCACTGCCAGATTCCTCACAAGCTCCGTTTATCGTTGGTTCTTGCTTTTTCTGTTCTGCTTTTAATTTTTTGAAACACTGTATGTTCTAAAGAACTAGCTGCACGGAAGGTCAGTAGCTAATGCTCTTTCAGCTTAGATTTCAAATGTAGAAGAAAGCTTCTCAAAGCCCTCCCTGTGTATCCAAGAAGGATGGGGCAGATTTCATTTTACCCTCTAGTCTCCCTCAATGCATGCACGGATTTGTCAGTTCTCTAAGCTCTCTGCTCGGCTTCTTGTGGATTATATTGTCTCTGGGATCAGAAATGATTTTCTCGGATATGAACACCGTTTCTGGCTCCCCTAAAGTGCATCCTCCTAATGGGACCCGGTTTTACACTTTTCAAGTAAGTGTGCTTTAAATGGCTTCAGTACTCAGGAAGTTAATATATAGCCAAACTTTTTTTTTTAGCTTAAATGTATTACCATTTTTATTAAAACCCTTTTAGCCAATGTTTAATATAGTATAGCCAAACTTTTAATAAAGAGAAATATCATGAAAGAAAAAGTGAAAACGTGAAAGTAATGTAGAATGGAAAGGGCACATGGCAACTTAACCAGTTTCTAAATGTGGAAATAGAATGGCAGGATGTGTGTCTGGTTATTCAAGCAAAATAATAGAGAGCACTATTTCCCAGGGATTTAAAATATCTGTGGTATCAGCAGTTGAAAGTTGTGATATATTGTCTGCTGCTTTATGGTCGTAATATGTTGGATGCTATGCAATTACTTTCCTTACGCATCACAGAGAAGAATTACAGGGCATTTTATGGAACTTTGAAAGCTAAGTCCTCTGGCTAAGAAAAATCTGCTCTTTTTATATGCATTGTATATGATAATGCTTGTTGTTTAATTTTGTCATGCGTTCAATGTGCAAGCAATCACCAATACAAGAAACTATCATGTTTACTATCCTATTCAATTTGAGGTAAAGTAGAAACTCATTAACATAGATTTTCTGTGTTATCAAAAAGCCAAAATGATTTATGTAATTTACAAAAGTGTTGCCTGACAAATACATCTCAGTTGCCTAGGGATAAATCAACCATCAGTGTAGAATATGTTTAAATCTAAACTAAATGAGGTTTTGCTTTTTTTATCTTCAAATGATAGCTTTCAGCACTAAGGCTGACTTAAAATTTGATTTTTACCATCATTATAATCGTCACTGAACCTCTTCTTTCTGCATAGGTTACAATATGGAAATATAAAAACCTGCCAATTAATTTTTATGTTGTCTGTATATGGTGTGTTGGAAAAAATTAATGAGACAGAGCAATAACATAGCAAAGGTAATCGGAATTTTTAAAGGGGCTCTAGATAAACGAACAGTCATCTGCGAAGTCTTTTCTTTGCAAACTGTAGTCAGTAGACATAATCGCTCTATCCTGCTCTCTCTGTGTGTATCTCCCCCTCTATACTTCTATTTTTAATCCCATCAGCTCTCCTGTCTTACACTGATGTCTACTGATATTGCAAGTCTGTGCTGTTCCAGATACACCCTCTTCCCAGCGGTGATCTGCTTATTGTGGCACTGATTCAAAATGCCAGTGCCCTGGGGCTGTGCACAGAATTATTACTTTTTTTTCCTTCTCTGTATACTGAGCTATAAACACTCTTTACGATATCCTGCAGCTGACTGCGTGGGGCAGCGTTTGACATTCGGCATTCTACCTCAGTGTCTTAAAGTTTAAGGGTCAGTGAATCCCATATGCTCAGTCATGATGCAGGCTTTTTACAATTCTTTCAGCGGAGATCTTGCTGATACCTTCCTGGACAGGTGATTTTCTCTGAAAATACACTGGAGTACACTGTTTTGCTGATGTGATAACACATTTATGTTAAAATCTTAGCATTTCAGATAACATAAATGTTTGCACATATGAACTTGCTTCTCCCATAGTTTTCCATCATACACAATATTTGATTTTGAATTTTTGCAATACTGTTTAAGCCTGATTCCTTATATTTTGTTGCTGTGGTCGTTTTGGATTTTTGTTGAAGAAGAAAGAATTTTTAAAGCAGATAAAGTTTTGATAGTTGAATCTTCACTTTTTACTTATTTTCAAAGGTTATAATTGTCATTATTTTTCTTGTGTACATTAGCATATTTTAATTTAGTATGTTTTCTTTGGCATAAGCAATGCATAAAAGGAAGTGAAGTGCTGTACAGAATAGTACTATTTGTCAAGAAATATCTTCTAAAAGAATTAATTAAACTTTCACAAATGTTTCTCATGTTGAAATGGTATAATGTGCTTCTGGAAGGATTCTTCTATATAGAATTGGGATTTTAATGGTGACTTTCCTAAAATTATTTCAGTATAGCAGTTAACATGTGTAAAACATTTTGATGACCCAGCATGTGTAATACTGTATTTTGATTCCGTCTCATGATTAAAGAGCAAGAGAATTTCTGAAGTTATATGTCATCAAATTTGTAGAGCATTTTTATTTAAATATTTCAAAGGTGAAATGGTGAAAATGAGAAGCTTTAAATCTAGTCTAAGTACAAGGTTTTCTTTTTCATTCCATTTTAATTTAGTGAAACATTCATATTCTTAAACACATACATGGAAACACCTTTTGTGCAGAATATATGACCCAATTTTAATAAATGTTTCTATGTGTGAATTCTCACTTCTATTTTTATGTGCATACCACTGTCTACATTTTTCTTTTCAGAGGTTCCTGGACCCTGTATAACTCTAACACACATTTTATAAAGTATTTTTATTTGACTATTTGCCAGTAATGTGCATCATTAGAGTATGGTTTATTTCAGTACCGCTTGAAGGGCAAGGATTCAAAATAAATGTCAATAGGGATATGATACATCATAACTTTATGGCACAAGTAGGAAGCTTAAGACAAACTTATACTCACATACATACATACATACATACATACATACATACATACTTGTCATCTGTGAAGTTAAGTATGGAACGTAATTAATTCTCCCTAATACCATGTTCACAGAAATCATTTTCAACCGTGATTTTATTATGTTCCTTCTTACTCTGTGCTTGAAAATTAAATCATCTATGTTCCATGCTAAAACTCTAGATTTGCTAATCACAAAATAGTTGTCAGCCATACCATAAACACCTGTGTCCTCTTTTCTTAAGATCTGAAGTTCATCTTCCTAGGATTTTTCTCTAATTCCTCTTGTGACTTGGACCACATAAAGCACCTTTGTTTCCTTTCCTAGAAAATTGTATATTTTGTATTCCCTTTTTAAAATTTTATTTTATTTTTATGTGTGTGTATGCACTGTCTGCATGTAGGTTTGTGCACCCATGTCGTGCAGTGCTGCGGAGGTCAGAAGAGGGCTTCGGATTCGCCTGGAACTGGAGTTAAAGATGGTTCTCAGCCGCCATGTGGGTGCTGGGGATTGAACCCGGCTCCTCTGCAAGACCAGTCGGTGCTCTTAACCACTAGGCCATCTCTCCAGCCCCTGTATTGCCTTTTATTCTTCTTGAAATTACTCATTGGAAAATATTCTTAAAAATTTACCTTAAAAGCTTTCTTTTCCGGGGCTGAAGGGCTGGCCTAGCGGTTAAGAGTGCCAACTGCTCTTGCAGAGGACCCGCGTTCAATCCCCAGCACCCACATGGCGGCTGAGAACCGTCTGTAACTCCAATTCCAGGAGAACTCCAGTTCCAGGGGAATCCGACACCTTCTTCTGACCTCCGCGGCTTTGCACAACACGGGTGCATAAACCTACATGCAGACAGTACATTCAAATAAATAAATAAATAAATAAACAAATAAATAAATAAATAAATAAATAAAATTTTAAAAAAGCTTTCTTTTCCATAAAGCTTTTATGAGTTCTTATACACTAATTTAAGTGTTTTCTTGGATGACCTTTACCTGTCCATACCAGTACTGGCGCAGCTATGGTATGGTTTGATATAAGCTGTGAGACCATTTTATTAATTTTTGTTTTTAGCACATGGGTACCACCAATATCTCTGTTTAATAAGCTATGGTTTATAATGAAAAGATAAATCATTAAAATGTTAAGATATATTACAAGAGGCAACAAAGCACTCTTAAATAGATAATGAAGCATGACTATATATTAATAAGGATAATAGATGAAGAGAGTTCATATATATAAATGAAAGTATTTAATACTAGGCCTTTCTATAAAAGATCAAGTTGAATTATTTAAATATGTATGGTTATATGAATCATTAAGGAAAAAAAACTGTTGTTTTCTTTTGGTCTTTTTGAGACAGAGTCTCCCTTTAGTCCCAGCCAGCCTGAAGCTCACTCTGTAGAACAGGCTGGCTTTGAACTCATAGAGATCTAACTGCCTCTGCCTCCTGAGTGCTGGGATTAAAGGCATGTGCCACCATGCCCGGCAAGAAAATATATTTTTATATGTAAAAGTGATTATATGGCAGATAGCAAATACCTTTAAGTTAAGATCTATAATATTCTTTACTAGTTGAACTTTTCCCTTATGTTTAATTTAGAAGATATTAAAATTCAGTTGACCTGAATTTTAGCAGAACAGATTAGCATTTGAAATATATAAAAGGTTAAAATGAGTAGTCTAGGAGACTCAATTGGATGGAGAGCTTTCACTCAGAGGATATCATTGGTAAATGGTATGGCAGAAGGTATCTTCATAGTCAGACAGCTTGGACAAGGTAATTATGATATTTTAGAAAAGCACCAGATAGCATATATTTAGTAATTTTGATGTTAGCTTGAAATTTCAGCACTAGTTTTGCATTATGGAGTGAATTATATCATTTCATAATTGATCTTTTTAAAATGTACCTGCAGGTACCTATTAGAATGCTTCCTACAAGCTTTTGTGTGATTAAAAAAAAACATAAAGAAATAAAGACAAAGTATCTGTGATCTTACAGAAATGATAAGACAGACCTCTGATTCCTTGGTCGTTTAGTAATATGGGCAGATATCTCAGCTAAATGAGAGAAGCAAGGACTTTTTCTGTCAACTGATTATATTAATTCATGATTGTAAGTGGGAGAAATACGTCAAGAAGTATTTCAGTTAGGTAGGATATCATGTTCAAAGCTAGTAACCAGTGTGTGATATAGGTGAGTTTAGCATAAGTTGGATCTGGAGAAAAGAAATAGATAAGAGCAAAATACACAAACCCGAAGATAAACAAATTTAATTATCAAACTCATGAATTTGGACTTAGGGTTAAGGATTTTCAGTGAGAGGTGTCTAGTTTGGAACTCAACTAGAATTAGAATAGTGGATACTATCTTGGATAGGAATTGGCCTAGAAAGAATGATTCAATGACTTTCAAATAAGCAAGATGATCTGCAATGATTTCCATACTTAATGGATGGGAAAAATAATGTCACAAAAGATAACAAAATAACCATCAATACAGCAAAGAGTACATACTGTATTATCTGTCTAAAGTGAGTGTTGTGGAAAAATCAATTTCTTTGCTGTATAGTCCATTCCTCTTTTTTTACATTTTTATTAATTTTTGTTCATTTCATACATGATTTCTTAATCAAATTCACACCCATTTCCCCTTCCTTCCCCTCACCCCTCCAGAGCTCCTGCATTGTCATATATGTCTTGCATCATTTTCTCAGTCTTTTTTAAAAATTTTCAATGCAGAAGTTTACTGTTTCAGTCAGTTCTTTGAACAAATCTTTTTTGTTGTTGTTTTTGTATCCTTTAATTTTATATTACTCCAACATATGCATGCATAGACTCCACACACATATACCAAAATTACGATGTCTGAAAATAAACAATAAGTTAATTCCAAAACATGTTTAGGGATTCACCTTTTAACAGTAGAGTTGCATGCAGGTAAAAAGAAATATTACTTGATGTTCCAAAATTACATAGCAAGTTTATGTATATTTTAATGTTCTTTTTTTTTTTTTTTTTTTTTTTTTTTATTTACTAAAAAAGAAAAAAAATAGTCTTTAAACAATAAGGATTTGGTGCTAGGATCACAAATGAGGGACTGCCATTACCATTTTTTTTCTGGGGCTGTGTTACTTCACTTAGCATAATATGCTTCTATTCATACATTTTACATGCAGAGATCATGAGTCCTCTTTTTTTTTTAAATTTTTTTATTGATGCTTTGTGCATTTCGACATCATTTTTTCGATTCAGTTCAGGCATATTTCCCTTTCCTTCCCCCCACCCCACCCCTCCCAGATCATTGTACTCTGCCATATCTGTCCAGCATCTTTCTGTCTCAGTTTTTTTTTTTTCCATTTTTTAGCTAAAGTGATAATCCATAAGTCAAGCATCCGTCATGTAAAACCAATTTGCAGGCTGTTGTGCCAAACCCACAGCCCCACCTCCCAGCGGGGGGTGAGGGGTGGTATGTTCAATCAAGTTGATCAAATGAGTGTCCAGACTACTTTGCTGTAGTTTCCATTCCATCACCCAATGGCAGCCCTTACATTCTACCACGCCCCTCTTCCGCAGATTGTTCCCTAGGCTTAGAAAAGGGGCACAAGTGGATGAGAGGCAAAACAGTTCACTTTCTCTGGAGCTGTTGTCTTGGACTCTGGTCAATTCTGGCTGTTTCCTTTCATGGGCTGACAGTTTTGTCCAGGAATAACCTTTCGATCCTACTAATGAAGCACAAGCAATTAGATTTATAGGTATTTAAACAGCACTAAAAGTTATGCTAGGTTACTTTGGGTATGAAACATATGTTTGGATGGTAGTTAACCATGAATTACATTTTTTCCTGTTAAATATGACAGGGTCTTACTGTGGCTTAAACATCTCTTAACCTGTAGAGGAGTAAGCTTGTGGATCAGCCACTGGATTATTCCTCCGAAGGAGAGTAATAGCCAATTAGATTTGGGATATACAGGCACATGGCTGCCTCTGCTGCACAGTATTTCCAGGCAGGTGAGGTGTAGCTGGTGCTGATGGTGGAGTCTTGTTTGACTCAAGGAGACCCGTATTTGCTTTATTAGTTTAGTGGCCTTTGGTAACCACTCTCTGGGTGTTCCAGAGCCATCTGTACACTTGCCATGTGTGGTCTCAATACATCTTTCCCATGTTAACATCAGGTCTTTTGGCAGCAGGGCCTTATCGCCTCTCTTCTTGCAGGTATCCAGTTTAGAGGCAAGGAGCCTTTACCTTTTGTGGGACTGGATCCCTGGCCAACATCTCCTTGGTAAAATAATCCATTGCTGATGTCCAGAGCTCCTGTATTGATATATTTTGCTTTAAGTGCATGCTTGGGAAGCAAACTTAATTTTTATGTTAAATCCTCTTAAAGAGAATGCTACAAGGTGGTACTGTACAACAGAGAAATTATAGAGAACATTTGTATGTGCCAATCCCAAAGTTATTGCTCTAATGTAGTTTTATGTAAAACAAATGTGGACAACAGCGATTTATATCTCCATTTAACTCAGATGCATTACCGTTTTTATCAGTCTGTAGACCAATGTTGTTTAATACACACATATTTACTTTTACTAACTCCGAGTTCTATGCAGCAGTAAAGAGGGACAACATCTGGGCTGGAGAGATGGCCTAGCGGTTAAGAGCGCTGACCGCTCTTACAGAGGACCCAGGTTCGATCCCCAGCACCCAATGGCGGCTGAGAACCGTCTGAAACTCCAATTCCAGGAGAACTCCAGTTCCAGGGGAATCCGACACCCTCTTCTGACCTCCGCGGCATTGCACGACACGGTGACAAAACTTGCATGCAGACAGTACATTCATCACATACAGAAAATAAATAAAAAATTAATAAAAATTAAAAAAAAAAAAAAAGAGGGACAACATCATAAATTTGCAGTAATTGATGGAGCGGAGACAATTATGTTAAGTGAAGTAACAAAGTCCCAGAAAAACAAACGACAAATGGTGTCCCTCATATGTGGATGCTAGTACCAATAACCCAGATATAAATATTTCTCGTGAAGAGGGATGCATAGTAAAAGAACAACAAGAGAAAGACTGCATCAGAAAACGGACTGAAATGGTGAATTGGGAAGGGGGGAGGGGTGGGAGAGGGACATGGGTGTATATTCGAAGTCCTCTTTCTTTACCACTCCATTGTGTAGATTACCACATTTTCTTTATCCACTCATCAGTCGAGGGACACTTGGGTTGCTTCCAGCTCTTCACTATTGTGAAGATAGCTTCAATAAATATGGTTGTGCACATATGTCTATAATAAGATGAGACTTGTGGGTATATACCCAGGAGTGGTATGACTGGATCAGGTGGTATGTTCATTTAGAGTCATTTAACAGTTCTTCACACTGCTTCCCATAGAGGTTGCAAGAGTTTACATTCCCACCAGCAGTGAATGAGTGTTCCCTTTTCCACACAACCTCTCCAGCATTTGGTATTATTTGTTTTCGTGATCATAGCCAGTCTTACTGGAGTAAGATGAAATCTTAAAGTGGTTTTAATTTGAATTTCCTTAATTATCAGCAAAATTGAACACTTTTTAAGATGTTTCTCAGCCATCTTTATTTGTTCATTTGTGAAGTCTCTGCTCAGCTCTTTACTCCATCTTTTGACTAGGTCATTTGTTTTCTTGTTCCTTTGTTTTTTCAGTAATTTATATGTTCTGGATGTTAAGGCTCTGTCAGATGTATCACTGGGGAAGATTTCCTTCCACTTTATGGATTTTCTTTTATTTAATCATTTCTTTCACTGTACAGAAGCTTTTGAGTTTAATGAGGTCCCATTTCTTGTTTGTTGACTTTGTTTCCAATGCAGCTGCTGTCTGATTTAGAAAGTCTTTTCCTATGCCTGTATCTTGCAGGTTACAGACAACATTTTCTATCATTTTCAGGGTTTCACTTTTCACATTGAGGTCTTTGATCCATTTGTAGTTGATTTTTGTGCAGGGGAAAGGTAGGGGTTTAATTTTGTTCTTCTACAAGTGGTGATCCAGGTTTGCCAGTGCCATTTGCTAAAGATGCTGTTTTTCCTCCATTGAGTCTTCTTGGCCCCTTTGTCAAATATGAGGTGACATGTGCTCAAGTTTGAATCTTCAATTTTATTCCATTGATCTACAGGTCTGTTTTTGTGCCAATACCAGGCTGTTTTTATGACTATAGCCCTGTAGTATAGTTTGAAGTATGGTATGGTAATCCCCCCTGCATTGCACTTTTTGCTCAGGGTTGCTTTGGCCCCTGCATTGCTCTTTTGGCTCAGGGTTACTTTGGCTATCCAGGATCTTTTTTTTTCATATAATTTTAATATTTCCTAAAGGCTCTATAATAAAGTACAGCAGAAGATGTTTTATAAGATAATTTATCAATCCATGACACCTAAGGACAGGATTTAAAATTTTTAATTTATATACTAAAAGAATTTCCATGCACCCAAATTTGATTTTTTATTTAATTTTTTATTTTTCAAAATTTCACACATAAACATTTTACTTTCATCTAATTAGTGTGCCAAGCATACAGAGATGACATATAGGCAGGTGTCAAATTAATTTTAAGTTGAAAAGAATATCTTCCCCATATTGTATACTTTTGGGGCATAACATGATCAGTATCCCTTCTCTATAGAAACAAACATTTATAAAATTTCCAGGCCGTTGCTAGCAAATATATTTCACTTATGCCTAGCTAAAATAGTTTTACCTTTCAGGTAATCATAGAGAGGAGGAAAACTAGAGTTATTAAAGTTATGTGGGTGGCTCTTGAAATATGCACTTAATATCTTAAGTACAGTGGCCAGAGATCAGATAAAGAAGCAGCAGAAGACAGATATGAATCTGTAGGCCACGACAGGTGTAGTTAGGATGTTAACCAAGGAGACTCATTTAGAAATATATTCAAAGAAATTTATGACTTTCTGGATATAGGAGACAAAAGAGTGTAAAGCAGCAGTGTGAATTCCAAAATTTCTGAAGGATAGACAAATATGGAGGAGGAAGTTTAGAAAACAATATATTGAGTTTAGTTTTTAGAAGATTGAATGGACAATTGGACAAGGCTTTTTGGAGAGAGCTCTCCCAGTGTAGTAGGTATCGACTTAAACGGCAGAGAAAACTTTGCAAGTAGATGGAATCACTTTTGGTAGAGAATGAGGAGCTCCACTCTGGAGTGAGTAATGAAGCCCTTAGAAACAGACTTACCCAGAATTTCAACATTTTGATACTACATGCTATATCTACTTTGTAAACAAGTTTTAAGAAACTATTTCTCCTTATCTCTTCCCCATCACCCCTGCTTCATGAATATTACATGTGCCTAAAGTTATGTTCATGTAAATATAGAAAACAAGAGGTTTGAATGTAAATGCTTGTTTTATCTTGGAGACACATTATGGTAAGCTTACATTGTCCTTCCTATCTCTGAATCTTGTTTGAGTTATATGTAACTTTTCTTATTTTAACATTTTATCACATTATTTAATTAACTAATTTTGAGTGTGGGTTTATATGTTTAGGCATATGCATGCCACACCAAGAATGAGAGGTCAGAACTCAACTTGCAGGAGACTTTTCTCTTTCTACCATGTGGGTCCTGGGCATGGAAGCATGGCAGCGTGCATCATTACCTGCTGAGCTGTCTAGCTGGCCCTGCTCTCCTGTCTTCATACTTCTTCTTGCATATTTACTGTATGGGTAGTGCTTTTGTTATTATACTATATTGAGGGTCATTCCTTGGGGGGTTGTTTTTATGTGGGTCTTCTAACACAAAATCTTAGGTTGCATAAGTTGACCTTAAACTCGCCTTGGAACTCTGAATCCTACTCCTTGTGCTTCTCAAAAGTGGCTAATTTAGTTTTTCATTTATCACTCCTCACTTCCAGATTGTGGACTTGTAGATAGCATTGATTTTATTTGGATATTCATGTTTGTTTACTGACACAGACCAATGCCTGTCTATAGATTGTGCCATTGCATGTTAAATGAATGAATGAATTCATGTATCAATTGGAAACTGTTTAAAATGAGTATTTTTTTCTATTCAGTCCTGATGCAGGGATGGGTAGACAGGGTGGCTGTTAGATGAGAGGGTGAGTGAGAAGGTGGATGTTGAAAGGTCGGTGTTAATTTTTAATTAGAGGTACTGGGGGTGGTTTCAGTTTGTTGGTAACCCAGAAAATATGCAGATATAACTCTTGGGTCTTTCTGGGCTGATGCACAGCTTGCACAGTTGCAGCTCTGCCTAGGTGTGTGGGGTTGGCCACAAGGGCAGAGTAGGTTCTGTAGAACTAACCAAGCTGGGTCAGTGCAAAGTCGATGAAAACCTAGCTAGTTCTGGGAATATGGGACGCTTGAGAGGGAGTTCCCAGGTTGGGCAACTCACAGGTCTGGTGGAGTCTCCGTGGTACATGACCCTAGTCTGGGAGTGTGTGACAACAGACATGCTGATTCTTTTTCTATACATTAAACCACTTGACACACTTTATTGAATTTCCTTATTATGTCAGATTTTAATAATGTTGAGTAAACATGTGTTTTTTCACTCAAGAAATCCTAGTCACCTCTAGAGTCACAGTAGCACATGATTCTATTATCTAGAGCAAATAGAAACAAACAAACAAAAAACTTTGGCTTTAAGGTATATTTAGATTACTATTGTAGATTGAGTGATTTCAGTTATATAATTAAGTTTCTAAATCCACTTTAAATTCATTTTACACTAGACTTCCCCATGTTTGTCCTATGTTTTTGGTTATTTTCAAAATGTTATGAAAACCAAGATCATTTTCAAGAAAAAAAAATTGTAATTAAGATTATGCATTTTTCAGTTAAACAAATGTTCCATAATGAGGTTCTAACATTAAGTAATTATAACTATTAACAAATGAAATAATTTATCTGTTTTCAATGTTTTTGACTTTGGGATAGTATCATGGATAGTAACTTTTGGTAGGTCATGAGGCCATCATCATGATTCGATGGAATATGTATAAAATCTTGTGACAAATATTTACTTGCTATTAAGATGGCATCGTAGGAGCTGGAGGAAGGGTCTCAGTGGTTATGATTACTGAGTGCTCTTGAAGAGGACTCAGGTTGGATTCCCTAACATTGATCTAACTAACTTTAGTTCCAAGGTATCTGCTGCCCTCTTCTGGCCTCCCTGGGTATTGCATGACATGGATGCACTTATATACATGCAGGAAAAACACTTATACTCATAAAAACAAACAAATTAAAAAATAGTTTTTAAGATGGCATTCTATTAAGATTAATTCTTGAAGAATTAAATTAGGCCATTTTCATAAAGGTATATAGACCTGCAGAAAATCATGTTGGGTAAACTAGATGAGACTCATAAAAATAATTTACACAATTTCTTTCGAATCTGACATCTAGAGTTATATATGCATATATATTTAATATATATGCATACATATATTTGAGCAAAATTTAAAGGATATGAGAGGAGAGGACAACTATTAAGGGAACAGAGAGGACTAACAAAATAATAAATGGGGGCAAAACCCCCAAAATATAAAAAAAATTATTTTTATGTTTAATGTATTTTCTAAATAATAGCATAATTTATTTCACAAATAATCCTTTTTGTCTTTTCAGAAAAAATGCCTAATGAGCACAAGCATCACTTAAAATACTTCACATTATAATTAACTCAGTTTGTTAAAATGTGTTGAATTAATTTCCTAAGGTCTAAATTTTACAGTAGTTTTTGCTAATAGAATTTTGGCTTTGAAGCCATGTTATCTGGTGCATGCCTTTAATCCCAGCACTTGGGAGGCAGAGATAGGTGGATGTCTGTGTGTTCCAAGTCATCCTGGTCTACATATTTAGTTCCAGGCCAGCTGGACTACAGGGAGACTCTGTCTCAAAAAGACGAAAGGAAAAAAAAAAGAATATTGGCTCTGAAAATATTTGATATTACATACATTTCTGAAGGTTTCTTAGATATCTTTTACCAATATATTGAATTTTTCATTTAGTTTTTTTCCAGTTCATTTCTCTCCAGTTCATTTATTGTTTGTTGTGTTTTGTTTGTTTCTTCAGTGTAAGTTTTTATTGAACATTTTGTGCATTTAATACAAAACATCTTAATCATCTTAACACCACCTCTACCATCTATACCTCCCTATAACATCTCTCACCAGATTTCATGCATTCTTTCACAAAGTCCATCAAGTCATGTTTCTGTAGCCCGATGTTATTCAGTACAAGTTCACCCACTAGAGCCTAGTCAGCCTAAATACAGTCTTTCCCTTAAGGAAGATCAACTCTCCTTCTCCCAATAGTTATCAGCTGACAATAGTCCTTTGGCTAAGGTTGGGATCTGCTGCCTTATTCTCTAGTTCTATGTTCAGGTTTTTGTCTGATTGTGTTTGCATGCATCTTGTACATGCTCACATTATTGCTGTAGTTCATATGAGCAAGTTCCCAGAGGCTTGGAAGACTGTTCATCCTTATGACTGTGTACCAAGCCTGGCTCTTACAATTGTACAATTTTCCACAATCATACCTGAGCCATTGGTAAATGAGTTTTTCTTTTTGAGTGCAAGACTACCCTGGTCTACAGAGTGAGCTCTAGGACAGCTGAGGCTACAGGGAGACCCTGTCTCAAAAAGACCAAAAAAATTTAAAAAATTAAAAATTAAAAAAAAAAGATAGGAGTCCTATCCAGGGACAAGCACCTTGAAGTCTCTTACTCTCTAGACTTTGACCAGTTGTGTTCTTCTGTGTGTATCACATTCTGTTGTATGAGGAAGCTTCACTGCTGAGAGTCAAGAAATCCATTAGTATTATCTCTACCTTATGTTGTATCATGTTCCATGAGCTTTAAGGTGTAGAGATTCCAATGTGGATAAGTCACTTAGGCCTGTACATCTCTTGGAGACTTATTCTCTGCATGTGACCAGTGTAGAACTCTGTAATAGTCTCCATATGTTTCAAAAAGAAGCTTCTCTGATGAGTGGTAATGTCTCTCACTTGTATTTTTTTTTAATTTTTTTTTATTTTATTATTTTTTTTATTTCGGTATGTGTATGAATGTACTGTCTGCATGCAGGTGTGTGCACCCCTGTCATGCAATGCTGCGGAGATCAGAAGAGGGTGTCAGATTTCCCCTGGAACTGGAGTTCTCCTGGAATTGGAGTTTCAGACGGTTCTTAGCCGCCATGTGGGTGCTGGGGATCGAACCTGGATCCTCTGTAATAGCTGTCGGCGCTCTTAACCACTAAGCCATCTCTCCAGCCCCTCTCACTTGTATTTTTATCATTATCACAAAGTTTTACACAAAAAAAGTTATGAAGTTTGTTATATAGGTCAAAATATTTACAACTTAAAAGAGTACATGTACATATTTAATCAAATTTGTGTTATGAGTGTCAAGATTCAATTTTATCATTAATATTTAAATATAACATTAATGGATAATTTAAATGTTATCTTAAGGCAGCAGTTGGCAAAATGAAATGAAGAAGTAGACATTATCACCAGGAAGCAATGAACATTATCTACTTCTTATATCCAGAATTCTCAACTTTAATCATGTTGATGAAGAAAGCAGAAGTTTCATAGAGAACAACCTACTGGTTGTGTTCTACAAGGTAAAATTAATAGAGCAGTGAGAGTTCTGGGCTATCATACAGTGATATATGTCATACTTACTATGAGATTTGCCCTATACTTTTGTTTATTTTATTTATTTCTATTCTTTTAAATTACAATAAGCTTATTGAAAGACACAGGTTTATTTTATCTCATGTTTCAAAGAAATCTTTTCTGAAATTCTAGAAGCTAAGTTTTCATTAATAAAATGTTATGAAATTTTCACATTTATTGGTTATACCTTATCATTATTTAACTATATCATTTCTATTAATACTATTTTGTTTAATTTTGAACTATATTTTACATTACATAATTAATATTAATTATAATATTATATTGATATTAATGTGAAATATGGACTATTTTTTAAATTTTTATTTATTTTTTTATGTCTATGAATGTACTATCTGCATGTAGGTTTGTGCACCCGTGTTGTGCAATGCCACAGAAGCCAGAAGAGGGTGTCAGATTCCCCTGGAACTGGAGTCAAAGACAGTTCTCAGCCACCATGTGGGTGCTGGGGATTGAACCCGGGTCTCCTGCAAGAACAGTGGGTGCTCCCAACCACTAGGCAATCTCTCCAGCCACAAAATATGGACTATTAAAGAATCACATTTAAACAGTGACAGTGTAGTTCAAATATTTTCATAAACATTTATTTATTCAGGAAATACCAACAATCTTTTTATACAGTACAAAACAGGTTAAACTAAATATATTACTATGAAAAGTGCAATGACATTAATGTTAAAAGAGTCAGTTAATTACAAAGATTTCATCTTCAAAAGACTGTTGAGAAGGCCAGGTTTTATACATTAAAATTTTTTAAATAACTCACATAAACATAAAGTGGAAAGCTACTTTGAAACAAGATCTCTGACAGGTCTCAAGACCTTAACAATCTAAGGAAACCTTCAAGTCCAGACACCTCCATATCTCCATTGCAGACTTTCCCTAGATTTTACTGTCCTCTTCTTGCAGTGCCAACCTATGCTAAGGACCCTAGATCTTTAATCATGCTTCCCCTGTGCCCGCATTGCATAATACAATTATGTGTGTATATGTATAAATTGTATTGTATTGATTGAATATATATGTAATATTTGAGTAAAGATGGTCATGAGACAGCATGAGTTTCAATTCACTAAGATGCTTGATGAACAAGCTAGCTCCTGAACTACCCTGATACTCTGGAATAAGAAATGTCTCATGTGTTTTCAAAACAATTAAACCCTTGTCTTAGTTTTTTTTTTTTTTTCCTATGATAAAATACCCTGAGAAAAGCAACTTATGGAAGAAAGTTTTATTTGTTTTACATTTCCAGAAGAAAATGCTTATATTGAGGAAGACATGGCAGCAGACAGAAAAGGCATGTTTTCTGCAAGAGCGGGAGCTTGTATGGTCACATTGCATCTACACTCAGGAAAAAGGAAGAAAACATAGCTCTTAACTCATTTAAAGGGGGAAGAGAGAACTGACTCCTCCAAGTTATCCACTGACTTATTTAGATGTTCCATAATACACACAAACCCACCACACAGACTCATAGACCCTAAATTAATAAATAATTTAGTAAAACCTTCAGTCAAGACTTTTGATTTCAAGTAGCAAAAATTCATTATGAGGATGTAAGCAGAAGAAAAAGTACTAGAATGATAGTGGCAAGCCTTGAAGGTAGATCTGAATCATTTTTTCCTTCTTGAAATTACAGAAACTGCTATTACCTGTGTCACAATAAGTACTATAAGTGTACCTTAAATATGCATATCTATTTTGATTTTTTCTTTTGTTTGTTTATTTTTTTAAGGGATTCTACAATATAATAGCACAGTTGTTTTCGGATAACATTGACGTTACTCAGTTTGCCATACAATTAGGTAATTGGTGAGCATAACGCTTCTATAAAACAAGTTATACAGCTGCAGAGAGTTGATTCCCCTGGCTGTCTCATTCCTATGTCTATGGTTGTTATGGTTGATGATGATTATTTTGTTACTTTCATAGGGATTTTTCCATACACATTTGAAATTCTCTCATATTCAATGTACATTCATTTATATTTAGAATTTACTAAATTATATCAAAAGCTGTGTACTTCTATGAACTTTATATAATTTTTCTGTCTGTTTGATAGATATATACATATATAAGCCATGCATCCAAATTACCTTCAATTTTCTTATACTATCTCACATTCCTAAAGTATTATATGTTAAATATTATTATAATTATTAAGTGTTTACTAACCTAAAATGTGAAATCAGAATTACCTTTTCTCCATTCTCAGTACCTGCTGGTCACATTTCTGAATCCCTCTGACCTCATTTTCTCATCTGTAAATCTGTAAGATAGAGATTTAAACAAAAATACGTATCTCAAAATAATATCATTAGGCAAATAACAGGGTATTTATAACATGGTTATCATGGATAAAATTTCTAAATTTTAATTGAAAGTTATAAGAATTTGTTATATTTTATTGAATTTTTGTATTTTTCATACAAAACATCTTAAATATATTTATACCCCTTCCCCTACCCACACTTCTATAGCAGATTTCATGTATTCTTTCATATTTGTTAAGATCTATCTAGTCAAGTTAGTGTATCCAGATGTCCCTCAGTACAAGGTAATCCATTGGAGTCTAGTCAGCGTTTCTAGAATCCTTCCCTTACATAAGATCAACTTCCCCTCACTCAGCAGTAATCAGCTGCTAGTAGTTCATTGGCTAAGGTTGTGGCCTGCTGGCCATTTTCCCTGTTCTATGCTGGGTTTTTGTCTGACTGAGCTTGCATGGGTCTTGTGCATGCTGACACCATTGCTAGAAATTCATATGAGCAAGTTTCCAGCCTATAAGACTCTGTTTCCTTATGGTCATGCATTTCCTTCCCTGCCTTACAATCTTCCCCTCTTCTCCAATGGTCCCTGAGCCCTGGGTGGGTGAAGTTTAATATAGGAGATCTATGCAGGGACCAACACTCTGCAGACTCTTATTCTCTAGCCCTTGGCCATTTGTGGCAGCCATTTTTATCTTGGGGGTAATCAGCAGTTATCTAACTGGACTTAAGAAACAATCAAAAGGAGGGAACTCAGGTGTGGCACTGTCAACAGTTAAGTAAACATAACTGGAGAGGTCCTAGATCTTAGAGAAAGACCCTAAGTCTGTCACATCCTTATAAAAACATAATTCCTCACTATATGCTAAATATGGATCCTTATATTTACAGATAAATATGCTAGTCACCATTCATCAGAGAAGCTTCTTTTGCAACAGACGCAATTCCCTAACTGGTCATACACAAAAAATAAGTGCCTGTGAGATATCCAACCCTAAATGACATTTCTACAGTAGAACCTCTGCACTTAAGGCTCACTGAACATAGTGGAACAATAGGTAGAGAAATTAATCACATTTTTTGAGAAACAATATATTACCTACAAATATTTGATATTTTAACATCCAAATTGATGCTGTTAATATCTTTCCTGTAATTTTGCATTTATTTTGATAATTTTGTTTCTCATTTATGTTATTAGTTGCAGTTTATTTTTTTATCTCTTTTCTCTCCTAAATCAAAGTAAATGATCCTTACAAGAGTTATATGAATTCTCAAAATTTAGAAGCATAATTGTCACCAAAATTTTAGGCTACCAGATGCCATCTCCAGGGATGATTCAGAAAATATGTGAGGACCTCAGAATTTGCATTTTAAGACTGCACATCAGGTGATTCCTATGCAGAAAAAGCATTAATTCAACAACAGTGGCCAGGACATTGAGGAATTATAACTATAGAAAATGTCCTCCATGTGGGAGATGGATAAGAGATGAGCAGAAGGTTAAATATCTTCAAGACCTTCCTTCAGATATAATTATCATGGTTTAGAAAGATGTGGTTTGATTTACTGTGATGAAATCATTTAGTAATTTCTCTCATGGACCAATTTTAATTCTAATTGATGTGTGATTATTTTTTTGAGGTTTCAAAATAATTAAAGTAATTAAACTGAGGGTCAGCCCTCAGTAATAGTGACCTTTAGGGTATACTTCTTTAAGGCATATATTTGTCAAAAACTTTCCAAATCGAAACAATATATTTCCATGTCAAGAATGATATTCATCTGTTGTTGCTTAATAATGCTGCTGTCACTCAAAAACTGTAAAATGGAACAAAAGTTCCATTGGCTCCATTGCTTTTAGATCTATGAAATTGTAGTGCAGTAAACTGCTCTCATAATGGTGACCAAGAAGTAAAGTAGGCAAAAGAACAAACGGTGCCAGTCTCAGTATCTTATTCAAAGGCATACTCCTAAAGAACAAATTTTGTCCCAGAAGGAACTACGTCTTAACTACAGTTCTCAGTAGCACAATAACATTAGTCTTTAACATGCAGGCATTGGGATAACCTTATCTAAACCATAGCAAATGGTGCTGGAGATGTAACATAGTGTCCCAATATTTGCCTTGGGCTCAACCTCCAGCCTTTCCAGAAAAAGAAAATAAAAATGCAAAGTGATCCTTAGACGAGAGGAGACATGTGGTTGATACTTCCGGATTATCTACTTCTCAGACACCAAGGAAAATTTCTCCTAGTACAGTAGATGATTGCTTTAATGCTTACATTTGATTTTACAAACATTTAAAAGCACTACAGCCTCACAAGAAAATTATGATATTAAAATAATCCTGGAGAACACATTAGTTCATAACTGGGAAAATAGTCACTGCTAACTTGTTTCGAGATGGTTTTTGTTTTGAATTTCACTTATTCAATGAGTGAAAAATTGGCAAGCTTACTCTAATGATGTAAAATAAATTATTAGAATGTACTTGACCTATTGGTTAAAACTCCACTCTAAAGGTCCTGAATGGTTACTGTTGAGCAGTATCTCCATTTTCTGTACTTGGTGCGGCGTTGAAAATGTACCACAGTTTCAGTGCAGGTACTTACAACATCAGGCAAGATCTGCTGAGAGCAGGCACCGTTCACGGAGTAGCATCATGATTTGGCTGAAAGAGTGTGAAATTTGAAATCACACTAGCATCTAATGTGCATTTTGCCGATTATTATGTGACTTTGGGCACATAGTTTTTGTACTGTTTACTGTGAACCTTAATTCTTTCAATAGATCAGGAAATCATGAAACTTAGCTTTCAGAAATATTGTAAAAACTGCAAATGGTATAAATTATATCATTTTAGCATATAATAATCTTTTGTATATGGTGCTTCAGATCAAAAGTTTTAATGTATGTAGGTGAAACTCTACCATTTAGCTACATCCTTAGATCCAGAGTAGTCTTTTTAGTTTAAAAAAATGCTGATATTTATCATGATTGTCATTTTGGTTGATGACACTAATAATATGATAATATTATTAATAATAAATGATATGACATTTAGTTTGCACAATAACCCTCAGTGATCCACATCTCCTAAAATCTCTGCCTTCCTGAAGACCTTGTCATTAAAGTTGACTCTGTGTAAATCCTATACTATAGTGCTGGTGAACAGCGCACACTCTGAAGTGATATTATGAAGGAATTAAGAATGTTGGAAATGGGGCTGGAGAGACGGCTCATTGGTTAAAAGCACTGACTGCTCTTGCAGAGGACCCAAGTTCAATTTCCAGCACCCACATGGTGTCTAAGAATCGTCTTTAACTCCAGTTCCAGGGGAATCCGACACCCTCTTGGTTTATTTTTTTTTTTCTCAACATTTTTTTTTTTGGATGCTTTGTGCATTCATACATCATTTTCCAATCAGTTCAGGCATATCTCCCCTTCCTCACCCCCACCCCCACCCCCAACCGAGATCATGCATTCTGCCTTGCTGTCCTGCATATCCCCAGTTTTTTTTTTTTTTTTCATTGTTAGCTATAAGTGATAATCCATGAGTACAAGCATCCTCATGTATAACCAATTGCAGGCTGTTGTGCCCAAACCCCCACGGCCCCACCATCCAGCGGGGATGTGAGGGGTTGTATGTTCAATAAGGTTAATCAAATGAGGGTCCAAACTACATTGCTGTAGTTTCACCTTTACCCCAATACGCACGCCCTTACATTCTACCACGCCCCCTCTTCCGCCAGATTAGTCCCTGGGCTTAGAAAAGGGGCACAGTGGATGAGAAGCAGAACAGTCCCTCTCTCTGGAGCTGTTTGTCTTTGATTCTGGTCAATCTGGCTTTTTCCTTTCATGGGCTGACGTTTGTCCAGGAATAACCTTTCGATCCGACTATGAAGACACAAGTAGATATATAGGTATTTAAACAGCATTAATTTTATGGTAGTTACTTTTGGTATAGACCTGAGTTTAGAATGAATGTTGATCCGAAGAACACATTTTCCTGTTAAAATGACGTGGGTCTTCCTGGGGGCTATGAATATCTGCCTAACCTGTAGAGAATGTAGCTTGTTGCTCAGCCATGGGTCATTCCTCCAAGGAGAGAGCCAATAGCCAATTAGGATTTGGGATATACAGAGCATAGGGGCTTCCCTCTGCTGCCATTATTTCCAGGCAGGTGAGGTTGTAGCTGGTGTCTGACCGGTGGAGTGATTGCTTGACTCAAGAGACCCGTATTTGCTTTATTGGTTTAGTGGCCCTGGTAACACTCTCTGGTATTCCAGAGGCCATCTGTAACACGTGCATGTGTGGGCTCAATGCATCTTTCCATGTTACATCAGGTCTTCAGCAGCAGCCTTATCGCCTCTCTTCTTGCAGTATCCCAGTTTAGAGGCAAGGAGCCTTTACCTTTGTGTGGACCTTAGATCCCCGTGGCCAAACTCTCCCTGGTGGAATAATCCATTACGATTCAGAGCTCCTGGTATTGATATATTTTGCTTAAGCGCATAGTTAAGGACTTTAGTGTTATATTTGGTTCTGAAAGAGAATATCCTTTTCACAGTTCTATGCATTAGTCATTAAAGAAGCAGTTTTAACACGTTTTATATAAGAGATTACTCTATAATAGTGTTGTCTCCAATTTACAGTTGGGAGAGCAACCCCATCATCGTCATTTTCTCCTTGTTCTGGGGGGGAGGCAGAGAAAGTCTCTCATATCAAAACTTTGTGGCACCTAGAAAGTAAGTTTATCAGGACCCACTATAAATAGTGTTACACAACGGTGAATTATATCTCCATTTAACTCGGATGCAACCGTTTTTATCAGAGTCCTGGTAAACCAATGTTGTTTAATATATCACATATTTACTTTTTACAGAGTCCTAAAACACCATGTATCCGTAGACAGGTCTGGGCAAAACTGGGCACTTGTTAAACTCATGTCAATTAAATATGCTTTAATTGAATATACACCAGTTGCCCTCACCCCACACCTCCCCCCTCCCAATTCACCATTTCGGTCCATTTTTTCTGATGAGTCTTTCTGTTGTTGTTCTTTCATATGATCCCTCTGACTAGAAATTTTATATCTGGTTATTGGTACTACTAGCATCCACATATGAGGACACCATTTGTCGTTTGTTTTTCTGGGACTGTGTGTAACTTCAAACTTAACGATTCACTTAACTACTGTCTTTTCCAGCTCCCATTTAAACCCACCCTGCAAAGTTCATGATGTTGTCCCTCTTTACCGCTGCATAGAACTCCATTGTATACATGTACCACATTTTCTCTATCCACTCGTCAGTTGAGGGGCACCTGGGCTGGTTCCAGCTTTTTGCTATTGTGAACAGAGCTGCAATAAACATAGCTGTGCATGTATCTTTGCAGTAAGATGCCGACACCCTCTTCTGACCTCTGCAGCATTGCATGACACGGGTGGACCAACCTACATGCAGACAGTACATTCATACACATAAAAATTAACTAATTAATTAATTAAAAATTAACAAAAAAGAATGTTGGAAATGAAACCCATATCAACAGTCAAGCCTTCAAAGTACACTTCCTGAGGTGACATTTCATGTGAGGCCTAAAAAGGGAACGGCTTATCTGAGTTCTCTCCCAAATCTTGACCCACGCAGTCTTAACCGGCGAAAGTTGATAAATTATCAATTTATTTATAATTATAATTATGAATTAAAACATTACATTTTCAGGTAATAAATTATGGAACAGGAGATAGCTAATGCCACTATCAATGTTGAAAGTACAGTTGTCTCTAAACAAATTCGTCACCATTTTGTCTGCGTACATTTTACTTTCCCTAGCGCAGCTTCTCTTGGAAAGCTGCATTGCTCTCCATTCAGTTTAGCTTTGCTCCCCACATTACTAAAACTGATTTCCCCTCACAAACAGTCCAGGTTTAGTATACCAGCATCTAGCACATGAGCTAGATCTTAGAGGCCTTTGTTCCAGAAAGTATCTCTTTAAGGACTGCATACAATATACCTGAATGTTGTGAATAGGTTAGTTTAACTTCTTTGGAGTCCCTTAACAGATCACTCAAAGTTGTAATGTCATTTATAGAGAGAAAAAAAAAAACATATAAATGCTACAGAACATCTATCTGCCAATGAGTTTTTCTCGGTAGAAAAAATCCACATAACTGGCAATCATGTCTACTAGGTAATACCGTTCCCAAGTTTCTTCATGCAAGAAGTAATCAGTCCAAAGAGAAGTCTTGGAAGAAAATGGAAGAAATGGCTTTTGACTATTTTTCTGAATTGAAATGTTTTACTATAGTGACTGTTTTCCTTCTAAGCAAAATGGTTTTAATTGTAGTAAGCCGATTAGCTGAAATAATTATTTTATGAAAGACAAAGTAAACTAACGTTTATCTTCACTGGCTAAAATACCACTTTGAACTGCATTTTAATTCCTATTAAGCGATTTAAAGTTCATTGTAACCTGTTAGTAATGCTTTTTCAGCCCGAGGAATAAAAATCAATAAAAATGAATTTTCCTATTTCTGTTTCTTATTTAGCTCATACTTGAAGTATTAAAAATATACGTGATTTGATCTGTTTTAAAACTATTCATATCAAAATTTTATCAGCCACAAATGATTTATCTGGAAATCTTTAAGTAATTTAAGATAAAGTGGCAATTCTCCTACTGAAAAAATTATCGGTGAATGTTTTAAGACATTTATGAAATCAATTATTTTGGTTACATGCTTAATTTTAAAATGTGTTATCAATTTTTCTAAAATATTAAATACAACAACTTAAAGTTTTCATAATCTGGTTTATTTCAGCAACAGTAACTATTGTAAACAGGTGTTTATAAATATGTAAATATTCTAATAGTGTCTATTAGTTTAGAGTTATTTACTAGTATATCTGAATAATTCACCATTATTAGTAAGCACAACTATGTATAAATATTAGTAATACACCAGAGTCCAGAAAAATGGTAAAACAGGGGTGCTAGGCTTTGTTTCAGGGCTCAGCAATGACTGCTGTATTGACTAAGGTTAGGTTAAATTGCATTTTAAAAAATTCACAAAGAAACCAGGTAAAATAAAACTTTGTTTCTTTCATACAGAAAAAAATTGGTGGATAAAAGTTGGGCATATCCAGCTGCAAGTGGCTGGGGCTTGTTCAGTCTTGCAACCTGTGCTTCTTCTGGATACTTCACACTTTCTCTCTTCCTTCCACCTGGGGAACCTCTCTTCATCTTTCAAAACTCTGATCCAAAGTCCTTTTCTCAAGACAACTATGGTAGATACCACTACTTGTTGACAAGTATCTATATTGATTTTTTCTTCTTCTCCTTCTTTAATGAAGAACTCCCAATTTTTAATTAGGTTCTTTTCATATGGTAAAAGCAGCATTTCTTGTATCTGATTATGGGTGAGTACTCACCCCTTAGTAGAAGGGAATACTTTATATAAAACTTAAGGGAACCTGTTTAAATAAGATGGAAAACACAAACTCTTACTGTTTTTCTTCCTACTGACTTAAATATATGCATGCATGTATGTGTATATAGAAGCTGTGACTTATAAGCTTGTATGACACTTTGAATTTTTCATGAAATATTTTAATAAAAGTATTCTCCAGGTTATGCTTGCATGACAAGTCTGTCTCATTTGCAAGATTTTACTGAGCTGTAAGTGCTGTGAGAAATACTCTGTTTTGGTCACTGTGTAGAGTTTTCAGACATCTTCATTACATTTATCTTCACTTTCAGAAACTCTTTCCATCGTTTGAAAGGACATATTGAAAATAATGATTAGCTTTATGATCATAAATCTGCTATAAGGTGGAAATGTAATAATCTCAGAAGATTAAAAAATCTCTGTGCTCACAAATATTGCATTTTTAATTTCAGATGACATTCTTTGAAGTGCCTACTCTTCAACATCCTACATAATTTAAATATGTACTTTATTTGCTTCATTTAGAATCTGCTTCCAGTTTCCAAAACCAAAGGAAATGTCAAGTTCCTTAGTATTCACATTCATCTTCACATAATTCTACGAAAGGAGGGGGCATGGTATCAAAATACTTTCAGAGATCTGCAACTTCACCTCCGCTAAAACAAAAACCTGCTATAGCAAACAGTTTGGCATCTATAAGATCAAAAGAACTCAAATTAGGAATTTTATTTTATAAGTGGACATGTACCTCATTAAAAAAAAGCCTGTCAGAATATGGAATTTTTCACAGAGAAAAATCAAAACATCTGCAGAAACACTGATAACTATAGATAGAAATTCATTTGAACAACTTTTATTCACAAGAAATGGAACATCTAAAAAAATCTGAAAGTGCAGTTGGTTGATTGTTCAATGTTCTGCATTCACTGATCTTTAGAAGATTAATGCAATAATTACATCTGGGAAAGCAAATGTAGTAACTAAGAAATAAAGATTCAGATTGTAGCCATTTTCAATAAAACAAACTTTTCAAACTTTTGTGTTTATTTTTTGTTTTCTGAGACAAAGTCTTGCTCTGTACCTCTTGCTGGTCTGGAACTTGCTAGGTAGACCAGGCTGGCCTTGAACTCATAAGAGGTCCCCCTGCTTCTGCCTCCCCAATGCTGGGATTAAAAGCATGTGCCACAAAATACAAAAAACGAAACAAAACATAGTGGTAGATCTTCTGAAAGATTAAAGAGAATCAATACTTTAGTTTTCACCTTAAGTGTATTCCAGTTCCTTTTTATTTAATTTTGAAATTTTTATGTGTATGTGTATATTGCTTGCATTTATGTAAGTGCACCCATGCTGTGTAATGCATGCAGAGATCAGAAGAAGGAGTTAGTTCCCTGGAACTGGAGTTATGGACAGTTGTTGGCACCATGTGGGTGTCAGGTACCAAACCTGGGTCCTCTGCAAGAGAAGTCAGTATTCTCAACCACTGAGCCACCTCTCCAACCCATAATCTAGTTCTTTAAAATTTAAGCTTATAATCTCTTCCATTATCTAGAATTTCCTACTAGCTCCTTGATTAAGGAAAAAAAAAACATATTAAGAAGAAATATACTTCAACAGATGGTGAGGCATGGCATGCACCCTTCTGGCTGCACAGAAGTAGATGATAGAAAATGGAAATGTGAAAGTTAATTTTCTTGGGTGTCTACAGAAAATATATATGCAGCTGATGATAACTATTTTTGTATTGTGATATTAGAAAATGTAGTGTTAAATGTGCAATTGAGTACCATCTGTCTAGATGCAAGGCGAATCATTACCACAGAGATGACATACAAACTAAAGCTCTAGTAATGGATATAAACCAGTGGCACTCTTCTTGCTGACTATTCAGACTAGAACCACTTATTGATTGGATTTTTTCCCTGTTTCACTGACAATATTAAAATGTTCTTAATTTAAAACGAAATCTGAACTTAGTAGGAGCAAGCAGTCATTTAAACCTTCTTTAAAAGTAATAAATATTCTCCCTGGGTGTGGTGGCAAACACCTTTAATCCTAGCACTTGAGAGGCAGAGGCCAGCTTGGTCTACAGAGTGAGTTCCAGGACAACTAAGGCTACAGGGAGACCCTGTCTGGAAAAGCCAAAAAAAAAAAAGTAATAAATATTCTAAAATTAATTTGTTATGTTTAAGGACTATGATTAGTTGTCTTTTCACAGGAGATTTCTATTTGTTTTTTTTAATTTTCTTTTATAATTATTTATTTATAAGTGTTATACCTGCATTTACTCTTGTGCACCTATATCATGCACTGCTTGCATAGGCCAGAAGAGGATGTTGGATCCCTGGAAGTGGAGTTACAGACTGTTGTTAGCTACCATGTGGATGCTGGTATTCAAATCCAGGTCTTAACTCTTAACTGCTGAGCCATCTCCATAGCCCTGTTTATTTGTTTCTGGTGTGTGTGTGTGTGTGTGTGTGTGTGTGTGTGTGTGTGTGTGTGTGTGTGTTTTGAGTCAAGGCTTGGTTTTGTAGTCAAGACTGGCCTTGATTTCATGATCCTATCATCTCAGTCTCCCAAGAGTTGGGATTTCAGGTAAGCACAGCCACCCCAGGCTCGTATGGACATTTTAATGAACAATATGGGATCTCTTGGCATCAGTGATTGAAATGATGCTGACTTTTCTGTGTGTTTGAGAGGGTTACATATATTCGTTGGGGAGATAAAAGACCACTTTCATGACTGTTGTAGTTTAATAGCAAACACCGCATTGGAATAACCAGATATCGCTAGGTAAAAACACTGAAATCAGAAGAGGATTCACACTCACCAGAAAGGACCTAGAAACAGAGGGCTGTGGATCCCATGCTGACTCTGGAGGTTCCTGCTTGAGGATGTAATCTTTCCAGTATCAAGTGTAGAATCAGATGTGGAAGAATAGATATATGTGGACATGTTTTAAATGGTCCTTAACATGTTTTTAGCATTCTGTGATGGTAATGTAAGTTCTACACATAATACCAGTTCTGTGTTGATATCAGCAAGGAATTGGCTGTTTTTCCACCATTGTCGATGATGTAAATGGCAGTGTGTAGCTGTTGTTTGGTGTATCTAAGGTGAGGGATAATCCCAGGGAGGATACACTCCTACTTTATGTATCTCCTTTTTGGTGAAAAGTCTATATAGCCTTTGTCTTATCCCTGGGAGCATGCAGCATGTAGGAATGAGGTGTTTCATTCCACCAACCCACAAAGCAATCTAAATATCTGAAGATAGTTACACTGTACACTTGGGGTAAATCATTTTATTAATGAATTAAGTGAATGCATTATTTTCTTATGATACCAGTCAAACTCCACACATTTCACTTCTAAACTTAGATTATGAGTTTGTATTGATTTCTTCTTAAAAATATGACATGTTCATGATTCACCCATGTTACTTGATGGGAAATAAGGTTTTCAGGAGAAGGAACTTCATTAAATAAACATTGTTCTCTTCTACATAACTGTATTTGGAATTCTAACAGAACATTCTCTATTCTATATTTATTAATTAACACATAGGGGTTTTGGTGTAAGTCCTATGCTTTTTGACATATGTGTAGAATCATGGAATCACTACCACTGTCCAGTTCCAGTTACAAAACCATTCCATCCCTGTAAATTCTTATTTGGCATCATATCTGCTCCCCCCCCACACACTCCCACCACACATACACAAACACACACACACACACACGCACACACACACACACACACACACACACACACACACACACGGCTATCTTCTTTTTGATTCTGGCTATCCTTTCATTCATCAGAATTGAGTGTTCTGTATTGTAGGTCTTAGACTCTATCCTATGGCAGAAAGCAAAACGACCCTTGCCAGGAGATCATAAGCTTATTATCAAGCCATTCTTTCTACTGGCCATGCTCTGACCTGGAGGCCCTGTGTCCCAGTACCTCTGTATCTATCTTCTAACTCGGGATTCTCTTGATTAGACCTCTGGTTCCCGATGCCGTGTTTTCAAGTACCACATTAGCTCAGTTAAAGGCATTACCTTTGATGGCAAGGTCAATGTTAAGCCTGGAAACACTTTAAATTTAATATGTGGATTCTTCAGCCAAAGCCCACAGCTGTTTGGATATGCTCCCAGCTGGTCCACTGGGTGAGTAGGCAAGGCCACCTAGCATTCTCAACTCTGATGACCCTGCTTCTCTTACCTTCCTTTGTGGTCTCCATTACTTACGTGATTTTCTGTTCTTGTACCATGAATACCTCCAAGTTGGGATGAATTTCTCCTCTTTCCCAAATTCTTACTGAATACTTAGGTTTTACTTGTGATATCTATTTCTTCTGCTGCTAAACTTTCTGTGGTGTATTCCTGTGATGTATTATGTAGGGATAGACACCAAGCCTGCCTAAGCATAACGTTGCACTTGCATTGAGTCTCAATATCTGAGTAGAATTGTTTTTCACATTTAGAGGCTTTTAAACATGCCTTCGTGTCATTTCATCCTTGAGTATCAATATGCTTTTATTGAAAATGAGTATATGGATGGATGAGTGCAGGTCCCACACTTATACCTCCTGTAATTTTGCTTTGAGTTCTCAAGATTGTATAGAGTCCAGTTGAGATTTAGAAAGCATATGCACTGCAGTTTACTCTGCAGACTTTTAGAAGGTCACATGTCACAATAAGAAAGGGAAGGCAGGAGAAAGAAAATAAAAATAAGTTTCAAGAAACCTAAGGCCACTGATTCCTTGTTTGCCTGCTTCCTCAATGGATTAAAAGCATACCACACACATACACACACACACACACACACACACACACACACACACACACATAGGACACAGTTTCAAAGGGCAAAGAACCATATGGCCGAAGGAAGATTTTCAGATCCCTAACTTGCACAGTCTGGCTTCTTTAATAAAGCAAACCTTTCTTTGATTTACAAAATGGATGAATGGCTTGGAGTTGACCTAAAATAAAATTAAATATTTTATGTATTTATTTATATTTTATTTATGTATTTGTTTGTTTGTTTATGAGTGTAATGCCTGCTAGTAGGTATGTACCCCCATGTTATGCAGTCCCTCTGAATCAGAAGAGGCCATCAGATGCCCTGGACCTGCAGTTACAGCTGCTTATTAGCTGCCCTTTGGTGTTGAGAATAGTACTCGGGCTCTGTTAAGGAGCAGTCAGGGCTCTTAACTGCTGAGCCATCTCTCCAGCCCCTGAAACAATTTTTGAGTGAAGTGACAAATGGGTAAAGGCTGAAGGGTTGAGGATGAACTCCATGTGAGGACTAGGAAAGAGTACAGCAGCCTCTCTGTCTTCCAAAACTCAGTTCAGAGATCAGGCAATGGTCATTCTTCCTCCACTCTTCCTCCAGTTTTCTTTGCCTTTGGGACACACAGTTCTTGATTACTCATTGTATGGGCTTGGCCTCCATGCAGAGGAATGGAGGCTCCATAATGAAGAGACATGGACCTTGGCTCAGTGTGCTAAAGTCCAAGGAAGCTTTCCGTTCAGTGGGTGGAGTAGCATTTCAGAAGCCAGGTTTGGAGCCCACGGGGCTGTCCTCTCAAAATCTGAGATCTTCTTCCTCCTTAATAACTTGTATCTTTTCAAGATTGTGTGTGTGTGTGTGTGTGTGTGTGTGTGTGTGTGTTGAAGAATGATAATCAAAGGAGAAGTCACAAAATTGTGAGAGCATTGGTATTGAAAGAGTTGAAACAGGGAGGAGAGAAAGGAGTGGAAATTACATTAAACAGTACTCAGATATGAAATTCTCAAAAAATATTTTAAAAAGATTGTCTTACAAAGGGAATTTTAACCTCTATACAGCCTACTTTTCACATAAACTGAAAAACTGAAACCTTTTGGTATTCATTCATCTTGTGGCATAGATTATAAACACTTCTGATCATGCTATTCTTGCTTCTACATCACTGAGTAGTGAAGAAAATGTCCTATAGAGATGGATGGCCAGGGGCCAATTAAGGTTCCCTCTACCCAGGTGTGTGGACAACTGAAGCTATCCATCCCAGTAGTCATTTTGTTTTGTTTTATTTTCTTGATCCGTTTGAGACAGGGTCTTTCTGTAGCCCCACCTGGCCCAGAATGTGCTAGGTAGACCAGGTTAGCCTTGAATTCACAGAGATCTGCCTACCTCTGCCTCGAGTGCTGGGATTAAAAGGGTATACCACCATGCCAGCCCTAATAGTCATTTTTAAATGACTAAGTAATCAAAAATGACTAAATTAATGGAAGCCCCCTGTCAGCGTGTCTTACAGCTTTTGAAATACCTCTTTTACTGTTTAAATGTGTATTTCTTTTCTGGTACCAAATAAAATCAAACAAAATCATACCCAGATTATCTTCCTTCTCTTCTTTAAATGTAAAATCAGCCAGATCTCAGATCTCGTTTCCTTTTAATGTGAAACATATTTAGAAACCAAAATCAGGACCCCAGAGTGCTCCCTGAAGCTAGAGGACAACAGTTAAATTTCGGTGATCATTGTGCATGGTAGCAAATCACTGAATCACTTGTTTAATTTCCTCTCAAGGAAATAGCCCAGGCTGCACACAAATAAAGAAAAAGCTACATTTCTTCTTTTGTTTATTATTTAGACATGTATTATATTACTGTTACTAACATTAAAAAGTGTGACTACTATAATTGAGCTTATATGCTATAGGGAATAAATAAGAAATAAGAAGAAAGCAAATCATTTTGTATGTCGTACGAAGCAGTGATGGGGAAGAAGACACAGAAAGACTGAAGAGCTGGAGCAAGGAAGAGAAGCTGGTCTTGAAAGAAATAAGTTTGGCATATTCTACACTGGGCATTGAAGGGGAGTGTGCTGGAGAAGGAGGAGCAGCAAATATAAATCTTCATGGGGAGAGGGTGGGGAAGGTGAAGAGTTGATTGGTGTGTCCAAATGAAGAAAGAGTCCTGTGGATGAAGCAAAACCATTAGAGTGCATCAAGATGAGCTACACATCTGTCATGATCTGAGGAAGTCCCTAAAACAGGCTCTCTCTTTGGCTTTCCTGGATATCAAGACTGCATAGGACAGACCTGGGTTTGTTCGGTTTATTAAAGGAACAAAATTAAAAATGTTTTCATTGCAATGACACATTTCATATGTGCTCCCATTGGCCTTCTCTTCTGGTAAATTCACAACATTTCCAATTTAATAACTATTATTGCTCGACACTTGACAAAATGTTCTATACACTGGAAAAGTGAGAAATATTTATAGTATTCTGTAAATATTTTTAATCCGTGACTTAGTAGATTCTTCAATGAATATAAAATTTATAAGGCTATAAATAAGTGAGTTTAGTTTATTTACAAATGCATACACACACACACACACACACACATACACACACCGTTGTTGTCTATTCCCTTCTGAGCAGCTTACTGACAACAGATTTGATCTTTACATAACAATCCGGTGTGGTGATTAGTATAATTAACCCATTTTTCAGCAAAGCCACTTGCCTAAGGTCATAAAACCAGTACCTGGAGGTCTGGGATTTCAATTCAGGTTGTGTGCCTCCAAGTCTGTGAACCATTCATTCAGAGACTTCTTCAAGTGAGCTCTGTGTGTTTGTGTTGTTGTTGTAGGAAGGAATTTCATACATGAGTACTGAATTTATGTTGCTTCCACCTCTACCTTTCCAACTCCAACACCTCTCATCTCTGCCCCCTTTATCTCAAATTTGTGACCACTTCTCTCTCTCTCTCTCTCTCTCTCTCTCTCTCTATATATATCTACTATATAATATATATATATATATATATATACCAGTTGGTATTGGATAATCTATCAAGGACTTGTCCCTGAGGAAAGCTTATTCTTCCTATCTCATCAGCCACTGATTACCCATATCTCTCTATTTAGGGGTGGGAACTTGTGAAACTTTCCCTATCCACATTAGCATGCTAGTCAGTATTGTCATCATGTAGTTCTTGTTCAGGCAACCATAGTGTTGATATTTCATGAGTGCAGCTTCCTGTAGTATATAGAAAACACGATGTATCATCAGGTATCCTTGTCCTTTGGCTCTTAAAATCTTGCTGCTCCCTCTTCCATCATATTGTCTGGGCTTTAGGTGCAGATGTTGCATTCTAGATGGTAAATGAGGGCTTTGCACTCTGTGGTCACTTACTGCCTGATTTTGACCAGTTGCGGATACCTGTAGTTGTCTCCATTTGTTGCATAAAGAAGCTTCTTTGATGAGGGGTGAGAGCTACACTTATCCGTGGGTATCAGGATAAGTACTTAGGAGACAGCTAGAAGTTGTATTAGTTTAGGAAACTGGCAAGAATGAGTTCTTCTTTGGGATCTGTCATGTCACCAGCCATAGGTAGTTAACTAGGTTTATAGTCCCAGACATTAATCCCCTCCTATTGGGCAGCCATAAGTCCAGTTAGACAACTGTTTATTACCTGCAAGATAGCAGTACCACCATCACACCACTGGGGATATCTTTCAATCAGTCATTGTTTCTGGTCTGTAGATTTTACATCTGGGTAAGACTGACTTAGTCATTGTTTTTCTCCCTTGACAGCTTAAGTAGCACATTCTAATATTATGAAAACTAGTCCTCGGGGAGGAGGTTTCCAGATCAGTTCCATTTGTGTTCTGCCATGCTTTGTGTCTGAAATATGTGGCATCTTCAGGAGTAGGGTCTGACCTGCTCTGGTAGGCGACCAAGGTCAATGGTAATAGCCTATTTTGCTTTTGGAGTCCCTTAGATTACACAGACCAATTGCTTTAAAGGAAATTTCCCATGCCTGGCACTGGGGTTCTGTTATAGTCTGTGGCTCTTGGTTGGGTCATTATCATCCAGTGTTGTATCTTAATATAGTTCAGATGAATGGTCTTACTCCCTGGATCCCCATGCTACAATGACCTGCCAAGCAAGATTTGCCCACTGATTTATAGTGCTATCCAATGTTTTCTTAGTTGGACTTGAGGCCTGCTGCATGTGGATGGTACTGTCAGCATGATCAAAACCCATGGCTAAGGACTCCATAAGCATTGTCTTACTAAATGGTCATGTTGTCAAACTCCCTTCTAAATATTTATGTTTTTGTTAATAGATGTGTGCTGCTGTCACCACTGGTCAGAGAAGCTTGTTTTTTAAAGTGGTTAATACAGAGTTTACTGTTCAAAATGCTGAGAATAAGGAAATGTGAGTGCTCAGCCATAGATGGAGGATCTGTATCATTTCCCTCCAATTCCCAGGCTCACAGACATCAGGGAAGAGGGGGCGGAAAGAATGAAAAGGCCTGAGCAATGGGAGGAACACTGTGAAAGGCTGGACTCTGTGACATAGCTGTTACTCATATGAACTCACAATAGCTTTGCGTAGCTGCACACATTTTTCAAAGGATACAGTGAATTAAAGATTACAGTGTTGTATGAAATGCACAAAACTTCAATAAAAAAATAAAAAATGCAAAAAAATTATAGTGTTAAGTAGAGCTGGGCTCTTGATGCCCCATCCCTAGCTGAGGAGCTAAAGGCAATTGGTGGCTTCTGAGGAAAGGAAATTCTTTTCCTTTGTGTGTGTGGCAGGGGCAGCCATTAGTAAGTCATCCCTGCCGCAATGGATGACCCCCCCGACACACACAATGTGAATCTAGGCATCACTAATTGAATTTAGTGTGTTATAACAAAATGACATGAAGTTGTGAGGAAGATGGGAGATATGTTTGGGGGAACCTTAGGGGGAGCCTGATGGAGAGCATGGGGGTTGGATACTAAAAAGATATATTGGATACATGGATAAAACTTTCAAAAAATACTGGTGACCCCCCCAAAAGGTAAAGCCTTCTTGCCTGTAAACTGGGATACTTGCAAGAAGAGAGGTGATAAGGCCCTGCTGTCGAAGACCTGATGTAAGCATGGGAAAGATGTATTGAGACCGCACTTGCAAGTGTACAGTTGGTCTCTGGAATATCAGAGAGTGTTACCAAAGGCCACTAAACCAAAAAAGCAAATATAGGTCTCCTTGAATCAAGCAAGACTCCTCCATCAGCACCAGGTACACCTCACCTGCCTGGAAATACTGCATAGCAGTGGCAACCATATGCCTGTATATCCCAAATCTAATTGGCTATTAGCTCTCTCCTTGGAGGAATAACCCACGGCTGATGCCACAAGCTTACATCCTCTAATGGTTAGGAGATGTTATAAGCCACAATAAGACCCAGTCATATTTTACAGAAGAAAATGTAATTCATAGATTAACATACCATCCAAATATATGTGTCTATACCAAAGTAACCTACCATAACAATTAGTACTGTTTAAATACCTATATATCTAATTGTCTGTGCTTCATTAGTAGGATCGAAAGGCTATATATTATACTGTTTAAATACCTATGTATCTAATTGCTTGTGCTTCGTTAGTAGGATCGAAAAGTTATTCCTGGACAAACTGTCAGCCCATGAAAGGAAACAGCCAGAATTAACCAGAGTCCAATGACAGCTCCAGAGAAACTAGACTGTTTTGCTTCTCGTCTACCCGTGCCCCTTTCCTAAGCCTAGGGAACAATCTGTGGAAGAAGGGGCGTGGTAGAATGTAAAGGCTGTGATTGGGGTGAATGGTGAAACTACCGCAATATAGACTGCACACTTATTTGATCAATTTGATTGAACATACAAGCCCCCCTGCTGGATGGTGGGACCCTTGGGTTGTGTGGGTTTGGGCACCACTGCTTGCAAATTGGTTTTATATGAAGGATGCTTGTATTCATAAATTATTACTTATTGTTAAAAAATGAAAAAATTAAAAAGTAATAGAAGAAAACAATACTGGTGAATGTCAATGAAGAAATCATTAAAAATAAAACAAGATACCCTAAAAATCATACAATAGATTATTTTAATGAGTCATGTATATTTTACTTGTTTAATAATGACAGTACAGAGAATTTTCAAATAAAGAAATAAAAATGACCCAGAAATAGCTTAAAAGGTGTTCAACATCAGTAGCAATTAGGGAAATGCAAATTAAAACTACTTTAAGGTCTCACTCCAGTAAGAATAGTTAAGAAAATTAATAACAACCAACGCTAGTGAGAAAATGGGGAACAGAGAGTCCTCGTTCACTGTTGGGATGGCAAACTGGTACAGCCCCTGTGGAAATCAGTGTGGAGATCTCTTAAGAAACTAAAAATAGATGTACCCAATGATCCGGCTTTACCAATGCTCATCATATATCCAACGGACTCAATAGCCCACTGCAGAGATACTTGCTCAGCCATGTTTGTTGCTGAACTTTTTCACAATAGCAAGGAAAAGTAAACAACAAATGTCACTCAACTCGGTGAATGGATAATGAAAATTGGCACAATGGAGTTCTACTCAGCAGTAAAGCAAAGTGAAATCATGATATTTTCAGGAAACAGATGGAATTAGAAACTGCCATACTAAATGAGGCAATCCATCCTCATAGATCAGAAAAGAAAGAGGAAGAATTTGTGAGTATTTGGTTTTCTGGGGTTTGGGAAATAATTTACACTGAGTAACTCATTTCTTGCTCTAGAAACTTGTATAAAGACTTAATATGGCTCAGGCTTTCATGCATTAAATCGGGCTTAAATTTCAGAGTCTGGAGTACAAACTTTCAGAACTTGTTTCTAGCTATGGAAAATTGACTTAACCAGTTCCAACACACCTACTAAAATTCAGAAAAAGGAATAATAGTTGTGACCATTTTTTATTTTTATTAAAAACTTGACTGCAAAAGCATGCCTTTAATCCTAGCACTTGGGAAGCAGAGGCAGGCGGATCTTTGTGAGTTCAAGGCCAGCCTGGTCTACAGAGTTCCAGGACAGCTGGGGCTACAAGGAGACTCTGTCTCAGAAATGACCAATAATAATAATAATACAAATAAAAATAAAAAAATAAAAAATAAAAAAGAGTGCATACAAATATACATCTGCACATGTATCTGCCATTCTGTTAGATACTTTTGATCTATTTAATGTCTTTGCGCCAAGTATGTGAATCTTATCTTACATCTTTAAATGCCTAAACCCATATATTGTTTTGTGAAGGATACTTTGGGACAAAGGACATTATCTCCTTTGACAGGCCCTTGTAGCTGAAAACCACTGGGACAAATGCCAGCCTTATCCTGCACTATAACCAAATGACATCCTAAGGCACACCTGGGTGTGTCACTCTGGCCTCTTGACTAAATGCTCCCAGATTGATGAGCTTTATGGAATTCTTGGCTTTTTTTTATAGGGACTTGTTTGTTTCTTTTTATGGACTACTAATTTATTACTGCTTAGTATTAGTATTAGTTGTCACAGGCAGCACCTCCCACTTCATTCTAGCTTTCTACATTCATAAAAGATTTGTCCCAGCACCTACATTACTGGTGACATTTTCCATCTGTTGGATCATAACATCAGAACCACATTTTTTTTTTTTTTNCCTGCCTCTGCCTCCCAAGTGCTAGGATTAAAGGCATGTGCCACCATGCCGGGCCATTTTCAGATATTAAACAGTACACACGGTACTTGTATTTTTTAGCAGGTCATTCACCTGGTGCTCTTACTAGCAGGAATAATGTTCTAACTCAGGAGGAACACAACCTCATATGGACTTGGAGGGACTTAGTATTTGAGCTCCTGTGCAATGCCTGCCTGAAGAATTGTCCACAATGGTTTAAATAAACTGATTTTTGTCTTAGCTCACTTTAAACTTAGCCTTCCCCTCAGAGCCAAAATTTCCCTTAAACATGGCATTGTGACAGGTAAAGGATATCCAATTCTGAACTGCCCTTGGCAATCAGTTTTCCCAAAGGGAAGTGAGTAGTGTCCTAATGAAAGGATTAGATGACAAGTAAACATATATTTGATTAGCCATGAGGTTTTAAGGAAAAGAGTTTGTAATTTTTATGGGAAATTGGTGGTGATTCTAGCAATCTTGATTTCCTTATTTTTATACCTTGGGAAAATATAGTATCAATTATGGCAAATAATACACATTGGAGGATTTCTAGGAGCTTAATAATGTGTTTGTGAGTTGCTCTCTTTTATAATTATAATGAACAAGGAGGTTAGAAAAAACAATGCCCTGCATTAAAATATTTTACTTTAGGCCACTGTAAATATTTTAGGTAAAGGATGTATAAAGTCACTATGTAAACATGCAACTCTGCAAAGGTTGTATATCATAGAAAGATCATTGAATCAAAGAATATTGGGTTCTAATTCAGATGTGAACCTAAAAACCTATGTCAGTAGAGTAGAGTGTGATGGGAAGCAAACGCCTTCGGGAATAATGGATCATTCTTTGAAAAATGTTATTTGGCCTGCATAGTCCCTAGATCCGTTCAGTTTTGGGCTCATATTCCTGTGAAGTTTTCAATAAAGATTAATGGTATCTATCATGTTAAACAGATTACAAAAAGCCTCCAAAATAATTGCCTTTCCACTATTTTACAAAATATTTGAGTAGGAATTTGTTTTTCTCAAAAAAAATCTTTAGAAGTTATTTTTCTGTTTCTACTTAAATAAAAAAGTATGCATAATGATTTTATAATTATTATGTGCTGAAAGGAAATAATTTTTACTAGTTCTTTTAAAATTATCCATGTTGAGGGCTGGAGAGATGGCCTAGCGGTTGAGAGCACCGACTGCTCTTGCAGAGGACCCGGGTTTGATCCCCAGCACCCACATGGCAGCTGAGAGCCATCTTTAACTCCAGTTCCGGGGCAATTTGACACCCTCTTTTGACCTCCGAGACATTGCATGACACAGGTGGACAGACCTACATGCAGACAGTACATTCATACACATAGAAAATAAATAAAATTAAAAAATATATATTAAAAATGATCCATATTGATACCATTTTATTATTTTTTATTTTTTATATGTATGAGTGTACTGTCCGCATGTAGGTTGGTGTGCTCGTGTCGTGCAATGCCACTGAGGTCAGAGGAGGGAGTCAGATTCCCCTGGAACTGGAGTGAAAGATGGTTCTCAGCCACCATGTGGGTGCTGGGAATCAAACCCGGATCCTCTGCAAGAGCAGTCGGTGCTCCTAACTGCTGAACCATCTTTCCAGCGCCAGGTTGATACCATTTTAAAGAAAGGAGGCTTGGGGCTAGAGAAATGGCTCAGAGGTTAAGAACAGTGGCTGATATTACAGAAGACCCAGGTTCGATTCCCAGCATCTGCATGGCACCTAACACCCCTCTGTAACTCCAGTTCCTGGCAATATGACACCCTTTTCTGTCTTCTGTGGCATCGTTTGACATGGGTGCAGCTACCTACATGCAGGCAGTACACTGATACACACAAAATTAAAAAGTAATTAAATTTAAAAAAGAAAGGAGAGGCTCACCGGCATATCTTTGTATAAACTAAGAACATAGATTTTAAGAGTCTGAATTGAATCAAATGTTAGACTTATTAGATGTAAACTAATTAAAAACAATTGAATTATTTTTATTATGAATGCCAGATTCAAAAAGAAAATTTTGTATCATTTGTATGTCTTAGAATTTATGAAGATGCTAAAACCATACCAATCTATATCTAGCTAATGTGTGCATGTGTGTGTGTGTGTGTATGTGTTTGTGTGTACGTGTGTGTGACATAAAAGCAGAAATATAATTGTCTTTGAAGTAAGGATTGTAACAAATAGAAGGGCAGAAGAAAGAGAAAGAGGGATGTCTGAAGGTGAATGCAGTACAAGTAGTGTGCCAGATTGCCATGAATGAGAAATGAACAAATGAAAACCAAATGGAAGTAATGGAGTCAAAACCCGTGTGTGAGAAGTATACTTAAGAAATGGAGAAACCTAAGGAAGTAGAATAGAGGTTGTAATTTTTTGTTTATTGTTTTGAGACATGGTCTTCCTGTAGCCCCAACTGGCCTTGTAGTCATTATGTAGACTCTGTAGACCTTGATCTCATACAGATCCTCCTGCCTTTGCCTCCTGAGTACAGGGTTGAGCCTCCTTGCCAGGCCTGATTGTAAATTTATTAAAGGCATTGATTGTAAGAATCTTTATCTTTGTACGGGCATGGCGTGGTGGCTCACGCCTTTAATCCTAGCACTTGGGAGGCAGAGGCAGGCGGATCTTTGTGAGTTCAAGGCCAGCCTGGTCTACAGAGTGAGTTCCAGGACAGCTGGGGCTACAGGGAGACCATATCTCAAAAAGACCAAAGGAAAAAAAAAAAGAATCTTTATCTTTGTCAATAGATATAGTATAGTATAGCATATGAAAATCATGTTAAAGATCCAGAGAATGAGGAGGGACTCAGAACAGGGAGTGCATTAGAGGAGCCTGAAGAAAATGAGGTAATTGCATAGACAGAATGGTTTCTTTGGAAAGGAATACGTTAGCTGAGTTTTCTTTAAAAATAGGAATAAAATGAATACATAAGTATACATATGGGAAAGAGAATGAGATGAAGAGGGTCATTCGTAAAAAAGAAAATGAAACACAAGGGCCATGACTTCCTTGTTTTCTCTGCCCATTGCCTTTGGCAAGGACTTGCATTAATCTCTCCCCTTATCTCAAAACCTGAGGGAGTATTCCCATCTTTACAAATGTCCTGAGGAGAGGGTTAGTTTGTAGTCCACATATCTTTCACATAGTGGTTAAATGTCCTTGACATATTCCTCAGTGAACCTTATTTGTGAATTCCCTTTAGTCCAAACTACATAGGAGTTTTTTCAATGTTTAATAATATTCATCCTGGGCTAGAGAGATGGTTCAGCGTTTAAGAGCACTGACTGCTCTTGCAGAGGACCAGGGTTCGATTCCCAGCACCCACATGGCAGCTAAAAACCATCTTTATTGCAGAGGCAGATGGATCTCTGTGAGTTCAAGGCCAGCCTGGTCTACAGAGTGAGTTCCAGGCCAGCTGGGACTGAAGGGAGACCCTGTCTCAAAAATAACAATAATAATTATAATAATAATATTCATCCTGTATTTATCTACATAATTAAATTGTTGCTTAGCAAGTAAACAATGAATTAACCTTTTTTGAAATATTTTAATTTTATTTGTTGGCCTAATTATTTTTTTATTTAAATTATAATAATATGATCAAAGAAAATCTGTTAAATCAACACTCGGCTTTACACTAACATAATTTTTCTTAGAACGTGACACTATTAGATTCATTCTACTTTTATAGTTGTTTCATCAGATTTATAAAATTTTCTTCTTTTTTGTTCCCCAAGTTATACTATTTATACACAATGCTTAGAAAGAAAGAATCTGCAACCCGATATGCTTCTGGAAAACAGGCGGCTTATCTTCCTAAGAGATAGCAAGGCTTTAGAATAAAAGAAGTCCTGCCAATATTAACTTATTAAATGATTTTTATCTTTTATTATATCCTATTTTCTTTTAGTAGAAAAATATGTGAAAACAGAGTATTTGTTAAAGTTAATGGAATGTCTAATCAGAATTTTTGTTGGCATACTTTCATAAAGTGACACAATTGGTAGATACACAGTGAACTGAACTTCAGTGTACTGAAGGTGTTCAGTACAAAGCACAAATCAACCCAAACTTATAGTCATCTTATTAGAAGAATGAATAGTAAGATTTGAACCAGATGTGGAAAACTAGAAACTAAATTTGGAATCAAAAACATTCCCCAACATCAGACTATAGTTTTTTTTTGTGGGGCCATAACTGGGATATGAAAAGCTGTTTCCGTGTAGCTGGGTGTGGTGGTACACGCCTTTAATCCTAGCACTTGGGCAGAGGCAGATGGATCTCTTGTGAGTTCAAGTCCAGCCTGGTCTACATAGTGAGTGTCAGGACAGCTGGAGCTACAGGGAGACCCTGTCTCAAAAGGACCAAAAAAAAAAAAAAAAAAAAAAGAAAAGAAAAGAAGTTTCTTGATCTGGATATTATTGTTTCTGCTTTGGTGGAATGAACTGACACCGTCCATGGTTTTGTGTGGTTGTTGAAGACAGAAACTTATACTATTGCTCATAGAATGGAGTACTTGTAGTTCTATACAGGTTGGGACATGGTGTTGCAAGCTTCCTGATAAGCACTAAACTTAGACAAAAGCATCCAAAGGTCTTTCAAGATGAATGTGTTCTCTTAGTTGCTAGACATCAGAGGAGGTATATGGAGTCTAAAGTAAAATAGAGGTTTCCTTCCTCTAACTCTCATTTATCCTGCCAACTCAATAGTTCAAGTGATGAAACCATATCTGAGCTTACCAATTACTGTTTAAGGGAATTAGAGTATAAATTAGACAAAAAAAATCTTGTATACACAAAATATTGGAAGTCTTATTTATTTTTATTTTTTTCAAGTATCACAGTGTTTTTTATTTTTTAAACCTTTTGAGACAATCTTCCTGTAGCCACAGCAGTCCTGGAACTCGCTATATAGACCAGGCTGGCCTTGAGTTCATAGATAACTGCCTGCCTCTGCCTCCTGAGTGCTGGGATTATATGTATGTGCCACCATGCCAGGCCCATTAATTTTAGTTTCACGATGGATGCCATGCTTTTATACTTGATTGGCCTGGCCCACTCAGTCAAAATGTTGAAAATTCCATTAAGATAATGTTTCCAAGTGATCCAATTTTGGAATTCTCTCCATATCAGAAATTTTTATGGGATTGATAGGGAAGTGTTTATTATTTTTGTTGTTGTTGTTGTTTTGTTTTTTAACCAGAGAAGGAAGAGGGAGGGAGGTGGAGTTGTGGGGAGAAAGGAGAAGGAAGAGGAAGGGGAGGTGGAGGAGAAGGGAATGGAGGAGGAAGAGAGGAGGAAGAAAAGACAGAAGAAAAGGAGGAAGAAGAGGAGGAGAAAGAGGAGGAAGAAGAGGAGGAGAAAGGGGGGTGGAAGAGGGAGAGGAGCGGAGGGAAGGAGGGAAGGAAGGAAGAAAGGAAGAATGATGATAGAAAACTAAAAGAACTAAGAAGATTGACAGATAAAAGGACTGAGCCTGGTGTCCTTTAGGTATTCTGTATTCTTTATTTCCTTTTTTCTACTATGTCTGATGCTTATGAGACATCTGTGATTATCTCTCTACACTGCGCTCCTCTTTCATTTGCATACATAATTTTCAATACCCACTTCAAGCAGTTAAACAACATGAAATTAAACACATCTGTAAAAGTGTTTAACATTTTTCCTGTGCTCAATAATTACAAACTGTTTTAGATGATGTACATAAATACATGAAGACAGAAATTTTGAGTTGATATTCACCAAATCATGTACCAAATGAATGATATTTCATAATATGTTCTGTAATCAGTTTCCTCTAGGGAAAGATGTGAAACTTTGCCAATGGGTGGCTTTTAAATAGAGAACAGAAATTAGTGGCTTGCATCTGTTACTAATTTCATCAGAATGCTATGTTGTAATTTTCACAAAAGTGATTTTTTAACTGCTTTAATTTACACTCCAGAGAATACATCATTTATTCAGCAGGTAAAGCACAACCTTTCTTGGCCTCAGTTTCCAAGGCCACTGGAGTACCGCTGCACTTAAGCCTGTACACACGCTAACTCTTTTTTCTTCTAAGAGTATTTTTATGTCATAAAATGTCTCATATCAAGTCTAAAGAAATATTTCAGAATTTCCTTAATTATATATTAGTAAAACCATGCTGTGCTTATGCAAATATACCATATTGACTTGTAAATACAATATGTCATTTCGAAGAGGTTTTCATACTCTTTATTCATTTTTATTTATTTTATTCATTTATATTGGTCCAATTTTAATTAAAATGTTCACAATTTACACCTTATCATCGGGTATCTATGTAACACAAAAACAATTTGGGTAGTTATCTTTGGTACATAGCATTTGGGATGTTTTCTTTTATGTTGTCTTTTAAATTTTCTCTGCTATTTCTGCACACAATTGTATTAAAAGTTATTTTAAGGGACCTACAGCAAAGACTGTTTTTGTACAAACTTCAACTTAAAACCTAATAGCTCCTGATTTTGCTCAACAGAAACTATCAATCCTTTCTAACATATATGTTGTTGTTTGCATTTATGATACAGGGTCTCCTGTAGCCTAAGTGGGTCTTGAATTTTCTATGTATCATCATGATGGCCTTGAACTACTAATCCACCTGACTCCAGTCCCCAAGCATTGAATTTACAGGTGTATGCCTTCATGTCTGACTCTACCATAGTTTAAAAGACCCCTGAAGGTCAATGCTGGAACATATTTGGCAAAATAGCTTGCTGCTGTCTAGGTAATATGTTATATACTTAGTTTATTTACACATCAAAGCCACTTTTTTTTTTTTTTTGTCTTTTTGAGATAGGGTCTCCCTGTAGTCTCAGCTGTCCTGGAACTCACTCTGTAGACCAGGCTAGCCTTGAACTCACAGTGATCCTCCTGCCTCTGCCTCCCAAGTGCTGGAGTTAAAGGTGTGCTCCACCACACCCAGCCAAAGCCACTTTTTTATTCCTATGCTTTTGATCAGTCTTGTTCATTGTTCCTAGGGCAAATACTTGGCCATTAATGCTACTTCAGAGAATACCTCTTTAATAATTAGTCCAAAGTTTTATTGGATAACTGGTAACTGTATAATAAGGAAAAAATGGAAACAATATCTTGAAGACTCCTGCTAATGGAGAATAACATGCTTATCAAATGAAAATACATAAATATAATGAATTGGTAGCAGCTTTGAAGGAAGAGTTGAGGCTCAGGGAAACTCTTCTTTTGTAAGTGCTTATCCAGTGAAGAAGGAATAGTCAGTGTTCATCCTTGGAAGAGAGGACACCTGGTGGGATGGCGCCCTTTAGAATGGGGCCTGATGACATATCAAGAAAATCAGCTAACTATGGTTCTTGACTCTGGTATTGCACTACTCACATCCTAATCTTTACAAGATTGCATTGGTTTGTTATTTATATTAGCTTCATTTCACACACTCTAAGTTTCTTGAAGCATGGACTGTTGTAATGGCCTAGCGGTTAAGAGCGCCGACCGCTCTTACAGAGGACCCGGGTTTGATCCCCAGCACCCACATGGCGGCTGAGAGCCGTCTGAAACTCCAATTCCAGGAGAACTCCAGTTCCAGGGGAATCGAGACCCTCTTCTGACCTCCGCGGCATTGCATGACACGGGTGCACAGACTTGCATGCAGACAGTACATTCATACACATACAGAAATAAATAAAATTAATAAAAAAAAATTAAAAAAATTCAGTCACAGTTGCCTACCACATTAAAGGCCTCTAACTTGTTTTTGTAAATTTCTGTCTATATCATAATGCAAATGTTATACCTCAATCTGATAATATTAAATTACCTGCATTGCCATCCAGGAAGCCTGAAATGCAGAAGGCAGCAAAATCTATTCATTCATTTTATTCTTTGCCATCTCATAGAAAATTTTTGGTCTTTGTCTTTCTCCCTTGTGAGGTACATTAAAAATATATGACATCATCCCAAACTGTAGGGCTAACATTGGGGATTTATCATGATTTTAATTTTAGTGAATTGCCAGATGTGATGGAGCACACCTTTAATCCTAGTACTTGGAAGGCAGAGGCAGGCAGATCTCTGTGAGTCCAAGACCAGCCTGGTCTACAGATGAGTTCTAGGACAGAGCTATAGGGAGACCCTGTCTCAAAAAGACAAAAAAAAAAAAAAAAACAACAACAAAAAAAACCCCGAATAATAAAAAACAAACCTTAGTGAATTAAGAAAATGACTGCATTAAAGTATTATTTCTTTTTTTTTTAATTTAGTAACCAAGTTAATTTAAAACTTACTTAAAATATATGCAGGAAGTTTTTATATGAGTGGTCATTTGTTTTTTTGGGTTTTTTTTTTTTTGTTTTGTTTTTTGTTTTTTGTTTGTTTTGAGACAGGGTCTCCCTGTAGCCCCAGGTGTCCTGGAACTCGCTCTGTAGACCAGGCCAGCCTTGAACTCACAAAGATCCGCCTGCCTCTGCCTCCCAAGTGCTAGGATTAAAGGTGTGTGCCACCACGCCTGGCCATGAGTGGTCATTTGTTAATGTCTGTTCTTCCTTATCAGAAGTTTCAATAGAACAAACTTATATTTGATTTTTGATAGGTTTGTGTTTAAAAATTTTTAGGTTTAAGCTTGTATGTTTTCCTGAGAAACTATTTCAAAAACAGAATCTAAGACCCCTATCCTAAAGCTTAAATTAAGATCTCTGGTATTCCACTGATAACTCGATTATTCTATTCAGGTCTTAGATTTGCTTATTAATCTATTAATAAGGTCACATGGTGCTGGAGAGAAGGCTCAGTTGTTTAGAGCACTGGCTGCTCTTCCAGAGGACCCTGGTTCAATTCCCAGCACCCATATGATCTCTTACAACTGTCTGTAACTCCAGTTCCAGAGAATCTGAAACCTTCTGACCTCTGCAGGCATTGCATAACATGGGTACACTTACACACTCGGGTATAACACTTATATCATAAAATAATAAATAAAATATTAATAAATTTGTATGATGTTCAATGTTGTAAAATCAAAATATTGAACACAGTGATGTTCAAATCAGGTATCTCAGGCTTTCAGTTAAAGATCCAAATAAATCTTTTGAAGGAGAGAGTACAATTCTCTGCCTGACATAGGTACATTATTACTAGACATTTATTAGTCAATCCAAATTTTACTTAATGGAGAAGTAGCCTTACTTAACTATTATTTCCAAATACATGACTCTTTGCTAAGTTTATTTAAGAACTGACCAGTGATATCATGTATTTGCAACCTATTTTGTATAATTACATACTACCCTTCACATATCCATCTACATTCAACACTGAATAACAAGTTTCCATACTTACTTCATTTTTTTCTTTTTCTTTCTATCTCTCTGACTCTCTCTAACTCTCTCTCTCTCTCTATCTCTCTCTGACTCCTCTCATATACATACAAATAATGTGTCCACAGAGTTTTGCTTTTCAAAATGTAGAATCCCATACTGGTAGAGGAGATGGAGGACTGTATCTAAATATGTTCAAAATACCTTGTATGAAACTCTCAAAGAATTAATAAAATATTTTTAAACCATTTCCTGTTCTATATCATCTCACACATATTTTACATCTCTTGAATAGTCAGTTGTGCCCCTACTGTTAAGAATTACAGGTATATGTCTGTAAGACCAGGAAGCTTCCTGCCTGCTGAGTAGTTTTCATATATGAGGAGGAGTTAGACAGGCCACCGAGACTGATATCAACAGTCTCCCCCAGCTATGAACCCTGCAAGCTACAACAAACAGCACCTTAGTAAGATATGTCCAGTGGTGCATTATAGCATGAATGTCTTCAATAGCTTTTTTAATGAATTTAAGGTCACTCCACAGTAGGGAACTCATAGCTGGTAATGTAAATCTGGCCAAGAAGCTTTGTCTGTGGAGGTCATATGACCTAAGTGAGAATCTATTACTGTTATTTTACTACACTGACATTGCATCAAACTTCCTTCTAAATACATATTCTTATACTCATAGATTAGTCCAGTGCTTACCCCTTATTATGTGTGCTTCTTATTACGGTACACAGCAGTCAACATAAAGACTCATAAGGAGTGCAGAGAATAAGTGGCTGTGGAGGCATGGCCCCCAAATGGGACATTTGTATTATCTTTTTCCTACAAAGTTAAGGGAGTATCATAGAAGAGGGTGCTGAAGGATTGTAACTTCCAGAGGCCAGGAAGAACTGTTGCAAAATAATGTCTGCTGGGCATGACAGGGCATTTATACTCCTGAATTCACAGCGACTGTGGCTGATTATGCAAGACACTCATGTGCATATGGGCAGCACTGACTGCACTCAGTAGCTTATTTATTTAAAAAATTCTATAAAGCTGAGATATAGATAGATAAATAGATGATAGATAGATGATAGATAGATAGATGATAGATAGATGATAGATAGATAGATAGATAGATAGATAGATAGATAGATAGATAGATGATAGATAGAGTCAACAAGGGATGGTCTGGAAGAGGTTGAAGTGGGGAACAAGGGTGGATAAGATCAAAAATACATTCTAGACATTTGTGAAATTCTCAAAGAATACATAAATTAAAAAGGACATCCTAAAGTCTGTCTCCTTGCTCTTCGTTATTTGTTAGTGCAAAGCATAATAGCATGTGTTATGTTTTTGATGTAGGTGGTCTTATAAGTCAACCTACAAATTAGCATTTGAACTTTCTATTCTGTCCAAATGAGTTTGATGTGACTGAATGTTAGTTTATAAGGGTAGATCTATATGAATATCATTCAGGTTTGAGACAGAGATTGCAAAATAATTTTCATATAAAACAACATTGGGAAAGAAATATAATTATTTAATAAAAATTTAACTATGCTGCTTAAATTGGTATATAGACTTCTATCAAAATATGAAAATGCTTTTTTATTCTTTCATAGATAATTTTGATATAGTCTCAAGTGAACCTTGAATATAGAATGAATATCCCTAAAGGAAAGCACATCTTCTCATGGTAGCTAATCTACAGCTTCATATCTTTTAAAATCCTTTTAGGTTGAAGTTTTAATTTTGATTATGCAACAAGAAAGCATTAACTTAGCTTTAGAATAAAAGGATCTTTCTCTGAACAGGATAAAATAAAATGAAACTGTTCCTTTGAAGGATAGTATCTCTGGAATTACTTTCTTGGACTATCTTCATTTGTCTTCTTATATCCTTACCACATGACATCATGTATCCCCTGACATACATGTGCATACATATTGCCTCCACTACACTGTTATTCCCTTTTAATGAAGAATTTCCAGGCCCTTCAGCGTTGTTACTATTGGCTATTTCACATAGTTTTGTTAATTTGAATACTCTGGGAAATTCTTAACTCTTTCAGAGGAATAAAGGATGCCATTTTCTCTGTGTGTTTTCAAATGATTTTACTATTGCACAATATATGTCATTTCCCAAAGTTTTTAAACATTTCTTAATTTTCAGGACTATCAACTCTGAGAGGAATGTAAGAAAAGGGACTAAGCTCACCAAATAACCCTGCATTATGATTCAAGAACTCATAAAAACAAGTTTCATGTCTCTCCTAGTACAGATGAGACTACATTTTGACATCCTTAACATACAACATAGTCCTTGGGAAATGTCATAATAGTACTGTGTGATGTAGAAATGTAGCCACACACGAATTTCTGACATCTATTATAATGTGCCTGGCCTCAAACTCCTACAGCCAGAGTGTAATAGTAACCATTCTTCCACTTGCTTTGCCCACAGATGCTAGTGAAGAACAGACACACATGCACAAAGTTCATATTCAAATATTTTGCTAGAGCCTAGAGATGTCTTAGGAGGCCTCCTAGATAAATCTTTTGAGCTACTGTTCCAATCTGCTACAACTGCATTCTTTGGTGTGTATTATGCTAGGCAGCTCAATGACCCAAGTGGGATGGATTGTGTACCTAAGACAGCCAATACGATGACATGTCAGGGGCATTCCCTATTTTAATGCTCAGGCAGAAAATTCTTCTGGGCAATCATCCACTTATTTTATTTTGATTTTCTTATTAATCTCAGAGAACTTATGTCAAATTATAATTTATATGAAAATGTACTTCTCTGAGGATAAAAAAGTAGAGCTCATTCTACCTACTCCACAGTTTTCTATTGTTACAAGTACTAGTTTTAGAGCCAAGATCTACAACAAACCTCCTACAGAAAACTTACAATACCGAAAATATGGGTTTCTATGAGCTTTCAATTAAGCCGTGGGCAGAATTAAGTGTTATATAATTATATTACTTAAAAAGAAGACAAAATGGGTTCCTTTAAGAAATAAAGGGAAACCCAGAAATCCCCAAAAGTTATATTTAGTAATCTGATAAAATCTCATATTTGAGAGTTATTTGAATATAAATGGGGTATCACTAAAATAGCAAGATAACTGCTAAGAAACTTAAAAATACAACTATTCGGCCAGGCGTGGTGGCTCACGCCTTTAATCCTAGCACTTGGGAGGCAGAAGCAGGTGGATCTCTGTGAGTTCAAGGCCAGCCTGGTCTACAAAGTGAGTTCCAGGACAGCCAGAGCCAGAGGGAGACCCTGTCTCAAAAAGACCAAAAAAAAAAAAAAAATACAACTGTTCTATTAAAATGGCAGATTTCAGATAGGGCCTTTTGTCAATCATAGTAAGTTCTTCAGTTAGCCTCTGTAACGTGTTTCTTTATTCACAGTAAATATATATATATATATATATATATATATATATATAGTGTCTGTGTGTGTGCACACATAAAACTATAAATATAACATTTTGTTGCTATATTTTCACAACTACAATATAATTTTGAGAAAAATGTTACTGATTTGGATTGATGTTAATAACATGTGCCATATGTTTTGTGTTATAAAATTGAAAATTTCAAAGCTGTATAAATGTAGAGGTATCAGCTGTCTAAATAGTTATTTTCCACTACTTAATAAAGACTACTTATTTTTCATGAAACAAACTTGTTGGTTTGCTCTGTGTAGTGAGGTTCTTGCCTCCCAGGTCACCAGCTTCCTGACCCTAGGTATGGCAGTTGTATCTGCCCATCACAGGGGTTTTAGGCCCTTATATAGTTTTGTTGGGCTCTGACTAGGAGGTGGGTGGGACAGAGGAGAAGTCTACATAAGATCTGCAATGGCTAAGTTTTTATGGCAGGAAAACCATAGCCACTCCACCCCCCAGATAAGCTTATGGCTTGCACTATTGCCTCCTAAGGACAGGGCAGACTTGCCTCAGGAGGGATAAACTTCAGGAATGCTACTCTTAAAGCTACACAACCTGGGGGTTGGGCTGCAGGTGCCTGATGTTCTGTATGTCTAGTAGAAGCCATTCCCATCTCCTGCCGGCCTTCTAGGTTTCAGAGTGAAACTGACCTTCTAGGTTATTGAGGAAAGAAGCCAGCTCTAGTACACTCAGCCATATTGGATTTATCTGGCCCCACACAAACTGTAATTCCATATATTTCCTACATATTCATATCATATATATGTGATACTAGTATTATATATGTATTCATATTCATTAACATAATAAATTGTTTACTGAAAGGAGAAATATTTTAATGGCTGTTCTGTACAATTCTATCTTCCTACATTTAAAATTTTAGAGACTAAACAAGAAATATTTTATAATACATGTTGAATAATAGGAAGGTTACATAAGACTAAACAGGAGACATTAGATTTTATTTCCATTTCTGTATAGAATTTCAAAATCATATATGAAACATTTGAACATATTTTTGTGGAATATCACTAAAATATTTCATCTCCACTAAAGTAAAATATATTGATTACCAAAGTAATGACATGGAACAAATACATGAATGGAAGCTGTGATATAATTTTAAAATGACTCAAAGCCACTAATTCCCAAGTTTGTGCCTTATAACTATTAACCTGTCTTTCTTTTTATATTATTTATTTTTTATTGATGTTTTGTGTATTTCATACATCATTTTCCAATTCAGTTCAGGCATATATCCCCTTCCCTTCCCCCCACCCCACCCCTACCCATCCCAGATCATGCATTCTGCCATGAGCTGTGTGGGTTTGGGCACAACTGCTCGCAAATTGGTTTTACATGAAGGATGCTTGTACTCACAGATTATCACCTATTGTTAAAAAAAATGAAAACAAAACAAAAATGACCACGGGTGCACAGCCTTGCATGCAGACAGACACAATATTATACACATTACAGAAATATAAAAATTAATAAAAAAAATAAAAAAATCAAAAGGAGTATTTTTTTTTTTTGTTTGGCCTACCCATTAAACGGCCTCTAAACCCCTTGTTTTGCTTTTGTAAATCTGTCTATATGCATAATGCAAATGCTTATACCTCCAATCTGATAATATTTAATTACCTGCATTGCCATCCAGAAGCCTGAAATGCAGAAGGCAGCAAATCTATTCATTCATTTTATTTCTTCCCTTCCATCTCATAGGAAAATTTTTGGTCTTTGTCTTTCTCCCTTGTGAGGTACATTAAAAATATATGACATCATCCCAAACTGTAGGGCTAACATTGGGGATTTATCATGATTTTAATTTTAGTGAATTGCCAGATGTGATGGAGCACACCTTTTAATCCTTAGACATTGGAAAGCAGAGGCAGCAGATAACTCTGTGAAGAATCCAAGAAAGCGCTGGTCTGACAGATGATGAAATTCTAGGACAGAGCTATAGGGAGGACCCCTGTCTCAAAAAGACAAAAAAAAAAAAAAAACAAACAACAAACAAAACACACACCAATAACTTAAAAAAAAAACAAAAACCTTGTATATTAAGAAAATGAGCTGCATTAAGTATTATTTCTTTTTTTTTTAACTTAGTAACAAGTTAATTTAAAACTTACTTTAAAAAATCAGCAGGAAAAGGTTTTTTATATGAGTGGCTTTTTTTGGGTTTTTTTTTTTTTTTTTGTTTTTGTTTTTTTGTTTTGTTTTGGGACAGGGGTCTCCCTGTAGCCCAAGTGGTCCTTCTTGGAACTCGCTTGTAGACCAGGCCCAGCCTTGAATCACACAAAGATCCGCCTGCCTCTGCCTCCCAAGTTTATGCTAGATTAAAGGTGTGCCACCACGCCTGGGCCATTGAGTGGTCATTTGTTAATGTCTGTTCTTCCTTATCAGAAGTTTCAATAGAACAAACTTATATTTGAATTTTTGATAGGATTTGTGTTTTAAAAATTTTTAGGTTTAAGCTTGTATGTTTTCCTGAGAACTATTTTCAAAAACAAATCTAAGGACCCCCTATCTACCAAGCTTTAAATTAAGATTCTCTGCGTATTCCACTGGAAATAACTCGATTATTCTATTCAGGTCTTAGATTTGCTTATTAATCTATTAATAAGGTCACATCGGGTGATGGAGAGAAGGCTCAGTTGTTTAGAGCACTGGGGGCTGCATTCTTCCAGAGGACCTGGGTATTCAATTCCCAGACACCCATATGATCTCTTTACAACTGGCCTGTGTAACTCCAAAGTTCCCAGGAATCTGAAACCCTTCTGACCTCTGCAGGCATTGCAGTACAAACATGTGGTTACCACTTCCCTACACCACCGGAGCCTATAAACACTTAATCAATTAAATAATAAAAACATATTATATAAATTTGCTATGATGTTCAATTGTTGTTATAAATCAATAATATTGAACACAGTGATGTTCCAAATCAGGTATCTCAGGCTTTCCAGTTAAAGTAGCCAAATAAATCTTTTGAAGGAGAGAGTACAATTCTCTGCCTGACATAGGTACATTATTACTAGACATTTATTAGTCAATCCAAATTTTACTTAATGGAGAAGTAGCCTTACTTAACTATTATTTCCAAATACATGACTCTTTGCTAAGTTTATTTAAGAACTGACCAGTGATATCATGTATTTGCAACCTATTTTGTATAATTACATACTACCCTTCACATATCCATCTTACATTCAACATCTGCAATAACAAGTTTCCATACCTTATCTCATTTTTTTTCTTTTCTTTCTATCTCTCTGACTTCTCTCTAACTCTCTCTCTTCTCTATCTCTTTCTGATCTCTCCTCAAATATACAATACAATACAAAATACGAAAAGTGAATGTCCACAAAGTTTTAGTTTTGCTTTTCTTAAGAAATAGTAGAATCCCATTACTGTAGAGGAAAGGATGGGAAGGACTGTATCTTAAATATGTTCAAAAGTACGCTTGTATGAAACTCTCAAAACATTAATAAAATATTTTTTAAACCTTTCCTGTTCTATATCATCTCACCATATTTTACATTCTTGAATAGCATCTACAGTTGTGCCCACCTACTGTTAACGAATATACAGCTATATGTTCTGTAAAACCGGAAGCTTCCTGTTCCCTGCTGAGTAGTTATTTCATATATGAGGAAGAGTAGGTAGGACAGGCCACTGAGACTGATTATCAAACCAGTCTCCCCCAGCTATGAACCCTGCAACTACAAACACAAGCCCACCTTTAGTAAGATATGTCCAGTGGGCTGCATTCTAATAGCAAATTGTAATGTTTCAATATGTTTTATATGAATTTAAGGTCACTCCCACAGTAAGAGGGGTAACTCATAGCTCGGTAATGTAAAAGGAATCTGGCCAAGAAAGCTCTGTCTGTGTAGACCCTAGGTTTTGCCATACTGATCCCTATATGTGAGAATTCCTTATTAATACTGTCTTTTTTACTTTGTAACTGACACGAGGCATTGCATATATACATCAATCGCTATTTCTTTAAAATATCTATTTCTTATGTATACTCTAGTTAGAGAAATTAAGTCGCATGAGGCTTAACCCACTAGTCTTATTCGATGTGTGCTGTCATTATTACACGGTACACAGCAGTCAAACATAATAAAGGACTCAAAGGAGTGGAGAAATAAGTGGCTGTGAGCAGGATGGCCCCCAAATGGGACATATCATGTATTATCTTTTTCGCTACACAAAGTTAAAGGAGTATCATAGAAGAGGAGTTGCTGAAGGATGTGTAACTATCCAGAGGCCCAGGAAAGAACTGTATGACAAAATAATGTCTGCTGGGCAAATGACGAGAGGATTATATACTCCTGAATTCAACAGCGACTGTAGGCTGATTATGCAAAGCAAGACACTCATGTGCATAATGGGCACACTGGACTGCAACTTCAGTAGGCTTATTTATTTAAAAAATTCATATAAAGCTAGTAGATGATATAGATAGATAAAATAGATGAGATAGATGATAGAAGATAGATAGATAATAATAAAATAGATAGAAGCTGATAGATGTAATGAATAGATAGATAGATAGATAGATAGATAGATGATAGAAGAGTTCAACAAGGGATTGGTCTGGAAGAGGTTGAAGTGGGGAACAAGGGTGGATAAGATCAAAAATACATTCTAGACATTTGTGAAATTCTCAAAGAATACATAAATTAAAAAGGACATCCTAAAGTCTGTCTCCTTGCTCTTCGTTATTTGTTAGTGCAAAGCATAATAGCATGTGTTATGTTTTTGATGTAGGTGGTCTTATAAGTCAACCTACAAATTAGCATTTGAACTTTCTATTCTGTCCAAATGAGTTTGATGTGACTGAATGTTAGTTTATAAGGGTAGATCTATATGAATATCATTCAGGTTTGAGACAGAGTTTGCAAAATAATTTTCATATAAAACAACATTGGGAAAGAAAATAATTATTTAATAAAAATTTAAACTATGCTGCTTAAATTGGTATATAGACTTCTATCAAAATATGAAAATGCTTTTTTATTCTTTCATAGATAATTTTGATATAGTCTCAAGTGAACCTTGAATATAGAATGAATATCCCTAAAGGAAAGCACATCTTCCTCATGGTAGCTAATCTAAGCTTCATATCTTTTAAAATCCTTTTAGGTTGAAGTTTAATTTTGCATTACTGCAACAAGAAAAGCTATTAACTTAGCTTTAGAATAAAAGGATCTTTCTCTTGAACAGGATAAAATAAAATGAAACTGTTCCTTTGAAGGATAGTATCTCTGGAATTACTTCTTGGACATCTTCATTTGTCTTTCTTATATCCTTACCACATGACATCATGTATCCCCTGACATACATGTGCATACATATTGCCTCCACTACACTGTTATTCCCTTTTAATGAAGAATTTCCAGGCCCTTCAGCGTTGTTACTATTGGCTATTTCACATAGTTTTGTTAATTTGAATACTCTGGGAAATTCTTAACTCTTTCAGAGGAATAAAGGATGCCATTTTCTCTGTGTGTTTTCAAATGATTTTACTATTGCACAATATATGTCATTTCCCAAAGTTTTTAAACATTTCTTAATTTTCAGGACTATCAACTCTGAGAGGAATGTAAGAAAAGGGACTAAGCTCACCAAATAACCCTGCATTATGATTCAAGAACTCATAAAAACAAGTTTCATGTCTCTCCTAGTACAGATGAGACTACATTTTGACATCCTTAACATACAACATAGTCCTTGGGAAATGTCATAATAGTACTGTGTGATGTAGAAATGTAGCCACACACGAATTTCTGAGGACCCGGGTTCGATCCCCAGCACCCACATGGCGGCTAAGAACCGTCTGTAACTCCAATTCCAGGAGAACTCCAGTTCCAGGGGAATCCGAGACCCTCTTCTGACCTCCATGGCATTGCACGACACGAGTGCACAAACCTGCATGCAGAAAGTACATTCATACACATTCAAAAATAAATAAAATTAAAAAAAAAATGCTTACCGGACTGGAGAGATGGCTTAGCCGTTAAGAGTGCCTACTGCTCTTGCAGAGCACCTGGGTTCGATTCCCAGCACCTACATGGCAGCTGACACCCTCTTCTGACCTCCGCGGCACTGCACGACATGGGTGGTGCACAAACCTACATGCAGACAGTACATTCATACACATAAAAAAATAAAAAATAAAAAAAATAAAAATAAAAAAATGCTTACAAATAGAATGTCTTACACTCGTTTTACTATTATGTATTCTGCTGTTATTCAGGAACACTAATTTTTTCTCTAAATTTACTGCTGATTATTAGCAAATACACAATGGCTACAAGAATGATATTTGGGGAACATGTAAGAGAAAAGACCACATTAAAAATCCCAGGGAGATAAAATTGGAGTGGCCAGGTTATTGCAAAAATGAAAACTAGTGTATTTAAAGACATTAAGGTAAATGCAACAGGCTTCTACAGGGTATGACATGGGTCCAGCCTTTACTGTTAGTTATTAACCAAAAGAAGACGACTCCAACTGACATATAGGTCATATTTTTATAGAAACAGAAAGATCTGTCAGTTCCCATAGTGACTTTGGTTTGCATCATTAGATATTTTTAGAATATGCATTAGTTTTCCCACCAATCAATTAAAATAATTAAATTGAACAAAATTAAAGATTTCATTTATAAAAAATAATGACACATCTTTCCAATTAAGTATATAACCTTTATTCAACATCATAAAGGTATGGATGCCTGTAGAAAGATAGAGGCAACATAGAACCCTATGTAAATGAAAGCAATAGGGTTGTAGAGCTTGCTCAGCAGTTAAGAGCTCTGGTTGTTCTTGCAGAGACCCAGGTTTGATTTCCAGTATCCACATGGTGGTTAAACAACTGTCTGTTACTCCAGTTCCAGGGAATCCAAAAACCTCTTCTGACCTCTGCAGGAATTGTATGACACGGGTACACCTACTTACATGCAGGCAAAACACTCATACATATAAAATAAAATAATAAAATTTTAAAAAAGAAAAACAACATATGTGTGTGTATGTGTGTGTGTGTGTGTGTGTGTGTGTGTGTGTGTGTGTGTGTGTCTGTGCGTGCATGTGCACTCATGGCATGAGTGCTATTCCCAGAGAGCCAAATAGCTCTAAAATCTAGCTTTGGGTTGGGACAGATGGAAGAATATTATTCAATTATTCAATACATGCCTGGGACAGGCTACATACAGCTCAAAGACATTATTTCTCTAGTGAGAAAATAAGCTCCCCTATATTTTTGCTAATAAGAAACTTACTAACCAAGCCTTGAAATAAGTCAAATATTTTTTTTAATTTAACAATATAATTTCATAATAAACATGTGTTTTGGATGTACAAAATTAGAATATTGATTCTAATTAAGCAAAAGAATATTTTTGGTTTTTCTAACCAGCTCAATTCTTTTGTTTCATTCTTTGGACTTTTTCTACACCTGGCACTACATTTTATTTGGGAAATGTGTCTTATTTTTATATGAAAATTTTTAATGTTATAAAGAAACTTTTAGGCAGCAAACCTCAATCTTAGACAAAGAACTATTGGGCAGATGATTACTACTGGGTGAGTTCCTATTCTCCAGTTTTGAACAAATATTAAAAGCTATGTCATTATGTGAAAATTCAGACATTCAAATAGGCAAGCTACTTTCTTTAATTATTATTATTATTATTATTTGCGCATGATGTGGGCATGGCCATGTCACTATGCGTATATGGAGTTCAGAGGACACATTGCTTTCTCCTTCCACATGTACATGGTTTTCAAGAATGGAACTCTGGCCATTAGGCTTGGCAGGTAAATTGCTTTACCTGCTGAGATGTTTCTCTAGCTCTCAGACAGGAGAATTTCTTAATATATGGTTTTGAAATAATAATTCCAATAAGTACAAGATCACTTTTGTTTTGTATAAAAGAAAAGAAATAGCAACTGAAAGCCTTAGATAATCCAACTGTCTCTAATATATTTCTGTGTTATTTCCAAACTGCTTCTTGATGTAAGTCACAACTAGAGCTGAGATGTTATAAAAGTAGCCTTGGGATCAATCAGTCTGAAATTCTAGTTCTTGCTGTGCAATTCGATTATATGTACCTTGGAAAAATATTTAAATTTTTTAAGTTTGGAATTAAATATGAAATAATAGTAATAATAATAATAATAATAGCCTTGCCATTGCTTGGACAATTGAGAGACATATAACATACAAATGATTTGATATAGTAACCAGCACACATCCTCTGAAATAAATGAATGCTGCTTTAATGACTATACCCAATTCTTGACCCAGAATTCGTGATGCTTTTGTTTCACGGTATGTAAATATTCTGTTATTTTTCTCATTTTTAAAATAATAGTAATTCAAAAGAAAATTACATGAGTGATTTGGTCCATTTCCTTATGCATGCCTCTTTGCACAGTACTAGGTATACTTGTTATAATTAGAGAGGTGATTTCTCTTTCTGGTAAAAGTACTAGTTTTATGGAATCTTCACAGATTGTTAAGAGTCTTAGAGCAAGTCTGAGACTGAACTCAAATTTTTGTCCCTTTGTTCTTTTCTCTTATTTTCTGCTTCTTCAATATACAATAAATCAGCAGTTAAATAAATACCTGATATTAAATCTAGTCTTCCAAAATGCTCTTATTTTCTAAATCAAAATTCATATAAGTCCATCTAAATATGTAAGAACATTAAGCAATTAGGTTTTGTTATATTAAGAATGTAGCTCTTTTAGATCAAAGTTTAGAGATGGACACTTCTACCCAAATTTGCTGTAATTTAAAATGCAAAATTGATCAGTATAGTTTTTGAGTAATGAAATAAGAATAAAATTTATACAGCTAATATATTTGAGTAACATTAGTACAATTCCACAATGTGGTCAGAACTTCCAAAAAAATAAATGCAACATGTCACGGACAAATAATTTCCACGCTAACACCAAACTCTAGGTGCTGGAACACATTCATTCCCATTCCCTTCCAGCACACCCACCCCAGCATCTGCTGCGCTTCTCACTGCCAGGCTCAAGGCATGTTTAGGAGCTGAGAAGTCATAACCTACTAGCTCTTTCAATACAAGAGAAGAAAACAATCAGTGATCCAAAGCCTCCCTGGGTCAGCAGAAATTTATACTTTGTTTCTTTATTCCTGTAAAATTAATTCAAGAATTTGTTTCTTTATTCCTGTAAAATTAATTCAAAAATAAAATCCTCTTTTCCTCTTTTTTTTAAAATAAACTTTTAATTTTAGAATATCTTTGACTTATCAAAAATGCAAAGACAGTATATAAAAGTTTGCATGTATAGTCATACCCAGTTACCCTTTGCCGACTTCCTTCAGGGGTACAGCACATTTGTCCCAACTAATGGGCCAGCATAGACACACTCTTTTAAACTGAGATCCACTGTTATTCATATTCCTTTCATATTTCCTAGTATCATATTCTGTTCCATTGCATGTTCCAGAAGACCAAACATTTAATATCCTGTCCTTTGTTTCCTCTTATCTGTGACATTTCTTTGAATTTTTATTTTGACATTGATAGTTTTGAAGTTTACTACTAGTTAGGTATTAAGAAACCTATCCTCCAGTTGGCATTTGTCTGATATTTTTCTCATGATTGAGATAAGGTTATGATTGTGGAGGGTTGAAAATGGAAGTAAGATGCTATAATTGCCACAGCATATGAAGGGTACATACAAGCACTGTTATATTACACTCATGGTAATAATTTGGCCTGTCTAAGGGGGTGTTTGGTGGGCTCACCATACGTTGCTGTCTCCATCCTCTGTACTATACTCTAGAGAAGAATGTCTTCATGTAACATTATCATGCCTAAGGAATAGGGATCTTGGTTCTGTATCTTTGAGTAAGAATATCTGAAAAAATTGGTTTGAGTTTTACAAATATTTGAAGATTTGTATCTTCTCCATGTTTATATATACAATCATTTATTTACATCACTGTAGACTCATGGAGATTTATTTTAAACTTTGAGTCCCAATAAAATAATAGCTTATTCCTTTTGTTGCTCAAATTGTTACTACTTTGAAAAAGATCGATTAGCTTCGCTATTGTTTAGATATACAGGTATCGTTATGTATATGCATATGTGTGTGTGGTGTATGTGTCTGCATGCTGTGTGTGATTTTTGTATTTATTATTGCTGATTTTTTTAGCACTTCCTTTCTGATTCTACAAGATACTATAGCCTTCTAGTATAATTTCTTACCTCTACTAGAATAAGCTATTTCTCTAAGGAGTCTTTCTCCCTTTAGTTAGAGAATGGTATTAGAAAGTAAATCTGGGCTCTAGGTATCAAAATATAAACTGCACCTGGAGAAGTTAAACAATGAGGACAATTGCAATAAGGATGAGCCATAAGAACTCAAGCTGAGCTCAGCTCTCTGTAAAACAAAGGGCTGCTGGGGTTTTAAGAACTGGGGCATGGAATATTAGGCCACCCAAATTGCTACCTGTCTTTACAAAAGGAAAAGTAAACTTATTCTGATTTTCATGGTAAGCGGTCTATTTACAAGTTGGACAAGATGCTTCCCAAGGTTCAAGACTTTTCTCTCAGAGAAGGGAGATAAGATCCTGTCCTCCTGATAACTAGATTTTAAAGACATGACTCTAGGATCCTCAAGAAAAACATTAATGAGCTGCGAAATTCCTCACAGGGCTTTCAAAATACATATCTCTAAGGAGGTGCGAAAGAATTTATACTCAAAATTTTCTAAAATAAAGGTAAAGAAAAGCTCTACAGTCAGAAAAATAAATCAGCCTATAGATCAGTACAGCACAATGGAAGGTAGGGAAATGGAGTTCTACAAGCTCCTGGAACCTTACTCATGTGAACTTACAGCAATGATAACAGCATGTACTAGACACATGCAAACTCAAGTAGACAAAAACCCAGCATAGAACTGAGGAAGTGCACAGCAGGTCCCAATCTTAGCCAAAGAACTGTTGGGCAGATGATTACTGCGAGTTGAAGTATTGATCTTAAAGGGAGCCACTCTAGATAGGCTGACTAGACCACAGCAGATGAACTTGGACTGAGGGATGTCTGGGGATATTAACTTGACTTGATAGGCCTTAACATAAATGGCAGAATGTGTGAAATCCAGAGGGGGCTATGGGAGGTTGCTGATGGGTAAATGGTATAAAGATGATTAAGGTAAATGGTATAAAGATGATTAAATACACAAAATTCAATTAAAATATACAAAAATAAAATGCAAAAATGCCATCTTGGTGTTGTTCTTTTGACCTGTTGGGATCACTATTTCTCAGCTTTCTTAGCTAACAGAACAAGTACATATATGTGTATTTTAACTCCTATCTATCTATCACCTATCTATCTATCTATCTATCTATCTATCTACCTATCACCTATCTATCTATCTATCATCTATCTATCATCATCTATCATGTCTATGTATCATCTATCTACCATGTATATACATAACTATTTTTGCATTTTTGTGTGTTTCTGCTCTAAGAAATTACTGCAAATGACATAGATTAAAACTAGAATTTCTATATTAAAGTCTTAACAGAACCACTCTCTCCCCAAAACCCTACTGAATAATGTAATCTGTGCTTTTTTGAGTATCTAGTAGTTTTAGTTATTCCTTTTCCTTCTATCCACATTTTAGTTTCTATTTTGTAGCTACATCAGCTCCTCCTTTGACTCAAAACTCCTTGTTGTTTTTTTTTATAAAGATAATTATAATTATATGCAGGGGTCACCCCAATACACAAGAACAGGTTCTGTTAAAGAATGTTCACCTAATTACACTATTTGCCATATAAAATAAAGTTCATAGGCTCCAGAGATTCGAACAGACACGTGTTTTACCAGGCCATCCATCATCCAAGCACAGCATTCATCTTGCTTAAAGGGCATGCAAATGCACACTAGTGAATTTTACTTTAATCCAGTATCACAATGACTCTTCTGGTTTTCAACCCTTGCCATAGTCTTGCTGATCCATAACCACTCAGATCTACATGACACACTGGCATGCCAGCAGCAGCAGTTGTCACTTGGATCTTTGAGTCAATTAGATGGACATAGTGGCTTCAGCACTGAAGCAATTCAACTACTTGAGTTGCTCCACCCAAGGAGAAACTTTTATCATAAGCATATTAATATTAAACAGACTATTAACAATGCTGCTTATGAATTGCTTTTAAAACATTATCAGGTAATGTAAAGAAAGGGAACCATTTATAATTAGGAACAATTTTGTTCACAATTCTTTTTCATTTTCCAAAAAAATTGAATTAAGCCTTTCCCTGCCTTATTTTAGATATTGCAAATATCACCTGGGAAGCCATCAAAACTGATTTTTTATTGCATATTTCAAATGGGAGCCTGCGACTTTCCACTGACCCTTGATTTACTGCCACAGAAAACGACTCTCCTCATGGGAACTTCTCATTTTACACAAAATTATCTTGCACTGGTAGGGCAGGTGTTGAGGAGGAGCCCATGGACAGACCTGTCATATTTAAATATGCCATTCAGTTTCCTACCACTGAATTCATTTGAATGGGCCTCATTAAAAAGAAGAAAATGTCTGCCAATGTACAGTTTGTAATAGGAAAAGAAGAAAGTAGAAATAGCCCAACATTCTGTGTAAGAATATAAATAAATGGTTCTATTCTTATTATATAAGATGGCTTAGCAGCATGGATCAGCACTGATAAATTTCAAAGGCTTAAAATGCTTAGTGATAAAAGGAATTTTATACAAAATTTAAGCATAAAATGATTCTGTATATTATGGAGGATCACATACATAGGAATAGAATGTATAAGGATCTGCATGACATTAATACAATCCAGCTTCAAGATAGAGGGTATCCTTACAGAGAGAAAGAGGATAAGCAAGGACAGGCTGAAACTATTGTGATATGCTTGTTACCTATGACAGTTTTAAAATATTTAAAACAATATGAATCATACCTTAAAAATTAGTGCTAGTCACATGATGTGAGCCATTTCATTTTTGTTCTTTACATGTTATTTTTACTATAATCAGTATGCCTTAGAATTCTAATGTAACAATATTGAAACTGGATAACTATGTACATTTTTGTTTTAAATAGTTGATTTGGTGATTAGTAAGGACTCACATAAATCTATGGTACCTGTCCTTAGCCTGTTTAAAATTCTAGTTTAATAACTACATTTACTTTTTAAGTAAAGAATAAATTCTCTCTGTTCCAAAACTTCCTCCTTTCCTGGAGCACAGAGTTTTCTTCTATTTTATTACCAATTTAATCTTTGCTTATTTACTGGCTTGACAAAGCATATTCGTAGCTAAGAGATCAATCAATCCCAACCTTTGTGGTGACGTTGTAGAGAAGGCACCCATCTCTTTACACATTTTCATTGCTTGTTGGGCTAAGAGGTTAAGTCACTAACACACTTATTTGCACCTTTTGCTTGTGCTTCCATATGTAGTATGTATAGTGTGTGTTTATGTGCCTGGGTACAAATGTACACATACATACATGTGCATGTGGAGACCAGAGACTGAAATAACCCTAGTTTCACCATCATTTTCCACTTTGTTTCCTGAGGCCTGGTCTCCTGCTGAACCTGAAGCTCAATAATTCTGGTAGTCTAGGTAGCCAGCTTGCCCAATGGATCCTCTGTCTCTAATGCAAGCTCTAGGTTTAAAGGCAGGTCAAAACACCTGGCTGTCTGACATTGAAGTGTGCTGGGGATTTGACCTCTGGTGCTCTTGTTCCTGTGCCAGCAGATGCTTTAACCACTGAGCAATCTTCCCACTCTAATTCTTTTGATTCTTAACTGCTGCATCTTATGGAAAAAAATTAGACTTCTGTGTTTGGATTTTTGTCTTGGAAAATAGATAAGAAAGCCCAATGCTATGTGAGGAAGTACTGACAACTGATTACTGCTGGGAAGGAAAAATTTAATCTCATTTATGGTAAACTCTTACTAGGTTGACCATGCTCCAGTGGATAAATACACACTGAAGGCATTTGGGGACACAAATGTGGCTCCATAGGCCTTTATATATTAAATGAATTTAGCAGGGAAGGTGGAAAGTAGGTACTGTTATGGAGGGGCTCTAAATCCAATAAAAATATTGCATGAAATTCACAAATCTAAAATAAAGATAAAATATTAGACTTCTTTAAATATAAAAGAAATTTCAAAAGATTTGTATGATATTTTTTTTCTAGCTTGTTTTTATTCCAGGATTGTATGCCTTTATTTGCTTGTTTGCTTACTTGCTTCTATAAGGAACCACTTAGGTGTTGTTGAAAAGCGTAAACTCTACCTGCAACAGGCATTTAACACAAGTTATATCATCTACTGGTTCTCTTTCCTTTCCTCTTCATCTTCCTTCTCTCCCTCCTCTTTCTTCATCTTCCTGCTCCTCTCCCTTCTACTCTTCTCTCCCTTCTCCTCCTCCTCTCCTTCTTCTTCCTCTTTCAATCAGATTTAATAGAATGATTTGAAATTAGTGAAACCAATTTGTGAGAATAAAACTTATTCTAATATGGACAGAAAATGAATAAATGATATAAACATACAAAACTGTTCATTAAAAAAAGTGTGGTAGTTTCTCAGTGTTGTTCCTGAATAACTACTTAATATAGGCCTGCAGTGTGATATTTTTCATAGTTCCAATGAGTTCATGAACAAATAAGAAAATTTAGGAATATTCTTCTACTTTAATAACAAAGTCAACACCCCCCCCCACCGCCTCTGCTATCATTAGGATATATAAGCATTACCTGAAAGAATTATTAAGACACTAATTGCACTGGGTATAATGATGCATACCTTTAAAGCCAGCACTCAGGAGGCAGAGACAGGCAGATCTCTGCATAAATAAGTTCCAGGGCACCTGGGGCTACAAGGCAAACCTGTCTCAAAGAAAAACAAAATAATGAAAACAACAAACAAAAACACAGCACACAAATGTCTATGTTTCCTCCTGCAGATATTGATTCATTAAGGCATAACTGGGGCAAACCAACTACTTTTCTAACAGGTTCCTTTATGCTGTTGTCATCACTAATTGTGAAAATATCACATTGTTTTTCTCTGAACTTACTGACTGGTTCTCCTCAATTTCCTTTGCTGTCTTCTCTTCTTCAAAATGTCCAATATGAAATATCACAAAGCTACTTGGTAATATAATCACAGTTCGTTCAATCTGGTGGCTTTAAAAATACCATTTCTAATCCAGTGGCCCTCAAGTTATATTTTCTATCCTGAATTCCACGTACACAGATGCCAGCCATAGAGATGCACAGCTGATAATTTCATTGCCATTTCTATTAGTTATTGACTTCTCATAACGCGCATATCTTTGGATAAAAGATTTCTAGATGCGCTGACTAGACTCCAGTGGATCAGTTTGCACAGAAGGAAATCTGGGAACAAAATCTTTACTGGACAGGACTTAACATGGATGGTATAGTGCATGAGCTCTGATGGGGGTTTGAGAGTATGGAGGGGGAGTATCTTAATTTGATTAGGAACCATTGTACAAAATGTACAAATGCTCAACAAAGACTTTTTAAAAAGAAGAAAAAAAAAACCTCTTGGCTCTTCTAAACTTTTGTCTCAGCTCCCCTTGCTATTATTTCATGTGGCTTTTCTGAAATCCTCTTTTCTACATAGTACAGCCCATGCAGAAGTGACTCACCATTTGTATTACTACCACCTGGGGCTGAGCAGCCACCCCCCCCATCTTTCACATAATTATTTTACCTTTTAATTATGTACCCCAAACTCCTGTTCTATTTCTCTTAGGTTTAACTTCAACACAGCAGAAAAAGTGAAGGAAACCTGTCCATTTTTATTATTTTCATACTCAAAATTCCAAAAATTTCCCATCTCCTTCCAAATGAAAGCCAGTAATTTTTTTTTTTTTTTTTGGTGTTTTTGAGACAAGGTCTCCTTGTAGCCCCAGCTGGCCTGGAACTCGCTCTGTAGACCAGGCTGGTCTTGAACTCACAGAGGTCTGCCTGCCTCTGCTTCCCAATTTCTGGGCTTAAAGGCATGGGCCACCACTCCCAGCTGCCAGCATTTCTTTAAGTTATTATTTTTATTTTATGTGTACAAGTGTATTGCCTGCATTTATGTAAGTGCACCCATGTCATGGAGTGCCCAAGGAGTTCAGAAGAATGGGTTGGATCCCCCTGCAACTGGAGTTACAAACAGTTATTGGTTACCATGTGGGTGCTAGGAATTGAACCCAGGTCCTCTGCAAGAGCAGCCAGTGTTCTTAACCACTGACCCATCAGTAAGGCCCTGTAACTTACCTTTAAAAAATTTCTAACAGCTTTTTTGGTCTTTTTTAAATTTTAAGATAGGGTCTCACTATGCAGACATGTCAGGCCTAAAACTTGCTATGTAGACAAGGCTAGCTTTGCATATAGAGAAATCCATTTGCCTCTGTCTCCTAAATACAAGGATTAAAGGTGAGCCACTATGCCTGGTTAGGAGCAATTAAATTTTGGCTTCTTTTTTCTAGGACAGAGTATGCCTGTAGCTCCAGTTGGCTGGAACTCACTTGATCTCACACTCACAGAGACCTGTGAGGTGATGCCTCTGCCTCTAGAGTGCTGGGACATACCATGCTTGAAATAAACTTTTAAGGAAATGTTGTTATACTTACTTATAAGTGACAAAGCACACACACTTGGATACGGTAACTGCCCAACATTGCCAACGAGGAGAAATGGCAAGGCTTTCTGTAATTAAAGCTATGTGTTATACTGCAGGACAACTTATGCTATTTAGTTTTGGGGACTTAGGTTTTTCCTCAAATTACAATAGTGATATGAGTCCAAATTTATGCAGTGGACCCACTTGCAGACCACAGTATGATCTTTCATCCTACAAGATGGCACCCATCTAGAGATGTTCGGTAAACTCCTTACCTCAAGAGAACTCTTGAAATACTTGGGTCTGTGCACCTTAGACTTGTGTCTACCAGAAAATGTAGGATGGCATTTCAGGGATGTCAATCCAGGCTGTTCACAGCTCATTACCATAGAGTACAAGGTCAGAAGAAATGAAAGAACACGGTACTGCAGTGTTAGGGCCAGAGAAGCGAAGGATGGTTAGATTATTAGATCACCTCCGTTTTCCTGAGGACCACAATGTTCTGTTCTCTTTCTTCTTCCCTTACTTCTTTCACTTGCTTTGTTTGGTTGTTTTTTCCATAGTATACCTCTCAAGTAGGCCCGGACAATATGAAACATCGGAAAAGCCAGACAAATGTTTAAAGTCTAGAGCTCACATATTGTATAATTTTTCTGGGAAAGAGGTTTTTTTTTTTTTTTTTTTTTTTTTTTT
>VZQC01010904.1:1237144-1310353 GCA_009823505.1 Rhizomys pruinosus
CCAGGGGAATCCAACGCCCTCTTCTGACCTCCGTGGCATTGCACGACACGGGTGCACAAACCTCCATGCAGACAATACATTCACACACATAAATAAATAAATAAAATTAAAAAAAAATATTGTTTTCCCATCAGTTATGGTATACTGAAATATAGCTTCTTATCTAGCTTTGTTAACTAAAAATATAATCTTCATCTGACCTCCTTGTCACTGCTCAGAGAAATATTTCTAGAAGTGAAGTTATTTATTCCCCAAATGCAATATGTTCAAATGCACATACATAGACACCTTAAAGACACTTGAGAAATTTGGGTTAAGGGTTTCATTTAAGTTTATTTTGTAAATACTATTTTATTGATTCCTTGAGAATTTCATGCAATGTATTTAGATTTTACTCAGACCCGCTCACTCAGAATCCTTACCTCATCTCCCAGATCCCTAACACCTCAGTTATGTTAAAGGGCTATCCAGTTTAATTTCTGTTCCTCAAATGATCTTGGGTGTGGCTCCATCCCAAGAAACCTGTTCAACCTACTTAATATCTCACCTTTAAAGAAAATGGACTCCTTTCCAAGAAATTATCAATTACCAATAATTCCTCAGGTAGGGCTGAGGCTTCTGTCTCACCCCTCATCCCCCCCTGCCCCATGCTGGGATTTTACCTGGCTTGGACTTCCAGAGGTCTTGAGCATGTTCTCATAAGCTCTATGGTTAACTTGTGCAACTACCCTTTTGTGTCTGGAAAACAGATATGAAACATTTCCCTCTTATTCACCTACCGCCTTCAGCATATTATAGTCTTTCCAGCCCCCTTGTCTGCAATGATCCCTGAAGCCTTGTGGGGGGGGGTAATGTAGATGTTTCTTTTTACTTTGTTTTTAATAATAGAGGAATTGTGAGGAAAAAAAATAAAAGCTTTTCCCATACTTCTAAAATATTGGTTATTGTTAGTTTTTAACATGGCACCTGAGTGGTTGGGGAAATTGTTTGTAAGGCACAGCACCAGTCTAAGATTTTTAAATCATGGTTGTTTGTGATATTAAGTAACAAGAAGCATGTTAGCATAAAATTTTTAATGTTGTTGACTTATTGACCATTGCTATGTTTATAAAGTAGAGCAGATGCCATAGCAATCTTGTTTCACATTAATCTTTAAACTGATATGGAAGTAAATAATAGTCGTCACCTCTGTTGTGATTGCTGATCAATTTTAAGTGCTTTATAATTAAATCTTATAACCTTATAGTGTACTTTTTGCATAATGAAATACCAACTGTCTTTATAATGCTAATATTTTTCACTAAGGCTTTTCATTTGATACTGTATGAAAATGTATTTGAGGAACAATGCTGAAGATCTGGTGTTGCTAGTCTGACCTACCTGATTTGGTGACGTGGCTAGCAGTGCAGATTGCTAACACTTTTTTTTTTTCTTAGATAATGCCTTATATTTATTCATTAATAAAGGGGAAATTTGCAAAGTTGTTACCCTAACAACAAAGTCAGGATGAATGAAGAAATTATTATGACCCAATGGGAAATTTCACATAATTCATAAATATAAAAATAAAAGTTCCATAAATTTCCTTATTTTCTCCACAGGATTTCTCATTCCCATGCTTTCACTCACTACATAAATGAATATGTGGTTATCACAAAAGAGGTCTGTGGTCTTAGTTCAAAGTATTCTTACAGTGTTGTGTTTTGGGAGATATCTATTGTGTCTACTTCTGAAATATGTCCTTTCTCTCCTTGCCAAGGTAACATCTGAAAAGTGAGGGAACTATATATAACTTAGTAGTATCTAGATAGAAGTTCATTACAGGCGGCTTGCCTGAAATCATGGCATTCGACATAGTACGATTTTACCTTTCAGGACATTGAATACCATGACCTAGATAAAGTTCACTGCCTTATGACTGGTAATATGTGACCTTTTGAATATTGTTCTGACAGTCATTGTTCATGACTGTGGACTTGAACTTTGTCAATAATCCAGAGTTATCAAGTCCTGAGCCTTCTTGTTCTGAACCTGATTCTCCTGAAATCCACCTACATTCTCAAAACTTCTGTGCACAGTCTGAGGAATTCAGCACACATGTTCTTGGATGGAGTGAGCCAGGTCTGTTGAGGTTCTTCTAACTCCCTCTCACCTGGGCAGGCTCACCTGGTACCTTCTTAAATGATATTGGTGACAACTCCTGATAAACATGGTACCTCTCTGAGGGTCCTCTTTCAGCCAGCAATTTGCTATGGGAGGAAAGAACATTCCCCAATGTCATTGTTTCAATTCATTTGAATCGTTCAAACTACACCATCTGTCCTCTCTCTGGGATTTCTACATTTAGCAGGGTGCACGACAACGGCATGCCATATCCTGGCATGCCTGGCCTCTCATCCACATGTTCTCTTCTTCTCTTCCTGAACACATTCTTGGATATCAGCTACTGAATCTTCCTTCATTGATATCACGTACTGTCTTCTCAAGTTTGGTTCATGACATAGAAGCTCAGTTTTGGTTGTTTCTAGGAAATCTATTTTCTTTTCTCATTAATTTTTTAGTTGTCACACACAGTTATGAATTTTATTATGCCATTTCAGCCCTACATGTCATCACCCTTTCTTCTCATTTATTCTTCTCCGTTAGCATTTTTCTCTGTCTCTCTTGAAAGTCTTCCTAGGCATGAATTTTCAAGTTAAGCTTGAGACTCAGATTTTATTAGTTCTCAGAATCACCTGTGGCCTTCACCAAGCAAACAAGAAGGAAAAATGGAAAAAATACTTTTGAAAAAAGTAACTCTATTGTGAATGTTTCATAATATTGGCTTCCTTCCTTTTGTTCCTTTATGCTTGGTAAAATGATGATTTCTTTTTTATTTTTTAAATTAAAAAATTTAATTTTATGTATATGAGTGTACTGTCTGCATGTAGGTTGGTGCACCCATGTCGTGCAATGCTGTGGAGGTCAGAGGAGGGTGTTGGATTCCTCTGAAATCCTTAGCTGCTATATGGGTGCTGGGAATTGAACCTGGGTTCTCTGCAAGAGCAGTCAGTGGTCTTAACCACTGAGCCAACTCTCCAGCCCCAGAAATGATGATTTCAAGATGAAGATGATGCTACTGTGCAGTCAGTAGGATAGGAGAGTGATCTAAAGCAAGAGAATATGAATTTATCAATAGTAATATCCAAAGAGAATTTTGGTTTTGTACAGATAAATTATAATCCATCCTTATGCCATTACAAAATCTTTCCCAACTCAGAGCACTTTTTATATGTAATTTCAGTTCCTCCTATTTTTTACACATTTTACAACCTAGAACTAAAGATTGGGTTTGAACAACAATGAATGCAAACACAATTTCTAAAACATACTACAGAATTTTATAGATGCCAAAAATTAACTTTGGAGAAAATTAGTACCTCTCTCTCTCTCTCTCTCTCTCTCTCTCTCACTTTTTTTTTTTTTTTTTTTTTTTTTTTTTTTATTTTATTTGTTATTATATATATATATATATATATAGCTATATATATATAAATAAGAATAGATGGTAAAAATGTAATGGTTTTTATTCATAACACTTGTATCCCTTCCAGTAGGAGTAACATATTGAGTACACTTTTTTTTCATGGCATTTAATCAGTTTATTAATTAAAAAATGTATTTTTGGTCTCTAAAATTGGAGTAACAATGGGCTACATTCAGATAATATTTTAAAAATGTTGATCAAACCTAACCTCTTTTGTTAATTAATGCTTCTATTGATGCTTTTGTGTATTTCAGACAGCAGTTTTTTCAGTTCAATTGAGGCATATTCCCCTTTCCTACTACTCCCCCTAACCCCATCCACCCCACCCCAACCCCAGATCAATGCATTCTGCCATAACTGCTCCTGATCTTGCTCTTGTCTTTGTTTTTTATTGTTTCGGATGTTCAGCTTCTTCCCTTTAATTTTATTACTTACTCTAAAATTGAATGATCATACTTCTATTAGCCATATACAGAGTAATTACGGAGTCTGAAAATATTTTAGAGTGGTCTATTCCGAGCTGTTAGGAAGATTACATATAACAACATAGTTGCTTTCAAGATAAAACAGAAATATAACAATAAGTTCACTTGCCTTTCAAGTGAGATTTGGGTTAGCACTACAAAGAGGGAAAACCATTCTGTTATGTTTGTTTTTCTGGGACTGTATTCACTTTCACTTTAGCATAATGGCTTCGAGTTCCATCACATTTAACCTGCAAATATCATGAGGTCGTTTTTTGTTTTTTTTTTTGTTTTTTTTTGGTCTTTTAGCGAGACAAGGGGTCCGCCCTGTAGCCCAGTGTCCTGGAACTCACTAGTAAGGACCACAGGCGGCCCTTGAACTCACACAAGATCCGCCTGCCTCTGCCTCCAAAGTGCTAGGATTAAAGAGGCTGCCACCACACCCGGCTTGTCGTCTTTCTTTATTTATATAAATGCTTTAGTTGAGTGTTTTGTGTATTTCAGACATCATTTATCAGTTTTTTTTTTCTTTACATTCCCCCTTTACCTTCCCTCACCCACCCCAGTCTTTTCTTTACCAACGAATAGTACTCCTGTGTCATAGATGTACCACATTTTTGTCACCACTCATTCATGTTAGGGGCATTTGAAGTACCTTTTCATGATTATACTATACTTTACGAAAATCCCTTCTGGTAGGGTTCTAGTGTCACTGGATATGAAAAATGAAGTCAACAGGCTTAGAAGGCAGAGGTCCTTTTCCTGTCATGTTTTATATCGTGTTTGTCGGAATGTCACAGTTTAAGAAGGTCTACTCCTTTTCTGGGATACAAATGGAAACTTGTAGTTCAATACTATTGATAAATTATTCAATTTTTCTGATCTTGACACTAACAATGGGAGGAGAATTTTATTTTCCCACAGGAAAAATCACCAATCTAAATGCCTGAAAACATACAACTTATGGCTTGCAGGATGAGACAGTGGAAATGCACAGCAGAGGACGGTGGATCCATCTGAACATTAAAGAAAGAGGAACCTCAGACTGCCTGAAACACTCACGACACTGAAGCAATCTCTCTGGATATATTGGGGTTAACTGTTATAATGGTCCCTAATGAAGTATTTACCTTCCAGATCTAAGAAACCTTCCTACCTCTCCCCCTTTATGAAGAAAGAAAACATGATGTAAGAAACCACTCCTATATGTAAAACTAGAGCCAATTATTACAGTGGTAATTTCCTATAAAACAGGCAATAATGTATTAATGGATTGATAGGCATAGGACTGTGAAAGGATATTTCTCTATCTAAGCTAAATTCAATAGAAAAGTGTTTACTAAGTTGTGGTAATTAAACAAAAATATATTACTTACAGGAAAGCTCTGACATCAGCATGAATTATTCTGCCTAGAATGTTGGCTAGGGATTCAAACCCCCCCCCCAAATTATAAAGGCCTTTTGCCTATAAGTGGGATATATGCAAGGAGAAAGGCAGTAAGTCCCTGTTGTCGAAGACCTGGTGTGAGCATGAAAAATGTTATGAGACGTCACTTGCTAGCATACAACTGGCCTCTGAAATGCTAGAGAGCCCATGAAGGGAAACAATCTGAACAGACTGAAGTCCAAAATGACAACTCCAAAGTTGTTGATCAAATAAGAGTCCAGCCTATGTTTCTGTAGTTTCGTAGTTCACCCCAATTGCAGCCCTTACATTCTACCATGCACCCTTTTCCACAGATTGTTCCCTATGCTTTAGAAAAGGGACACAAGTGGGCGAGAAGCCAAACAGTCTACTTTCTCTGGAGATGTTTTTTTGACTCTGATCAGTTCAGGCTGTTTCCTTTCATGGGTTGGCAGTTTATCCAGGAGTAACCTTTTACTCCTACTGATGAAGCATAAGCAGTTAGATATACAGGCATTTAAACAGTACTAATTATTATGGTAGGTTACATTGGTATAGACAAAGTTGTTGGATGTGGCATTCCAGAGGCCAACTGTACACTTGCAAGTGTGGTCTTGATATATTTTTCCCATGCTTACACCAGGTCTTCAACAGCCGGCCTTACCACCTCTCTTCTTGCAGGTATCCCAGTTTTATGGCAAAAAGCCTTTATCTTTTTGGGGGCTTGGATCCCCTAGCCAACATCTCCTTGGCTGAATAATCCATTTCTGATAACAGAGCTCTCCTGTATTAATATATTTTGCTCAATTACCCAGCTTATGTAGACTTTAATATCATATTTGGCTCTGAATAGAGAATTATCCTTTCACAGTTCCTATGACTATCAGTCAATTAAAGAAGGCAACTATATCACTTTTATAAGAGATTACCTCCATAACAGTCGGCTCTAATTTACAGTTAGGAAATGACTTCATTACCATCATGTTTTTCTTTGTTCTATGAAAAGGAGGTAAGGAAGTCTCTTATATTAAAACTTTGCAGCACCTGAAAGGTAAAGTTGATTAGGACACATTATAAATAGTTGTTACAGTTAGGATCCACAGAGATGTTTGATACCTGTAGCAGTCTGAGGCTTTTCTGCCTCTTAATGTTTAGCTGGGCCAACTATTCTGCATTAAATTTACTCAAGCTGTTTATCATTACCTATATGCTGTTAATTTGGGAAGCTAACTTAACTCCTTTAGTTAAATTATCCTGCCGGTAGAAGAAAATGTTACAAGTTAATACTGTACAACACAAACATTGTAGAGAATATTTGTATCCATTAACCCCAAAGTTGTTGTTATATAAATTATAAGTGAAACAGATGTGGACTACAATTTATATTACCTTTTCTATTAAAACCTTTTAACCAATGTTGTTTAATATAGATGTTTTTAATTTTACTAAGACCTAGAATACCATATAATATGTAGACAAAGTTTGGCAAATTTGGATACCTGTTAAACTCACATCAATTAACTATACCTTAATCTAATGCAGACCCGTGTTCCCCCTCCCACCCCACCAGATTCACTGTTTCAGTCAATTCTTGTTGCAGTCTTTTCTGTTGTTGTTGTTGTTGTTTCCAATATACATCACTCCCCACGCGGAATACTTATAACTAGGTTATTGGTGTTAGCATCCACAGATGAGGGATTCCATTCATCGTTTGTTTTTCTGGGACTGTGTTACTTCACTTAAGATAATTTCTTCCAGTTCCATCCATTTAACTGCAAATTTCATGAAGTCATCTTTAGAAGGTCATTTAAACATATTCAAATTTGTGTCCCAAATGTCATTCAGTATGGATTCATCCACTAGAGCCTGGTTTACCTACCAAGAGTCACATCCTTAAAAGAGATTGACTCTCTCCTTTCCAATAGCCACTGGTTTCCAATAGTTCATCAGCTAAGGTCGGGGTTTCTTATCCACTTCCTCAGGTCTACTCTGGTATTTTGTGTAGACTGAGCTTAGATGTGACTTGTGTTTGCTGTCACCATTGCTGTGAGTTCCTATGAGCAACTTTCCAACTGCCTAAAACAAAATCTGCCTCCTTGTAGTCAATCCATCACCTCTGGCTCCTACAAAATTTTCACCACCTCTTTTATAATGATCGATGAGTCTTTGGAGTCAGAAGTGGCCATTTCAGGGATAAGAATTCCATAGCTTCTTATTCTCTGTACATTTTCTGATTGACTTTCTATGTAGAGCACTATCTGATGAGGAAGCTTCTTTGCTAAGAGTTGAGAGATGCATTCATTATTCTAGAGGTATAGCTTCTAAATGCTGTAACATCACATTCTTTTTTTTTTTAATGGATCTCAAACATTGATGAAACTTATGGCACTTGGAAAAATATTTCTGTAAAGTGTCAAAGCATTAATACGAGGTCTTTGGGAAGTCAGAGTCTATGTGACAACTATTGAGCTATGTGTCTCTGGCTCAAATGCAATCACAGACCAGGCATAAGGATGGATGGTTGGACAATGTTCCAAAAAAAGTATATGAATGGCATTCATAGTTCATATACTTTTCATACCTCAGGAAATATTCTTCACTGTTCTTTTTCAGTCATTTAAAAGTGGAAGTTGTGAACCAAATGATCAGTTGAATTTTTCTAGGGAGTTGGGCAATTGTTGTCTAAACATCTACTGTAGAGTCAAAATTCAGAAGAACATTTCACTGACTGACATAACAAATAGGATTGCTCACCAGTGTATTTATAGTGTCTCTTTTATTTATTATTTAATATGACTTGAATTTTCTATGGAAAGGTTTCCTTAATGAGAGTCCATTGGATTGGGTTGTATGAAAAATTTGAATTTTTCTCCATGTTTTTTTCTCTCTTCAACTTTTTTTTTTTTTTTTTGGTATTTTTGAGACAGGGTCTCCCTTTAGTCTCAGTTGGCCTGAAGCTCACTATGTAGACCAGGCTAGTCTTGAACTCACAGAGATCAGTCCTGCCTCTGCCTGTGAAGTGCTGGGATTAAAGGCATGTGCCACCACTCCTGGCTCTCTACTCCAAGATTTTTTTTTCTAGATAATCTTTATTCCAGCTTCTCTCTTACCACTTCAAGGCAATCATGAAAACATGGTTACTAGACTTTGAATATCAAGTATATCATGTATTACCTTAAACATAAAGCTATTTTTTTTCTCCAGTTACTTATTACAGGATACTGAACTTGGTCAGAAGTAGTTAAAAATTAATTCTGAATTAACCAGGAATTCACAATTAAGGGAATAAATGGTAAATGGAGTTGCTGGGAACAGAGGAATTTTGTCATAAGGTGCAGACCTGTGGGAGCACACAGATGGGCAGAATGAAAAGCAGGTTTCATTTCCAAGTGATGACTACTAAGAGACAGTGAAAAAGAGAATGGAATCAGTTATGTGGTGAGGCTATGAACAGCAGCAATAAATCTGAAAGGGTAATAAAAGGAAATGATGCGGTACGGGAAGGAACTGGGAAAGCCTTTGGAGGAGAGAAGACGTTTCTTGAATCTCTGTTAACAGCTCCGCGGGAAGTTTGAGAGGGTCCACTTTGATCTTAAAACAGTTTTCTGAGGAGGCTACAGAGGGCAAGGGCAAAGATTACAGAACATAAATGCCTGGACACCTAGAGCTAGCATGAGAACAAGGACAGAACCCAGTTGTGAAAGGTTCTGAAGTCCATGCTATTTTTGTTAAAAGCACTTGCCTCCTTGAAAAATGATTCCTCTTATATCCATTACACCACTTAATCTCATTTTAATTGAATTTTTGCAAATTTCATATAATATGGTTTGGTTGTAGTTGGATTTACACTCCTATCTATACCCCAAACTACCCCCACTTAATTTATGCACTCACTCATATTTGTGTGTAGAAAAACAAAAAAAAATTGATAGTCTTAAACTTTAAAATAGCAGGAAAGGCCAGATGTGGTGCCGCATGCCTTTAATCCCAGCACTTGGGAGGCAGAGGCAGGTGGATCTCAGGGAGTTCAAGGCCAGCCTGGTCTACAGAGTGAGTTCCAGGCCAGCTGGGACTAAAGGGAGACCCTGTCTCAAAAATGCAAAATATATATATATATATAGCAGGAAAACATAAATTTAAGAAAATAAATTAATACTTTACTTGATGCCAAAATGTAATCAAATGCTGGCACATAACCTCAGGTATATCTTTTGGTTGACAAAATAATCTATCATGACTTCTATTTTAAGTTTTGGGATTTAGTTCTTTCTTTAACATAGAACAGTCTTCCTTAGTAGTATCCCCTTTGCTTGATAGGATTCCTTATAAGCACGACTTCCATTTTAGTTGCCAGATGGACCTTTTCTTCTAGTGCTTACTCTGATGTTCTGTATTTTCCTTGGTTACAGGTGGTAATGACAGCGTTAAATGAAAATAGTTTCATTAATGAGCTACAAATTAAGATTTTTGATTTATACCTGCATTTCTGCTAAAATTGGACTGTAGCCTCAGTGTGTTAATTTTAGAAAACATAGTCCAAAATTACTATATGTATTATTGACCCTGAAAAATATGACAATTATCTTTTCATAGTCAATATTATGAAATGATTTTTGATGATTACTGATTTACACATAATTCGCATAACTATAGAGTGCTCAATGAAATTTTATAGATAAAATGTGATTTCCTATTGTTCATACTGCAGACTCTGTATGTTGGTGAGCACTGCAGCCCTCTGAGTCTGAGGAAAATAAAGTTTGACTTTAAGCACATTTTTTTTTATTATTATTATAACGTTAATGATTGTAATTTTGCTATGGAAGTGCTTCTAATGACATTTTTGGTAATGTTTCTATTACTGATGCTATTTTTATGTTTACTTATTTATTTGTATATAAACTGATGATCTTTAATTGTGTTCTGTGCACAATTATAAAGCTTATGTTTAAATCAGTGCATGCCCAAAAATTTCATTAGAATGCAGATTTCTTCTCACTCTCAGGATTCCTTTTATTTTTCCTCATGTCTAGAAGTTAAATTATGCTATTTCCATTTAGCAAAGAGAAAACTTCCAAAGAAATTCTACCCCTAGATTATATGATGCATATATGCATATTTTCTTTTTAAAAGTGTTTTTAGCATTTTGATTTCTTCTTTTGAGGGTTCTCTGTTCAGATTCCATAAAACTTTTTCCATAGGTCATACATCATGTCTCAATCAAATCTAGAGTCGCTTCCCTTTCCATGCCCCCCACCCCACCTGAGTCCCTGCACTCTGCCAAACATGTCTTGCATCTTTTTCTGAGTATTTCCAAAGGTTTTTTTCAGTTCTTTTGTTATTCTCTCCAACTTGTATTGCTACAGTATATATATATATATATATATATATATATATATATATTTATTTACATATAAACATGAATCTATACATACATACATCCCTTGAATTGGAGGATATTTTTTCCTAAAAGATGCTTTCTGCTGTAGATGATGCTGCAGCATAATTTTATTCTGTGACTTTTACATTTAGTTGAATTTTTGAGTTCCTGCTGCCTATATTAATATCTGTGTTATTTGTTTGTTTGTTTGTTTGCTTACTTTGTGTATGTGACCATAGGTACAGTTGCCACTGTGCATGTGTGCAAGTCAGACGATCACTTTGAGGATTTAGTTTTCCCTTCTCAACTTGCTTCCGATACAAGGTCTCTCTCGTTTCTACACTGTGTTCTTCAGACTAGGTGACCTTGGAGCTTCAGAACAATTCTGTAGTCTCTTCCTCCCATCTCCCATCCCAAGATTATGGATGCATTCACTGAACCTGGCTTTTTTCGTGGATATGGGGGATGGGATTTAGGTTAATAAGCTTGTACAGCAAATGCTTTAATTGGGCTGGAGAGATGGCCTAGCGGTTAAGAGCGCTGACCGCTCTTACAGAGGACACAGGTTCGATCCCCAGCACCCACATGGTGGCCGAGAACCGTCTGAAACTCCAATTCCAGGAGAACTCTAGTTCCAGGGGAATATGAGACCCTCTTCTGACCTCCGCGGCATTGCACGACACGGGTGGACAAACCTAGAAGCAGACAGTACATTCATACACATACAGAAATAAATAAAATTAAAAAAAATAAACATCATAAATTCATTTCCAGTTGAACTCGACATTTGGAGGTCCCAGTTCAACTTGGCAATGGATTTGTTGTTGAGGAACTGGCATACTGGCATACTCTCATTTATATACCTTGCCTGAGCCTTGTGCCTTGGCATGGTAGAAACAGGCAATAAGTTCTCTCAAGACTCTTAATGCTGATCAAATTCATTTTATAGCTGAATGAATTATAATAAACTCCCCAAATATCACCTGTAATGTCATAATATGAGAAAGCAGGGTTATATCATATGAATTTGGGAAAGAACACAAGCATTGCATCTCTTTTTTTTTTTTTAATTAGTTTTTATTGATGCTTTGTGCATTTCATACATTTTTCCAATTCAGTTCAGGCTTATTTCCCTTTCCCTCCCCCGCCACCCCCACCCCATCCCCGATCATGCATTCTGCCATAACTGTCCTGCATCTTTCTCTCAGTTTTTTTTTTTTTTTCATTTTTAGCTATAAGTGATAATCCATGAGTACAAGCATCCTTCATGCAAAACCTATCTGCAGGCTGTTGTGCCCAAACACCTACAGCCCCACCATCCAGTGGGGGGTGACAGGTTGTTTGTTCAATCAAGTTGATCAAATGAGTGTCCAGACTACATTGCTGTAGTTTCACCATTCACCCCAATCGCAGCCCTTACATTCTACCACGCCCCCTCTTCCGCAGGTTGTTCCCTAGGCTTAGAAAAGGGGCACAGGTGGATGAGAGGTAAAACAGTCCACTCTCTCTGGAGCTGTTGACTTGGACTCTGGTCAATTCTGGCTGTTTCCTTTCATGGGCTGACAGTTTGTCCAGGAATAACCTTTCGATCCTACTAATGAAGAACAAGCAATTAGATATATAGGTATTTAAGCAGCACTAATAGTTATGGTAGGTTACTTTAGCATAGACACATGTTTGGATATGTTAATCCATGAATTACAATTTTCCCCCCTGTTAAATATGACAGGGTCTTACTGTGGCTTATAACATCTCCTAACCTGTAGAGGATGTAAGCTTGTGGCATCAGCCATGGGTTATTTCTCCAAGGGGAGAGCCAATAGCCAATTAGATTTGGGATATACAGGCACATGGCTGCCTCTGCTGCACAGTATTTCCAGGCAGGTGAGGTGTAGCTGGTGCTGACGGTGGAGTCTTGCTTGACTCAGGGAGACCCATATTTGCTTTATTGGTTTAGTGGCCTTTGGTAACACTCTCTGGCATTCCAGAGGCCATCTGTACACTTGCATGTGTGGTCTCAATACATCCCTCCCATGTTAACGTCAGGTCTTCGGCAGCAGGGTCTTATTGCCTCTCCTCCTGTAGGTATCCCAACTTAGAGGCAAGGAGCCCTTACCTTTTGTGGGGCCTTGGATCCCCTGGCCAACATCCACCTGGTAGAACAATCCATTGCTGATGTCAGAGCTCCTGTATTAATATATTTTGCCTGAGTGCATAGCCCTAGGACTTTAGTATTATATTTGGTTCTGAACAGAGAGTAATCCCTTCCACAGTTCCCATGTCTAGTAGTCAATTAAAGAAAGCAGTTTTACCGGTTTTATAAGAGATCACCTCTACAATAGTTGTCTCCAATTTACAGTTGGGGAGCGACCTCATCATTGTCATATTTCTCCTTGTTCTATGGGTGGGAAGGCAAGGAAGTCTCTCATATCAGAACCTTTGTGGCACCTAGAAGGTAAGTTTCATTAGGACTCATTATAACTAGTTGTTACATGTAGGATCCACAGAGGGGTTCGATGTTTATCTCTTATAAATATATAACTAAATATATAGTATGTCAAATGATTATTAACATAAAAATGAACCCGGGTCCTCTGTAAGAGCGGTCGGTGCTCTTAACCGCTAGGCCATCTCTCCAGCCCCTGGAGGATTGTTAATAATCACCTTTGTCTAGATTCTCTTATCTCCAAAACCACTCAGTCAAAAATCATGTGTTCTGAATAACGAGGTTGAAAATAGGTCACCTTAACTTTCCCAGGCTCTTCCATGTCTGTAGTGTTAAAGGATACAGCCTACAGAATGGATTTCTTGCACTAGAATTGCACTGTGCTGCCTCTCACAGTCTGCTATCATTGGATAATGATACAGAACAAGCCCTTTCTGCCCATCTAGCTCCCCTGACACTGCTCTACCTCAAAACCAAGGCTCTCCAGGATTTCCTTCAAAGCTCAGCTCAAAGAAGTCACAGCCCTCAGCCTTGTTGGGTAATAAAAGCTTCATATATCAGGTAGAATGTAATCATGATGGAAAAGAAAGCGTACACTTTTCCTCCAGAAGAGGAATGGCATCTAGAAAAATAAATGATTCAAAGTTGTAAAAACCTGTCCATGTTTGTTATAATGTGAAAAACATTTATTTCCCATATTTTTTGAAGCTCTGTGGTAACTTGGCAGATCAACTTGAGTTTAACAACACATTTAAGGTAGAAACATTCAGGCTAAGTTCTTGCTTGTTAGTGGAAATTTTTCATAGTTTCAGTATCTTTCTTATTTTAGAGAGAGGGTTGATGTTCTTTGGCAACAGAATACAGATAACATCTTTGGTCATGGGATGAGAAACCCAAGAAAGGATTTCTTATAAAGTTCTGCAAACAAGCAGCATTTTCAAAAGGCATTAAAATGGGAAATGCAAGTGTTCAGATGACCAGAATGCATAATGAGTTGCATGTGTAACCATGGATACAGCATCAGAAGTAGTGGAGGCTAAAGAGGGTTTATGTTGAAATGGGTAAATTAACAATTTGGAAAATATCTTTGTGAAAGGTCAACCACTTGCAGGACAAAATTTCTCAATGATAAAAATTTAGAAGGTGGCCAATTCGAAGGAGTGGTTTTTGTAAGTGTCCTTACTAATATGAAGCTATTCATCAACAAGAAAATATGTTGACAGACACCAAATTTCTGTGCCTGATGTTTATGAGTCATGAGAAAGTATTTAGCTATATAGCAAAACTCACTTTCTGTAGAACACAGGGTCATAGTTTATGTCCTTTGATCCCTTTCCATGAGCAACAACAATATGAAATGTAGATAGTTAATGAAATATTGGCAAAAGTAGCATACATTGATTTCTGACCTAGCTAGAAACAACAGAACAAAACACAAACATCTGGCAGCAGCCTGGAGGTACAAAGTGGGTGTGATTTTTTTTTTTAATCCAGGAATAGTACTGGTACTAAAGAGAGATATAATGGAGATTGATTAAAGTTTTATGTTTAACTCATTCTGAAGGAAAACTTTAAAAGTAATTTAAAAATCTTTCTCATCAGAAAGATACAATAGTCTTGGTGTATCCAAATTTTGAATATATGTAACATGTGTAGTTAAATGAAAGTTTGTTTTATTGAATTTATAGAATTAATCTTCTGTAGGAGTCATATATTTCCTTTTGAGGGGACTTTTTGAGACAGGGTCTCCCTGTATCTCTAGCTGTCCTGAAACTCACTATGTAGACCTGGCTGGTCTTGAACTCACAGAGATCTACATGCTTCTGCCTCCCAAGTGCTAAGATTAAAGGTCTGCACCACCATGCACAGCTGTGGAGAAACATGTTTCTAAACCTCAGGTATTTTTTTGAACATCTGAGAATACTTGTTTATTTTTTGTATGGTACAGACTGTGAAACTAAATTAAAATATAAACTGCATTAAACTATTTGAAACAATTAAATTGCTATACCTAATATACTCTGAATAATAAATATTCCTAGTACAGTTTCACAATTTGAATATTTTCCTCTTTCATATATAGAGTAACATTTCCAAGAAGACATTGTAAAATGAATTCATGTAAGACATGTTTAAAATATTTTCTTATATTCATTGTCCACCTTGGTAAATATAACTTTATATAGTAATTTAATAGAATAACAATAAAAATTAGTACTTGCTGCTATCTTTGTATAACACTCCTGAATATAAACTAATTTCAAACAGATGGTGAATGTATGTCAAATTACCAGTCACCACAATGGCTATTTTAAGCTGCATTTATGAGGCACTATTATTTAGAGTATACGGAAAATACAAAACAAACTTTCACTTTTGTAACCGTTCCATCAGACTTCTTTCATGTGACACTTAAATTCCTAAAGAAATATTAGAAATGGCTGACTTTCTGTCACCTCTAGTCACTGAGGTAGAGTACAGTGATTCTTCTATGACTATTTAACACCTGATCCTCTGTGCTTTTATAATGTAAATCCCTAACAGGCTCTAGAATTAACCCACCACTTATTTTTAGACTTTGTAATCTTGATATATGGATGAAGGATATGTAGGCATATTTTAGAACAATATAAACTTAAAAAGAAAAAATATGAATCCTGAAATATGATATAGAAATGACAGTTTGTGTACAGATGATATAAGTTTACTATAGGTGTGACACATGCACACACATACCGAAGCAATACAGATTGGAGGGAACTGCAACAGCAGAGGAACTAGGACAAGGAATGGACTGAAACAGTAAAGTTCCCCCAAGAACAATAATCATCTGTTTTGAAAAATTTTGAAAAGAATCAGAAAAAGCTACAGTGCAGGAATAACAGGGTGCATGAACTGAGGTGGGGTGGGGGGCATGGACGGGGAAATGAGTCCAGACTGGAATGTGAAATGATGTATGAAATGCACTAAACTTCAATAAAAATGTTAAAGAAGTTAATGTTTATTCAGAAGAAAAATCATAGAAAATTATAAGACTAAAAAAACAAAAAGCAACAAAAAGTACCATGATTTTTAGACAGCTATGACTCTCTATTATCATATACAAACAGATCAATGTATAAAAGAATGAAGTCGCTATTATCACATTACCAAATTCTTAGACTATGTAATACTTCACCATCTATCTCTTCTCCTCACTGTGTACTTCACATAGAATCCAAACTCCCCCTACCACAACTCCTCAGGGCTTCCAGGAAGTACACGATATGGGAATGACCTCTTCTTTACTCTCTTCTTTTCATACAGGTACTGAACCCTGTTCTCTTCTTAGCTAACTGGCTTTAAAATACACCACGATTTCTCACCAGAACAAATATGTGTGGATGTTGCTCTTTCCTCTCAGCGTTTCTGACTGCTTCCCATGCATTTAATTCCCATTAGCTTGTCTGCCCGTGTTTGTCACATGGTAGATGATCAATAACAACTTAACTAAGTAGAAAAAGCATAAGAAAATGGCGGGCTGGAGAGATGGCCTAGCGATTAAGAGCGACGACTGCTCTTGCAGAGGACCCGGGTTTGATCCCCAGCACCCACATGGCGGCTAAGAACTGTCTTTAACTCCAGTTCCAGGGGAATCCGACGCCTTCTTCTGACCTCCGCGGCAAGGCACGACATGGGTGCACAAACCAGCATGCAGACAGTACATTCATACACATACAAAATAAATAAAAATTAAAAAAAAAAAAGAAAATGGCAATGACCTATTGTATGGTTTAACATACGCTTTGGAGAGAAAAATACAAACTTTCAGAAAATTCCATTCCAAAATTAATCCATCATCAATTACATTTTGAAAAGCTCTAGAAGACATTTTGTATAATATGCTTTAGAAGAAAAGATTGCGCAGGTTTTTGCTCTGTTCCAACTACACAATAACTTCAGATAAATCACTGTACAGTTTCATGCAATTCAATATAATGTTGATCTCTAGATGATTCATTATAGTAACATCAATTAACCTTGCTTTAAACAATCCAAGTTGGATGTCTAGAAGACATTTGTACGGGCTCTCTGAGTGCTTCTGTAATATTGGTCTCTATAATTAGATAAGCAGTTTAAATAGTTTTTACTAATTTAATTTTCTTCTCTATTTCTTACTAATAGATTTCCAGGGTTGATTTGGCTGATGTAATTAATAATTTTGGAGCTATTATACAACTGCTCAATGGCATCATTAAAATGAATCTTTAAATATTTCCAAGTCATTTAATTTTCTTCTTTAGCAACAGATTGAAGAGAGCAGAATTAATTTGAATACTGAAGCTCAATACAATAATATAACCTGGAGTTATTTTAATAGACCAATTTAAAGTATTTAATTAGTTATCTTAAACATTATTAATCTTCAAATTATATTATTACCTTAATTGAAATAATTTTCAGTTAAAGTGCAGAAAATTTTATGAAAATAATTTAAATAAGACTTTTTCAAAATATGATACATAACAAACCTGATAAAATACTTTATATTTCATGTGTATGATTTGGTTATAAAAACTGATATTATTTATATATTTCTTGTATATTATTGACTTACCAATTTGTTGTTATTTTTAATTGGAAGAGCAAATAGAAGTTTAAGGTTTGGGGGCTGGAGAGATGGCTCAGCAGTTAAGAGCACTGGCTGCAATTTCAGTGGTCCAATATTTGGTTCCAAGCACCCACTAACAAGTGTCTATAACTCCAGTTCCAGGGGATCCAATATTTTCTTCTTGCTTCTGAAGACCTATATGATATGGGTATCCTTACATGAGGCCAAAACACTCATAGATTAAATAAAAAAATAAATAAAAACTTAAAAATATTTCCCTATTATAGAATTATTTCTTTTATGTGACTAATCTATTAATAAAATGGTGACAGAAGACATAATTTAAAAAATTAATACAGTAATTATACCACTCATTTACTCAGCAATTTGCTGAGATCTTACTATCGACAGAAATGGTTCTATATGCAGAAGAAGCCTTTCAATGACCACAAAGGCATTCTTTTATGCAAGTTACATTGAAATATAAAATAAATGATAGATGATAGATAGATAGATAGATAGATAGATAGATAGATGATAGATAGATAGATGATAGATAGATGATAGATAGATAGATATGAAGTAGGTATACAAAATTATAGAGTAGGAGAAGTGTTTTAAGGACATAGAGAACACTCTTGGAAGTGACTAGGTCTACATCACAATGATTAAAAAGATGGGGTTTAGAATCGAAAAAGGATAGTTAGAGGCTTGAAGACATGTGGAAAAAAAGGATAGTTGTCCATGGATGTGAATGTTTCTAAATTTGGAGAAATGATGAAATTTATAGATAGAATTGTAGAGAATGAGATATTTAGAATAACCATTTGGTTTGGTTATTGTCATTATTAGAAAGTAGCTATAATGTTCATATTCATAGCTGAGATAAATTGAAGATAAAATGGTTGCAAAGAAGAATAAAAATTCTGTGCATATATTAAATCACCTAGAATTTTAACTGGACAAGTTAAAATGGTGATCTAATGCATCTATATTTTACAGGAATAAAATATTAAGAGTGTATTCTAAGAGACTAGGCTCCAACATAAGGTTCCAAAATATCCAGAAGTGGCAACGAAGAGAAAACTCTTAATCCTAAGCTACATTTAGGGAGTTTCACAACAAATCAATATGACTAGGTTATCCAGTAGTTGTGGGGGATTGGCATTCAACCTTCTCCCGTTCTCCTAGTGCTTGTTGGTGAATAATAGCAGAATAAGGCATGCTACAACCCACATTTTCACTATTCTCTTGCACTCAAATAACTCAGTCTGATTTGGGCTCAATCTCATGCCTTCCAAGAGCTTTCTTTTTCGGGACTCTGCTGCATCTACCAACAGACTAGCCAGGAGTTTGTAGAGCTTCCTTAACAACATCAGCAATTGTTTCAACATCTTGACAGCCATTTGTAAATGTAGAAAGGCCTAACAATATTACTGATTTCACTTCAGGCTGTGAGAATGTGTCAGGATGTAGGAACTGCTACTCTTGCCATGGTGTTTCCTCAGTGTGGTGGAAGTATGGCAAGCAGGAACTGAGGACTTCTTCACTACAAAAATGAGATCAGTTTTTCTGGATCTGTGCTCTATACCTATTTTCTTTTTCAGCAATCCTAATGGGTCATTATAACAATATAGTATGAAAATCACTAGCTTGACTGGTTTCTGGTCTACTAGACTAATGAGCAATGTAGAATGGTAGCCAGAAAAAATGGTACAGAATTTCATACCATGCCTGTTGAGAGGGATGAAGAGAAACTGGATAAGGCATTTCATTTAAGTTTTCTTTTGTTTATGAAGTCTTCCTTTGTGAGGTCTATTACATGATTTCTTCTGAGTTTAATGGGAATTCATGCTTGGCACTGTCAATAACTTTGACTGATTATTTTGTCTTCCTGGTTATCTTTATTAAGTGATGTGTCAAATGACCTAAATATCTTATATTCTTATATTTTCTTAAGAAACCTTCAAAACTGCCAAGGTAACAATGGATATTTGCATATGAGACAAAAATAAAATAACTGTTAGTTTGTAAAGGGTGCTAGAAAGACACAGCAACAGATCTTGATGCTAAAAGTCTTAAATCAATGTGTTTGTTCAATTTATTCCTTCTGAGGAATTTAAAGAAAAAAATATATTCTGTTCTTTTCTTCAAACTTGTAGTTGCCTCTTGGATTCCTTGATTTACAGAGGTCATTCTCCCTTGACTTCACATTGTCTTTGCTTCATATGTACCTGCCTATTCAAATATCTTAATCGTAGACAGCAATATTGCAGTAGGAATAACCAGATGATAGCAACTTGAAGATCTTCAAAGGTCCCATTTTCAAATAAATTCACATTGACAGATTCAAGGGGATAAGATTTAATATATTTTGAGAAAGAACAAAAGTCATCCCATAAAACAACCAAATTGGTGTATTTTATATATCAAATAATAAATATGTAACAAATGAAAGGAAGACTAGTAAAAAAAATGAATCAGGAACATTGTACATTTGATCTAATTAAATCTCAAAGGTACATTTTTTTCAGGAACTATCCTTTTAGAAATAAGTAGGTCTCTCGGTAATATATAATGGAGTCAAGTGGAAATAAGGATAAAGATTATTTGATCTGTAAAGTACTAAAACTAATTTATCTGAAGCAAATATAACTGATATTTTTCTTCTTCCATTCTATTTCCCCCAACAGAAAATCTATGAGTAGTAGTTTCTGAAATTTTACGACATGCTTGAAATTAAAATATTCTAAAGAATATTCAATCCCAGAACAAAACATTTGACATGCTGCGAGTTTAGTCTTTGCTGGTATCTTCTTTAACCAGTTCACTAGCTATTTTCCTGCTGCTTTGGTAAAATACCCTGACCAAAGCAGTTTAAGGGAGTGAAGGTTTATTGTGGCTCACAGCTTAAGGGTCCAGTGCCTTAGAGTTGGGAACTCCTGGTGGCAGAGGCTTGAGGCAGCTGGTAGTGTGGCATCCACAATCAGGAGGCAAAGGGAAATGAATACTGTGACTTAGCTTGCTTTTTCTTTCTTATGTAATTCAAGATCCTAGCCCATGGAATGCTGACACCCACCCCTAAACTGAATCTTCTCACATCAATTAACCTAATATCAATACTCCACCATGGCAGGCACTGCCAGAGGTGATCCTAGTTAACTACTTGACAAGCTTTTAGAGATGCTTATGTCGTAGGTGATTCTAAATCTTGCCAAGCTAATATGATTAACCATCACAGTTAGTATTTAGGATATTTAAGAAAAAAAATTGGTAGTATATTACAGAAACTGAAGAAAGATCAAAGACCGAGATCCCAGAAATATACTTGGGGCTGAATAGGTAAGTCTCAGTGTTTAATAAGTTGTAGTAATGAGAAAGGGGACTTTAGAGTGACTCTCAAATTTCGGATTTGAAAACGTCATCTGGGCTGTGTGTGGTTGCACATGCCTTTAATCCTAGCACTTGGGGGGCAGAAGCAGTGTTCTTTACTGCTGAGCCATCTCTCCAGCCAACATGAATGAAAAAGTTGAAATCTGAGCATATAAGATGATGGGCAAAGCCAGTAATATTCCTGGGCACAGAGTCACCAGGAATCTAATAAATGTATAAAATGCAGAAACATTTTATAATTTTGGGTATTAAAGTTTAATTTAATTTTATAAATATAGAATATTTATTCTCATAAATACATAGGACTGGTTTGTGTAGCATTTTGTGTCATCAAAAGGCATTTGCTGCCATATTGGCTAATTTTCAAAGCTTTTGAGCAGCAAAATAATTTATATTTAGATACTTTAATTTTCCTTGTGCTAATATTTCAGGGTGGGAAGGGGTCCTTTAGATAATGACTAGGGAAGCTCAAAGAGTTCATGAAAGCATGATTATAACAGAGATAGAAAGAAGAAAGGAAAAATTATACTTTTCACTGCAATTCAGAAAAGCAGGCAGTTACTAAGTCACATGACTATAAACTACTGCCCTGGGGGCAGAACTTCTGGGGAGAATAGTACAATACCTTATGAATTGTTAATTATTCTCCCTGTCTCCTTCACGTAGTTTAGGCTAAACCCATCTTCTAAGGGGTGGTCCCTTGGCAGGCGATTGACTTGGCCCAAATGGAGTGTTAGTTTTCACCCAGGTCAGATTTTCCAGTCTGTTGATTAGTTTTTACTTAATGGACCTTGACTGCCATTCTAATAAAGCCAGAATTATATAATACATATAGTGAAACTTTTGCTAAAATTTTTAACTGAAATTTTGTGGATTTCACATATCTCAATCATATTTATAGTCTCCCCTTCTCTGTCTTTGCCCCTCCATACCCAGCTCATAGGGCATCATGTATTTTGTCATATTATGTTAAAGCCTAGCTAGTCAAGTTTGTTTAGCCAGATGTCTCTCAGTGTGAATTCATCCACTGGATCCTGTTCAGCATGTCGAGCATTACTCCCTTAAAGAAGATGAACTCTCCCTCACCCAGCAGTGATCAGCTGCCAATAGCTCCTCTCCAAAGCCCATTTCTCCAGCTCTATTCTGGCTTTTGACTGAATGAATTTGCATGGTTCTTGTACATGCTGTCATCATTGCTATAAGTGCATAGGAGCAAGCCTCAGAAGCCTGTAAGGCTGTTTCCTTCTGGCCATGCACCTGGGCCCCTGGTCTTTACAATCTTTCTGTCCCCTCTTCTGAAATGGTGCCTGAGCGCTGGGTGGATAAAGTTTAATACAGGAGTCCTGCCCAGGGACCCACACTCTGCTGTCTCTTTTTCTCTATACTTTGGTCAGTTGTGGCCTTTTGTGTTCATCGCCCTCTGTTGCTTCACTGATGAGTTGAGAGAGGAAACCTTTGTACAGAAGGAGGTAGGGACTCTGAAGGTCCATCATCAAGTGTTTTAACCATTAGATAAGGAACTTATTATTTCATAATTATATTTAGTCTTTACTTTGGACTGAGAATTATAGTGGATAGCTAAAATGGTGAATAAAATACAGATTCAGACCTTGAGCCATGGCAAGCCTAGAGTAGAGTGCATAGGGAAACTCTCCATGACAGCCGAGGACAATGAAGCTTACGTGTAGCAGGGAACTTGAACCCAACTGCAAAAGAGAGGACAGAGAATATTTCCTAGAAAAGGGGATATTTGTAAATTTCAAAAGTCAATCAGCAGTTACATCAAGGGAAGACTGCAGTTCTATTTTGGGGCTACAGCATTGTAAAGGAAGTAAAGGATAAGAATTGAGGGAATATAAGAAATTTGGTCTGAGAGGATTATAGGAGAGAGCCTGAGAGATGAGTTGGGAGGAGAAAAGAATTGCCAATCAATCAAGTGTCTTCAGTGATTGTATGAGTTGTTTACATCTGGCGATGGAGATATCAGGGAAGCACTAAGTGGTTTTAAATGAAGGATGATGAGACAGTATCTGAGTATCAGACACATTGCTGACATTGATGGACACTTCAGAAAAAAATCCAAAGCAGAGGGGAAAATATCACAAAGGGTATCTCAATAACTTCTGTAGGCTTCTGTTTACTGTACTGATGGTAGGTTTTGTTCATTTACTGTTATATGTTTATAGTAATTTCCTCTTTCTAATAGCTACTTGAGGTCAACTGTAGGTGGCCAGTAACTAGTAGAAGAAAATTTCAAAAATAAAGAATTCATGAGTTTTAATCTACCTACTCTTTAAGTAGCACAGTAATATATCATCCTATACTTCTTTTCCCCAGACAGGATGTGCATCTTCCTTTGATGCACTGTGTCTGCACTGGATGCTACTCACTCCTCAGTCACTTAGGAGACTTTATCAGATCAAATATCCATCAGATTTATGCTAAATAACCATTAGTTTACAACAATATAGACTGGACACTCATTTGATCAACTTGATTGAACATACAAGCCCCCCTTGCTGGAAGGTGGGACCCATGAACTGTGTGGGTTTGGGCACAACTGCTTGCAAATTGGTTTTACATGAAGGATGCTTGTACTTATAAATTATCACTTATTGTTAAAAAATGGAAAAGAAAACAGAGAAAGATGCAGGAAAGTTACAGTAGAATGCATGACCTAGGATGGGCTGGGGTGGGATGGGGGTAAGGGAAAGGGATATATGCCTGAACTGAATTGGAAAATGATGTATGAAATACACAAAACATCAATAAAAATGAAAATTAAAAAAAAAAAGAAACTGATAATATTTACTCACTAAAAAAAATAATAAATAACCATTAGTTTATTCAGTAATTACCCCAAATCACCATATCAATGATCCTGACATTTCAAATATATCAAAGAGAAGCCATTAAGTAATTTATTTATGTGAAAGTCATTTCTTTTGAGAGAATAATTAAATGCACATAACATTTATTACAATATACTGCTATAATTTTATCTAATTTGTTGGTGTTCATCTCATATTGTACCTAACTTATAAATTAAATATTATAATTGGTATGTGTCTATACGAAAACACCATTCATTCCTTGTGCCATAAAAGCTGTACAAGAGCCCAATGAGGTTGCTATTGGCTGTTATTTTTTCTTCAAGTGCATAAATATAAACACTCTACTGCCTAATTTTGCACCATTATGATGAAAAGCAAATGGCTCTTTTGAGTAGATTGTTTGCAATAAACAAGCTTTGTCTACTCAGTTATAAATTTAGGACTTGGAAATATTTGTTGAGTTAGCCCTTACCTAGGATCCCACTACATATGGGATGTGGGATCCCAGATAAGGTACTACAAATGTACACATATGTATGTCACATATTCCTGATATTGAACTAAGGGCTAAAGACATGCAAATGCTGGGCATGGTGGCACACGCCTTTAATCCCAGAACTTGGGAGGCAGAGGCAGGCAGATCTCTGTGAATTCAAGGCTAGCCTGGTCTACAGAGCGAGCTCCAGGCCAGCTGGGACTAAAGGGAGACTTGTCGAAAAAATACCAAAGAAACAAAAAAAAAGGAGAGAGAGAGATATGCAAATGAACAACATTTTTTTTTCTTTAACAGAACTCATAGTATAAAAAGAACTTGATGCAGCTTAGAGTATATTTTAAGTATATGAGTCCAAGTAGAGAATACAATCTTATATATACTTCATGAAATTTAATGCCATTAAGGAATATTTTTCAATTTCATCCAAATATTCATGATTAAAATTATATTTTAATAAGCTTATTTTTGGATAGTTTCTAAACCTTGTTCTTCATCTCTAAGTATTTTGATTTTATGTTTTTCTGGAAGAGAAGTCCTTTCTTTTTTTTAAAGGATTTATTTATTTATTTTTTAATTTTATTTATTTTTTTATGTGTATGAGTGTACTGCCTGCATGTAGGTTAGTGCACCCGTGTCATGCAATACCACGGAGGTCAGAAGAGGGTGTTGGATTCCCCTGGAACTGGAGTTAAAAACTGTTCTTAGCCACCATGTGGGTGCTGAGAATCGAACCTAGGACCCCTGCAAGAGCAGTCGGCGCTCTTAACTGCTAAGCCATCTCTCCAGCCCTGAGAAGTCCTTTCTTTACAAATAATATTGCAAAGGGTTAGGCCAATTATAGCTTCCACTAGTAAAATGCTTGATGGCATAGATGAAAACTTTTAAAGATATTTTTAAGTGCATACAGTATCTCTTGACCTATTTATGGAAAGTATACATGGGCAAAAAGTGTACCTAAAGTTTACCCAATTTTAATCTTTTAATCTTTTTTATTATCTTTATTTTATGTATATGAGTATATTGCCTTCATGTGTGTAAATTCACCTGTTTCATGCAGTTCCTGCAGAGTCAGAGGGAGGGCATTGGATTCCCCTGGAACTGAAGTTAAGGACAGTTGTTAGTTACCATGTGGGCAATGGGAGTTGAACCCAGGCCCTCTGCAAGAACCCAAGCCCTCTGCAAGAACACCCAGTGCTTTTAATCTCTGAGCCATTTCTCCAGCCTCTACCAAGCATTTTTTTTTAATCCACCAAGCTCCAAGTAGTTAAATGTGTATTCATTTGCTAAAAGTTCCAGTAACTTTTCACTGGTAATATAGACAGCTTTCAGGAAATCTGTCGGATATTATGCCGTAAGATTACTGAATGTGAGTTTTCCTTAGCTTAGTGAATTATTGCTGCAGATGTAGCAACAGCCCTCTTTAACTGTCATTTCAATATAAAGGAAAAGATGAAGACGAGCAGCAAGGAGAAGGAAAAGACAGGTCGTTATGATTTTTATTTTATTTTATTTTATTTTAGTCTTTTTGAGACAGGGTCTCTCTGTAGCCCCAGCTGTCCTGGAACTCACTCTGTAGACCAGGCTGGCCTTGAGCTCACAAAGATCCGCCTGCCTCTGCCTCCCAAGTGCTAGGATTAAAGGCATGTGCCACCGTGCCTGGCGAGGTCTTTATGATATTTTAATAGCACACTACCTTTCCTGGCTGAGTTTGAGTTTAATGCATTGTGCAGGTGGATATGTTTTCAGACTAGGTCTTCTTTTCATTCCTTCTAGTTGTAAATATTTTGGTTATAATACCATTTTCTTTGAAATAATTGTTGATGACTATACACAATTAGTACATCAGAATATAAATTAGAAAAAAAGAAATAGGAGAGTAGGTCCTAGAGGGGTTTTGGTATGTTTAAATTCTCTGCCTAAGGGCTAGAGAGATGCTTCAGTGGATAAGAGCACCAGAGGACCCAGGTTCGATTCCCAGCACCCGTCCTTAGGCTGGGCGTGATGGTGGATGCCTTTAATCCCAGCACTTGGGAGCCAGAGGTAGGTGGATCTCTGAGTTCAAGGCCAGCCTGGTCTACATAGTGAGCTCCAGGCCAGCTAGGACTAAAGGGAGACCCTGTCTCAAAAATACAAAAATAATAAATAAATAAATAAATAAATAAATAAATAATCTGCCTAATATACCAACTTTTTGTTTCTCAATATTGGTATAATCATACAATTTATGGTATATATTAGGTACCTTTCTGTTGCTCTGATAAAATAACATGACCAAGGCAGCTGACTGAAGGAAGAGTTTATTGGGTGTATAGTTCCAAGGGGGTTATGAATCCATTATGATGGGAGGCATGGTTGCAGCAGAAGCAAGATTAGAATTCTGAGTGCTCACATCTGCAATCATGCTTGTGAAGCAAAGAGAGAGAAAACTGGAAGTGTGTAAAGCTGTGAACTCTCAAAGGATACCCCAAGTGATGCACTTCCACCAGTAAGGCCACACATACTACCCTTCCACAAACTGCAACAAAAACTGGGTTCAAATCTTCAAACATGGGAGCCTATATTTCTCATACAAACCATCACATTCTACTCCCTCACTCTCAGAGGCTCATGGCCATATCATATGCTAAATACAGTCATCTCAACTTTAAAAGTCCTCATAGGGGCTGGAGCGATGGCCTAGCGGTTAAGAGCGCCGACCGCTCTTGCAGAGGACCCGGGTTCGATCCCCAGCACCCACATGGCGGCCGAGAGCCGTCTGAAACTCCAATTCCAGGAGAACTCCAGTTCCAGGGGAGTCCGACGCCCTCTCTCTGACCTCAGCGGTATTGCCACGACACGGGGGGGGTGCACAGACCTGCATGGCTCGACCAGCTAGTACATCTCATTACACATTACAGAAATAAACTAAAATTTTTAATAAAAGTTTTTGGAATACAGCTTTTGCATTTCAGTTAGGTTCTGAAAAATCAATATAAGATTCTAGTAAAACAATTTCCTAGGGCGTGGGAAGATGGCTCAGTGGCTAGGAGTGCCTGACTACTTTGCAGAGGACCCAGGTCCTAGTCCCAGCACCTACTGGGCAGCTAACACCCCTTTGAAACCTCCAGTTCCAGGGAAAAACTGATGTGGTTCTTCTGGATATCCTCCGATCTTTGACACAATGGTTGACTTACATAAAAGCAAACATTCACTACTCATAAAAAGAAATAAATAAGTTAAAATATTTTAAAACAATTATACTACTGAAGTACTTACCTAATAGCTGACTGAAACCAGTTTGCCAAGCAAACCATAAATAGATAACTGATCATAAAATTTATATTATGATTAGATAGAGGATAGATAATAGGAGATGATTGTGATAGATAGATACATAGATAGATTGATAGATCGATAGATAGAATTTAACACATTGTATGTTGAAGAATCGAAATCATTTTATTTTTTAATAAAATTATTTTTTGTGTTTTGTGTGTCTCATACCATTTCCATTTCTCACGTCAAAAATTTAGACACCAACTCAACATTCCCCACCTCACCCCAGTTCATGCATTCTGCCATACTGTCTTGCATCTTTCTCTATCAGTCTTTTCCAATTTTTCTCTGCAGAGGTTTGTGTTTGGGCAGAAGTTAATAGTTTCAGTTGTTCTTTGATGCAGTCTTTTTGTCATTGTTGTCCCCTCCCAGTGGCAGGGCTCCAAAAAAGAGGCGTATATAGATGAAACAGATACACCAAAATTATGACCTTTAAAAAACTGAATGCTCAATTACAAAATATGTGTAAGAGTTCACATTTTGCCCTTTAATTTTTTTTTTTTTTTATATTATTCTAAAATATGTTTATATACTTTCCACTCATATTCATTAATGACAAAGTCTGAAAGTAACCGTGGTCAGTTAATTTTAGAACCCATTAGGGCATTCCATCATTAGAACAGCATCATTGCATTCTCCGTATAAAAAAGGAAATATAACATAAATATTTCTAAGCTTGTCTTTCACAACTAGGGTTTTGTGCTAACAATCCACAACCTGATGGATTACCATTCCTCATTTGTTTGCTTCTGGGGACCCTGTTACTTAACTTAGCATAAATGGCTTCAAGTTCCATCCATTTACCTGGGAAAAGTTCAGATTTATCTTTGTTACTTCGCATAGTACTCCATTGTGTTCTTGTACCACATTTTCTCTATCCACTCCTCCGTTGCGGAGTTCGCTTCCAGTTTCTTTGCTCTTATGAAGAGAGCACACTCAAACATAGATGTGCATGTATCTCATAGATGTGATAGGATGAGTCTTGTGGCTATATACCAGGGAGTGGTATGATTGGGTCAGGTGGTAGGATTATTTTCAGTTTCTTGAGAGTCCTCCACACTGCTTTCAGTATGGGTTGCACAAGTTCGCAATCCCACCAGCAGTTAAATGAGGATTTCCCTTTCCCCACAACCTCTCCAGCATTTGGTATCTTTTGTTTCTTCATCCTAGCCAGTCTTATTGAGTGAGATGATAGATTAGATTAAAGTAAGTTTTCTTGCATTTCCTTTACATTAATATAATGTTGAACACTTTTTTAAGATGCTTCTCAGCCATTTTGTATGTCCTCACTGGTGAAGTCGTTCAGCTCTTTACTCCATTTTTGAGTGAGTCATTTGTTTTCTTCTTTATTTTTTGAAAAGTTTATATATTCTGGAATTAATGCTCTGTCAAGTTTCATCAGTGGTGAAGTTTCCGCCACTCTGTGGGTTTTCTCTTCAACTTCCTTGATTGTTTCTTTACTGTACAGAAGTTTTGAATTTAATGACATCCCACTTGTCAATTCTCCACCTTGGCTTCCCTGCGGCGCTGTCTGATTTAGCAAGTCTTCTATATTACGCTTATTAAGATTTCTGCCAATGTTTTTTTTTTCTATCACCTACGAGTTTTGGGTTTCACAGTGAAGCCTTTGATTGATTTGGAGGTTGATTTTTGTACAGGGCGAGAGGTAGGGGTTTGGTTTTAGTTTTTACAAGTGGTTATACAGTTTTGCCAATACAATTTTCTGAAGATGCTGTGTTTCCTCAGTTATGTCTTTTTGGGCCCCATTGTCAAATATGAGGGGCTGAAATTGTATATGCTCAAGTCTGGAGCTTCAATTTTGTTCCATGTTCTACAGGTCTGTTTTTGTGCCAGTCAGGATGTTTTTTTATGACTATAGCTCTGTAGTTTAGTTTGATTTCTGGTATAGAAATCCCCCCTGTATTGCTCTTTTCACTCAGGCTTGCTTTGGACTCTTCGAGGTCTTTTGCTGTTCCATATAAATTTAAAGAATTTTTTTTTTTTTTCCCAAGCTGTGAAGACTGACCTTGGGATTGCCATGAATCTGTATATTAATTTGGGGTAGAATGGACATTTTCATTTTTACTATATTAATTTTTCTAACCATGAGCATGGGAGGTTTTTCCATCTTCTGATGTTCTTCTCAATCCTCCTTCTGCAGGCAAGAGGAAATCTCCCAAATTTCCTTCTTTGAAGCCAGGCATCACTCTATTACCCAAACTGGGCAAAGATATAACCAAAAAAGAACACTATAGAACCCATTCTATTAATGAACATAGACGCAAAAACACTCAACAAAATTACTTGCAAAACCACATACAGACTCAACAAAAAGATTTCATTCATCATGAACAAGTTGGATTATTACCAGAGATGCAGGGTTGTTTCAACATATGTAAATCAATAAATATCCTAAAAACACATAATTGACTGAAAGACAAAAACCCCAGTTACATTCTCAACTGATGCAGAAAACAGCCTTTGACAAATTCAGCCATCTCTTCTTCATGCCTTAAAGTCCTAGATTGAATTGGACTGGAGGGATCATTCCTGAATGCAATCAAAGCCATATACAAGGGAAAACACACAGCCCACATTATCTTAAATGGAGAAAGTTAGAAGCATTTCCCCTTAAAGGCAGGGACTTGGCAAGGCTGCCCCCTCTTGCCTCTCCTCTTCCAAAGTGCTTGCTTGAAATGCTTGCTAAGGCAATAACAAGAAAGAGAAATTAAAGTAGTACAATTGGAAAAGAGGAGGAGGAAGCTATTGGTTTGCCAGATGATATAATAGTTCTATCTGAGGGACCCTACAAACTCCCCCAGAAGGGAAAGAAAACTCTAGAAAGAAAATGTTTTTTTAAAGATTCAGTAAAGTGGGGGAATACAAAATTAACCTAGAAAACATCAGTAACCTTTCTTTAAACCAACACACAAGCAACTGAGAGAAGAAGGAATATAAGGAGGACTTCCCACTTAAAATAGCCTCATAAACAATAAAATACCGACAAATAAACCTAACCAAAGACAACAAAAGATCTCTCCAACAAAAAATTTTAAATCCTGAATAAGGAGATAAAAGCAAAAATTTTGGGAGACTTGTGATCAGTGAACCAAGGGTCCAATGTGCAGCATGCCTCGGCTGAGGTTGCCTGAATCTTACATTATGTTATTAAACTCTATCTCCCAAAATTCAAGGAGGCAGCCCAAGAGAGAGACTGAAACTAAGGGAGAAATTGGAACAATTCCTTAGGTCATGAGGGGCAGGGATGTGAAGATCACTTCTCTCTTTGCTTCTTGACTGATGGATAAGCAGTTTTGCTCTGCTCTATTTCCCACCATGTAAAGCTAACTTGCCTTGAGCCAAAATTACAGGGCCAATGATCATGGACCTAAACCACCAAAACTGCAAGACAGAATAAATCCCTCCCATTTATAAGTTAATCATGACAGCTTTTACACTATTGTAGTAAAGGTGGATTAGTACTATTACCATTAGCAAAAAATGGAGTAAGTAAAGTAAATTTTTTGCTTCAAGTTATAGAATCGTTTTTATTCAATTTTAAGAAAATGTCAGCCAAATATAGAGATCTGAATCTCCATAGCTTTCTTTTTTTCAGAAATAAAAAACAGAAATAAAAGAAATAAAATTTAGGGGGGAAAAAAAGGGTTATTAGTTGATGACACATCTCATACAACTACAAAAGGAATTTTTATTGAGGTAACATTGTATTTTGACGGGGGAAAGATAAGTAAACTATATGCATTTTTCACATTTTTATTTTTACAATATATTGAATAATTTTGTTCTTGAAATTGAGGCTTTATATTTAGCAAAGTGAATAATATTCACTTTTTCATCAAGATATTCTAAAATAAAACAGGATTTTTATAACAATGTTTAAAGATGTAAAGTATACAAAGATGCCTAGTATTTCTGGTGCCATTAATTTAGCTTGGGTCAAAAGCCCAGTGTTTGTGTACTATTGCCTTCCCACTGTCAATACAATGCCAAAACAGAGGAAATGGCAAAGAATATTTATGTTATGAAAACATTTTTACCTCATAGGTACCCTGAAAGTTCTCCAGAACCCCAAATCACACTTGCAGAATTTTCTCTGAAGAATCTTCACTTGAGTTCAAACTGCTGCAAAGCACTGATGTATCATAACTTGGATTTTTTTTCATTTTTCGTGATTAGCCTGCAATATCTCAGCACTTTTGGATCATCCTTAGTTTCCATCCAAGCATCAGTCTTCTGAGCATCAGAAAACTTAGAATCTTAAGTTTTTATTTCCTTTTTGCGCAGACAAAAATTCTCTTTTCCACTTTGCTTTTCACTTTTCTCTAAACTCTACCTCATCTAACCAGGAATACCCATAGTGCCCCCTCTAGATCTTCAGCCAACTTTTCTTCACTGTACTGTTGAACTTTAATTTTTTTCTCTTTTAACCATTAAATACAATGATCACCCTGGGACCAAATCTGAACATGAGAAAAGCAAGAGAATTTCATTTGCATTATGGGGATCTCCAAACCATGGATATGCATGATATGCAGATGGCAGAAAGAATGTGGTATTGTGCAACACATGGCACTCTAAATTGAAATGAAACTGATATGAATTGAATTGACCTATTGTCAGTCTTTACTTTTAAATTCAGCTGTCTGCTTTCACAACTGCACAAGAAGAACCGAGGAGAAGGAACTTCAGACTGAGGTCTTCTTATGACTCTTTTTTTTTTTTTTTTTTTTTTTTGATGATCTTTTTGAGACAGGGTCTCCCTGTAGCCCCAAAAAAGCTGTCCCTGGAACTCACTCTGTAGACCGCGGCTGCCTTGAACTCACAAAGATTGCCTTGCCTCTGCCTTATATCTCTTAGTAGCTACAGTAGTTTAATTTTCTTAGTCATCATATCCAATTATATTTATTTTACTCTTGTAAATCACTGTAACAGATCAATCATATTTAATTAATACTTGAAGAACTACATTAACTTACACATGCTTTCTCGGTGCTACCATGATTCAGGCAGCTTTTTTTTTTTTTTTTTCCAAAACCGTCTATAGTGTGTGTCACAGTCTCGTGTATCTTCCTCAACCCATGGTTATTAGAACATTTCTTACTGTAAATGTTGAGAAAAATCTGTCATTTCCTCCTAGGTTGTAGAAGTGGTTAAGGAATGTCAATGAGTAACATGAGAATATTCTGTAAGTCATATACAAAGAAATTCACACTAAAGTTTAATAGTATGTGTCCTAACTACCACATGTTTTACATACAGGAACTTTGAAAAGGGCTCTAATTGCATTCTGGAAGCAAGACTTTCAAGCATCTCGGCCAGGGTCCTACAAATCTGCTGGATCACATTGTCAAGAGTCACGTCTGAGGGCTTCCTTAGTTACATCTCATCAAACAAGAAAGAAATCAAAGTATCCACATACAAGTTCCAGCCCACTTTAATAAAAATTGCACTTCGACTACTTGACAAAAAGAGAAACCCTTCAGAAACCGACGATATTTTAGGACATCCAATTCTTTCCAAAGCAGGAGAAAAAACTTGCAATACTTTCTGATAACTGAAATGGGTTATAAAGCACAAAATCAATCGGAGCAAGAGGCGTTCACTTTACTACAGCCTGCACTCCTCACAGCTGTTAGAGCATGCTGCAGCAGCGACACCGTCAGAAGCAGAAAGAGCAGCGTGTTATAACTATGTGAGTGAGTGGTAGCTGGGCAGCACTCCTTTCCTTATTGACCAGAAATCTAAAATTTGTCTTAATAACTTAAAAATTTTTCTCGAGAGAGAGAGAGAGGAGATTGAGAGAGAGAGAGAGTGATGAGCCGAGAGAGAGAGAGAGCGAGAATGTGTTACATGCCATGCACAATACGGCAAACATCAGATGGAACCTTGCTGAGTAGATTCTTTCCTTCCACCCCGCGTGGGTTTCGGGGATTCCAGCTCAGGTCCCCAGCTCACCAGCATGAGCTTTTACCCACTGAATCATCTCAACCCTCTGGAAAGCGAGCGGGTTTTTTGTTTAGTTTTGTTTTGTTTTGTTTTGGGCCATTTTTTGAGAAGGGTCCGCCTGTAGCTCCAGCTGTCCTGGAAAACTCACTCTGTAAACCAAACTAGCCTTGAACCCCCAGGAGCTCCGGCTGGTCTTCTCCTCAGTGCTGGGATTAAGGCCATGGACACCAATGCCCAGCTGAAATCTAAGTGTTAAAAAGTACTCCAAAGATACTACTTTCAGGAGTCTTAATTTTAAAATAATAGTTGATTCAAATGTAACTAAAAAAAAAAAAATAATATAACATTTTCCTTCACGAAGATCTCTCAATTGTAAAGAAACTACCTTCATAATTTATGGGTTTTTTAACAAGAATGGAAAATTATCCAATAAGAACTGGCTAGGATCAGAAAAAACAAATGCTGCCACAGATGCGCTGGAGAGGTTGTGGGGAGGAAAGGGGACACTCATCCACTTCTGGTGGGAATGTAAACTCGTGGAAAGCAGTGTGGAGATCCTTGGAAGACTTGTATAAGAAATTGCCACCCGACCCAGCCATCCCACTCCTGGGCATTGTTCACCCTCAAGATGCACCCCACTGCAGAGATACAATGCTATGGCCATATTTATTTCAGCTCTCTTCACAATAGCCAGGAGCTGGGGAACCAACCCAAAATGCCCCTCACCTGATGAGTGGCTAGAGGAAAAAAGAAAAATGTGGTACATCTACACAACTGGCCGTCTCTGCAGCAGTCAAGAAGATGACATCATGAGCTCTTGCAGGAAAATAGCTGGAGCTAGAGGACATCATGCTGAGTGAGTAACACAGTCCCAGAACATAAAACAAATGACGAATGGTTATCCCTCATCTGTGGAATGCTAAAGCCAATCACCTAGTTGAAGTATTTCTTGTGCCCTGCCTTTGAGCTTGTTTCCAAAGCAGTTTTGCGAGTGAGCATATTGGAAACAACAACAACAGCAGAATGGACTGCATCAAAGGACTGATTGACATAGTTAACTTCTGCTCAAACACAGTCAACTCTCCTCATGGCAGAAACTATTGATAAAGACTGAGAAAGAGATGAAAAACGCATGTTGTTTGGCAGAATGCATGAGGCTCTGGTGGGGTGGGGAGCGGATGGGGAGGTGGGGGGAATGGGGGGGGATGGGGGACCACGGGGGTCGGGGGATGGGGGGGACGGGAACGGGGGGGGGGACCACGGGTCTAGATTGATAAAATAAAAAAAAATAAAAAATAAACTTCTTTTAAAAACAAAAGAGGAAAATCATAGTGCAGGCGTGGTTGGCACATGCTCTTTTAATTGAGCCACTTGGGAAGGGAGGCACAGAAGGCAGGTGGTGGAATCTCTGTAGTTAAAGGCAGCACTGGTCTTAAGATGTGAGCTCCAGGCCAGCTGGGACTAAAGGGGGGAGACCCCCCCTTTGTCTCAAAAGACCAAGAAAGAAAAGAAAGGAACAAGAAAGAAAAGAAAGAAAGCAAGAAGCTAAGAAAAAGAAGAAAGAAAAGCAAGAGGAAGAACGAAGAAATAAGAAAGAACAGAAAAAAAAAGAAAGAAACAAAGACGAGGAAAGAAGAGAAGGAGAGAAAGGAACGTAGAAAGAGAAAGAAAGGAAAGAAAGAAAGAAGGGAAGAGAAAAGCAGAAAAGAAAAGAAAAGGGAATAGAAAGGAACGAAAGAAAAAGAAAGAAAAGAGAAAGGAAAGAAAGAAAGAAAGAAAGGAAAGAAAGAAGATAAGAAAGAAAAAAAAAGAAAGAAAAAAGAAAAAGAAAAGAAAAGAACAGAAAAGAAAAGAAAGAAAGAAGAAAGGAAAAGAAATAAGAAAGAAAGAAAGAAAAAGAAGAAAAGACAACGAAGGAAAGAAAGGAACGAACGGCGGGAGGGAGGGAGGGCAGGGCGGGGGGAGGAGGGAGGGAGGGAGGTAGGGAGGGAGGAGGGAAGGAAGGAAGGAAGGGAAGGAAGGAAGGAAGGAAGGAAGGAAGGAGGAAGCGAAGGAAGGAAGGAAGGAAGGAGACGGAAGGAAGGAAAGAAAGAAACTCATTATTACCAATGATTTGCATAGTGGGGACAAAGTATTTAGAGTATCAGTGTAGGCCTGGGCAAACAACTTGACAGAGACGAGAATTCAGTGTTTCCCTTTGCTGGCCACGGAGTTTGGAGCTCCTTTCTATTAAAAATGAATTCCAGCCACCCATGTTGGTGCATGCTTTTAATCCACTAGGCAGAGAGGCGGGCACGATCTCTGTGAATACCTAGGCTAGTGGGGTAAACATAGTGACACTGCTCTTAAAACACCAAAATCAAATAATTCAAAGTTGTTAAGCCTTCTCAGTCATTGGAGTCCAAACCGTGATTTTGTAGGTAATTTACCAAATTGGGTGCAAAAGAAAGTAAAAACTACTTTTTAAAATTGTTTTCTGCGGAAACAAATGATATTAGCTAACATTTGAAAGCCATTACAAAGTAGATAACAAGAGTAGTAATCAATGCTGGACTTTGAAGTCCTGCCTAAGTCCTGGTTCTTCAGCACTGCGGTTCTATCTTGGATTTCTTTTCATCTTTCATTTTGAGGGAATTATCCATGATGCACCCTATGTCATTTTTAAACAACCTCTAATATCATCATCAGTATTGTTTATCTCAACAGACTGTCCCTGGGTCAATGGGCTGTAAAAAACAACCTGTATTTTTTTTACTGGTTCTCATTGTGATGTTTCCATCTCCATGCAGATTTCACTTCCAAACAACATGACCATGCCAACTCTCCCTCGCCTACATAAAACACAGATTTAGACTGTGCCCTTGAGTTAACCAGTAGCTTCACGGCAGTAGTCCTTGAGCCTGTCCCACATAAACTTCAAGAAGGCTAAGGGCCAGCCCATTCTCGACTGTGTTATGTTAAATAAGAGCTTCTTATCAAAACCATTCTTTGGATGAAATTATAGCTACCTTGAAGTCTCATATTCTCCCACATATAATTTATGGAAGCACTTTCAAAAGCTACAATTCAGTTAAGAAAATCTTTAGTTGTTCTCAAAGCATGAAGCTGCTTTATGTTCCGCATTGATTAAGTTATCAGAAGGGATTTATTGCTTGAGGGAAAGTATAAAAAACAAAAGAAAAAACACTTGGTGTTAAATTTTTTACCAGTGGTATTTTCTGCGCATATATTAATTTCATTATAGTTAAACTACTCAAAGTTTCTACCTAAGGTGCCATTTGTATATCAAAGTAGACTAAAAAAAGAGGGTTTTTTATTATATCTCTAAATACCTTTGCAGTATACATTACGGAATATTGTTCTATAGTATCAGTATGGTCAAGTACAACAACTATAACATGAAAATTGCCAAAGGCCTCCAATTGCCTATAGCCAAGTCTCTGAGATCCTAAAAGCCCTAACTTACTTTAAAGTTTTGAGTCACATCAAAAAGTTCATGTGTAGTATGTTTGGGCAGAAGCTCATGTGTCTTTGTTTTTGTCAAGCATGGGATCCACAGCGTCTGGAATGTCTGAATGTCTACTGCCTGGAGTGGGATTTTTGTGTTCTTTACTTGGTGGATTCTAAGCCATTTTTCCAGTCTTCTCTCCACTTTTTCCTCTTGTCACTTTTACCCAATGTCTAATGTGTCCTTTCACCAGCACCAACCATCATATTTGAGTTGGACTACTTGCAAAACCCAACGACCACTGCGCTTTGTTGTGGATTTTGTCAAGCTATTACACAGTAGCATTAGCAATAGCTAATTTACACACTGGTGACAGACAGCGAGTCCGGTCTCTAAGCTCCAATAGTAGCAGGGGAAAGGTAGGAAAGGGACTAGGGAACAGAAGGAACGGTGAGGAAAAGTATTTAAAGGGGCTGGGTACCACGGTACTTCTTTATAAAAGAGAAAAGTAACTGTACAGGACCGAAACTTCTTCTAATCTATTTATTTCTTGTTTTTTTTTCTTTTCTCTTTCTTTTCCTTTTCCTCCTTATTCTTTTTCCCTTTCTCTCTCCTCCCCCTACGCTCTTTTCGTTGCTCCTTTTGTCGCTTTTTTCGCTACGATTTCCTGCTCTTGCCTCGGATCTTTTCTACATAATTTCATTGTTTTTTCTTTCTTCTCTTCTGTCCCCCTTCTTACTTCTGTCCTTTCTCCATCTTTCTTCGTTCCCCTTACTCTCCTCTTATCGCTTACCTGGGTTTTTTCTCCTCTGCTTCCCCCCCTTTTTCTTTCCTTATCTCTGTTTACTATTAATCCCCACCTCGTTTGCCTTTTTTCCCTCCCCCTTCTCCGTTTTTTTTTTCTTTTCCTCATTTTTTTTTTTTTTTTTTTTTTTTTTTTTTTTTTTTTTTTTTTTTTTTTTTTCTGCATTTTTTTTTTTTTCTTCAATTCCTCCCATTTTTTTTCTTCTTTCTCTTTTTTCCTTATTCTGGTTATTGTTCTTCTTTCCTTTCTTTCCTTACTTTTCTGCTTTGCAATCATCGATAGAAACTTTATCTCCCCTCCTCCTCCTCCGCGCTTCTTCCCTCTCGCACTCTCTCACTTCTCCTTCTCTATCGCTCCTCTCCCCCTTCCCCTTCCTCTTGTCTCTTCTTCCGCCCCCCCCCCCCCCCCCCCCCCCCCCCCCCCCCCCCCCCCCCCCCCCCCCCCCCCCCCCCCCCCCCCCCCCCCCCCCCCCCCCCCCCCCCCCCCCCCCCCCCCCCCCCCCCCCCCCCCCCCCCCCCCCCCCCTCCCTCCCCCCCCTCCCCTCCCCCCTTCCCCTTCCTCTCTCTCTCTCTCCCCCCCCCCTCTTCCCCTCCCCCCCCCCCCTGAGCGCCGGGTGTGGTGGCACGCGCCTTTAATACTAGCCCTTGGAGCAGAGGCAGGCAGATCTCTGTAGTTCAAGCAGCTTGTCTTACGAGTGAGTTCCAGGGCTCCCTGTAGCTGGGTGCTGCGTGACCTACAGGGAGAACCTATCTTCGAAAAAGCCAAAAACAAAAAAAAAAAAAAAAAAAAAAGAAATAACAGAGCAAATATTAAATCCTGTAGCTAAATATCCAATATCTGGGACTTAAGTTCATAGAGGCTCCGTCCCTACAGCTTTGCTGCTTGTATATACATCACTCTCTTGGGTTGGTACTGTTCCCTGTATGTCACTCCGCCTTGGCAGATGACTCATGGATCTGGGGTCTTCACCAGTTTGTGGTCTCCACTTCACTCCAGGCTTCATCTACACAGCTTTACCTAATGGCCTCTCAGGGCCTCTTGGCTTGTCAGGACCTTCATTAAGCAGGGGCTTCATTGCTACTTGCTGCCTGGCCTCCGCAGCTCACTGAAACTGCAGAGGAAGAATAAATGCTTCTTCACTATTACATCTTTCATGCTTCTAAAGCCAGTACCACATGAATGCCACTACCAAATTTGGTTGCCAGTTGGGTATGGGAATTTGCTCTTTATGCATATTTTCCCTAATTTCTGTTTGTTGTGGGTTTTTTAGGAGCAAAAAACCCCCTTGGCTTTCTCTTCACAACTTGGAAGTTTGGCTGGGTGGGGTCTTGCACTTAAGGTATTCTTATTATGCCAGTATACTGCAAGAACCCTTCCTTCAGGGCAATGATCTTCATAGCAATGAAAGCCTCTCTTCCAGGACATGCCTTGGCAGCAACATTAGCATCCTAGTGTTTGTCATCTTTCTCTCCAAACTGTAAATCTTTTATTTTTTTCTATACCAACTTGCCCTTTATCACTGTACATCCATACAAAAGTAATCAGCAATAACTAAGACACAGGTTCAATATTAGGCTGTCTTAAAATTCCTTCCACCAAATAAATTAGTCCTGTACTTTTCAAATTTAGCCTCAGACATGTTCTTAGGTCTCTGGCAAAGGGCGAGCAGATCCTTTACTAAATATTATAGTAGTGGCCTCATGCTCAGTTGCTCTTTAAATCTTTACTTCCCTCTGAAATGACATTGCTCTCAGCACTTTCTTCTAGACTAACCCATTAAGCTCTGTTTACAGTATTCAACCATCTTTCTATTACAAACTTTCAAAGTCTTCCACCTTCTTAAAAAAAACATGGTCAGTTTCTTCATAGCAACAATCCACTCTTAGTACCAACTTCTATATTAGTTACTTCTCTATTTCTGTGAAAAACAGACTGTGACCAAGGAAACTTAGAGAATGAAAAGTTTATTTTGGCCTATAGATTCAGAGAGATCAGAGTCTTACATGGTAGAGAGGCATAGCAGGAGGCTGCCAGAACAGAAAGTAGAGAGAGGGAAGAGAGAAGTAGAATAAAGCTATGAACTCTCAATGCTGTCCCAAGTGATGTACTTCCTCCAGCAAGAACTCATCTCCCTTAACTTCTACAGAGTGTCACCACCTGGGAACATGTATTTACATACATGAGCCTATAGGGAGCATTTTTCATGCAAACCATGACATGATATTTTCCTTTTCATTAAAGAAATAAAGTTTATAAAGACCAGTGATTCATGCTGGGCATGAGACTGCATGCAGTTAATTCCAGCACTTGGGAGACAGAGGCAGGCCGATCATTGTGAGTTCAAGGCCAGCCTCGTCTACATAGTGATTTCCAGGCCAGCTGGAGCTACTGGGAGACCCTGTCTCAAAAAGACCAAAAAAATTTGAATAATAAATGAGGTTTAGCTATAGTCACTTCTTTCAGAAATAAAAACTGAAAGTATTCCTCTCAAAAAAGAGGGTATGAATGAAGAAGAGATAGCTATCAAGAGAGGCAAGGACCCTATAAACTCCTTAGGATGGAAGGGGGTGTTTAAGTCCTTGAAGGTGAAAGCTTATTGCTTGAATTCTGTACCTGGAATGTCATCCTGACATATGTTCCCAAACTCTTAGACCAGAGAATGGAGAAGAGAAGAATGGGATAGACACGCTTCAGTAATAGTCCCTCACCCAAAGCAAGATGGCTATACGTATTCTAGTTATCTTTCTGTCTTAATTTTCCACTTGTGATAAAATGCCCTGGCAAAAGCAACTTAAGAAAGTCTTTATTTGACGTCAGTTTCCGGTTATAGCCACCAGAATGGGACCATCATAGGGACAGGATCTGAGGCAACTTGTCACATTGCTTCCACTGCTGAGAAGTGTAGAGTGATAAATAATTGTGTTCCACCCCATTTATCCTTTATATACAGTTCAAGGTCCCTGCTCAGGGAATAATGCTACCCACAAGATAGTGTGCGTTCTCTTCTCAATTTGATCAAGATAGTCCCTTGCACACATGTCCAGAGTGATAGAATCACTCCCAGGTGATTCCATATCTCATCAAATTGACAAATGAAATTAACCTCTTACTTACCATTTTCTAATTCCTATGTAATACCTGAAGTGTGAAGGCTGTAAGGGAGACTTGGTCTATATATATATATATATATATATATATATATCACTCATATAGCTAAATGTTTTATTGATAATGAATGCACAGAGATTCTCCTTTGGCTTCAGCTTCACTGAGATGTTCATTTCTATTCTTTAAAATGTCTATAAAAGTATGCAGATGAGTTTGTTTGTTTTTTATTGTCTTTAGCACTTGGGAGGCAAAGACAGGCAGCTCTCTGGTGAGACTTAGGCCAGTCTGGTCTATGTAGCCAGTCCCAGAATAGCTGGGGCTAGAGGGACACCTGATCTCCTAAAAGCACAAAAAGTATGCTTTTTAAAAATAATTCTTTAGTCTTAAAATAATTTCTGCCATGCGTTAAGCTTTTCATTCAACAACTCATATCTTCTGGGACTTGAACTGATTACTCAAGTGGGATACCTCTTCTCAAGCTCCATTATTTTTAAAATTATATTTTCTTTTTAAAATTTTTTTAATTTTAAAAATTTTTTATGTGTATGAATGTACTGTCTGCATGTAGGTTTGTGCACCCCTGTTGTGCAATGCCACGGAGGTCAGTAGAGGGCGTCAGATTCTCCTGGAACTGGAGTTAAAGACGGTTTTCAGCCCCCATGTGGGTGCTGGGGATCGAACCCGGGTCCTCTGCAAGAACAGTTGGTGCTCTTAACCACTAGGCCATCTCTCCAGCCCCTAAAATTATATTTTCATTAGCTTTCAAACAAGTATGGGTTCATAAAGCTTCTTCATACACCCTTGGTTTTGGTTAACTTACTTCCAACCCGTCCTTTCCCCAACCACCAAGACCCTTCCATGCGTCCACCACTAGGTACCAGCATCTCTCTGATGCCATCCATCCTTTATACCACATGTGTTCTACTATTTCCGTTTATTATATATATCCATGTGTATTATAAGATCATAGGTTTCCATGTAGTTTCTTCATGCATACCTCATTTTTGTTAACCTTTCTCCCATCTCCTTGTTTCCCATCCCCAACCCTGGACTAACTGACAAACTTTTCTGACACCAGTGTTCTCCCTGTCAGTTTGGATTTCGCTTGTATTCTGTTATTTCCTTCTCCCTTACTGCAACCCCCACAACTGGCTCCATTCTAATTTCCTAGTTTCTACAGCCTCTCTAGGCTAAATAAACAAAACAAAAGATAAGGACTTAACACTCAACATGAGAGAGAATGTGTCATTTTTTCGTTTGGAGCCTTAGTATAATTTTTTTTCCAGTTCTATCCATTTACCTGGAAATTTCATGAATTCATTTTTTCACAGCTAACAAATATTCCATGGTATACATGTACTACCTTTTTGATTATCCATATATAATTTGATGGACATCTAGGTTGACTCCATTTCTTGGCTACTGTGAAAACAGCCACAATGAGCTTGGATGCACAAGTACCTGGGTAGTAAGGTATAAAGTCCTTTGGTGTGCAACACTAGTCTCTGCACATGGCATGCCTATTGCACACAAAATCACACAACCTCTGGTTACCTGCACAAGACCTGCACAATATCAAGCTTGTTAAAAATTCTGGCATAGGCCACCATGGTGGTGCACAGTTTTAACCCTAGCACTCAGGAGACAGAGGCAAGCGGATCTCTGTGAGTTCGAGCCCGGCCTGGCCTACAGAGTAAGTTCCAGGCTAGCTGGAGCTACAGAGAGACCCTGTCTCAAGAATAAAAAAAAAAAAAATGATGGCATGGATACTACAGTGGCACAACTAGTCACATACAGAGACTATGTGTTTGAGAGCTGCCCAGCCCGAAATGACAGATCTCCAGCAGAGCCTTTACACCTAAGGCTCATGGAACATAGTGGTACAGAGGACACTAATGTATCCCTCAACTCTCACCAGTGAAGATTCCTCATGCAACAGAGCGTGATGCACAGAGAAGGCCACAACAAGCCAAGTTTTAAAGAATAAAAGACTGTAGAGTGTGCGTCCCTAGGCAGGAATCCTATATTAGACCTCATTCATCCATACTCAAGGACAATTGTGGAAGAGGGGCAGAAAGATCATAAGAGCCAGGACTGGTGCATGAACATACAGAACTAGAGGCTTTCAGCCCTCTGGGAATTCTCATATGAACTTGCAGCAGTGGTGACAGCATCCACAACCCATGCTGATTCAATCAGACAAAAAGCCAGGCTAGAACAAGGGAAGTGAGCAGGAGGACCCAACCTTAGTCAAGGAACTATTGGCACCTCATTACTCTTGGGCAAGGGTGAGTTGATTTTCTTTAAGATAGGCTGACTAGACTGCAGTGGGTGAACATGTACCAAGGGACATCTAAGTACAAAAGCTTGACCAAATAGGCACTAACGTAGATGACAGAATACAAGAAATCTGATGTGTGGTGGGGTCTACAGTCATGTGTGGGTGGAGGAGGGAATCTAAAAATGTTTAAGATTTATTGCATGAAATATGCAAAAACTCAATAAAATATTCTTTAAATATTCTGGCATGGAGGGAGCGGGGAAAGACTCCTGATCCTCTGCCCCTAGGAGCTAACGAGAGTTGATGGCTGCTGAGGGAAGGAGGGTCTCTTCCCTCCTGAGTGGAAGCCATCAGTAGGTTGTCTGAGTCCCAGGGGGTGACTCCACACACATGCACATATGGACAGCACTATTGAGCTCAGTGGGTTAAACAAAACAAAACAGAAAAGGAGCTGAATTGGGGAAGGATATTTTGGGAGTGGGATTGAGGGAGTGGTGTGTGAATACAACCAAGCTACATTGTATGCATGGATACAATTTTTAAAGAAAATTTTCTACCAAAAATATCGAATAATTTTATTCTTGAAGATAATACATAACATTGTATTGTGAACTTCCTTTTGGAGACAAAGAAGTGAATATATAGATGTAAAATATGCATGTCATTTTTTTTAACTTAATGCCATTCCATAATGTTTGATACAAATATTAGAAATTAGACTTGAGAATCCTAGGAGTAATTAATGACAGAAGTAGGAATATAGGTATTTGATATATTAAGGTTTTTAAATTCATAATACTCAAATAATCAACATATGGATATAAATTTAGAAACTCAAGTCATGCTATAGGCCACTGACTTACTGCTAGATGTTCTCTATTCTCGTCCTCTGATCAGACTGCCCAGATTCTGTGTGAGCCTGGGTATCATCCCCTGCCTCAGTCCTCTAGAGATGATAACACTTTGGGCTTTGAACAGAAAGGAAACAACTGGCCTTATTTATGTGTGTTTGTGGGTGTGTGATGTCCACCTTTGTGTGTGGGTGCATTTGCTTATGCATATAGGAGTAAAAATGTTGACTTTGATGTCTTTCTGTAATCCTCTCCACCTTATTGTTTGAACTGTGGTCTTTCACTGATCCTGGTTTCAAGTAGTTTTCTGGCCAGTGAGCCTACTGGACTCATCTGTCTCCAACACGCCTCCTCCAGCACTGGGGTTACAACACATACCACCATGGCTGGCTTCTGAAAATGCCATGCATTCACATAATATTGTGATCAAATCCACCCCCACTCAGTTGCTTATGCTGGCATAGCAAGTGCTTTACCCACTTGGCCATCTTCCAAATCTTCTGATTTTATGCTTTAAATGAAGTTCTTGAACCTTTGTGTTGAGAGTGCACTAAAGAACACAGGGAATAAGCTAAGAGGATATAGGACTCACTGAAACAACCCAAATAAAAGATGACAGTTTGGCTGGGTGTGGTAGTGCATGCCTTTAATCTTAGCACTGAGGAGGCAAAGTCAGGTGGATCTTTGTGAGTTCAAGGCTAGCCTGATGTACAGAGCAAACTCCAGGCCAGCTGGGACTAAAGGGAGACCCTATCTCAAAAAGCACCCCCCTGCAAAAAAGATGACAGTTTGGGACAATGCAGTTATTGAACAGGTATTTAAAATTGTTTATATATGGGCTATATTTTTGAAATGTAGAAAATGAGAATTCTAATATCTGAATAAACATCACTGATCAAGATACATAAAACAGAAATTCATTTAGTATACAAATGGGTATCTTTAGGCATTAGACCCATTTTCCTCTGTAGAGATTTTCAAAAGGTTGGTATAGATGAGGGCCACATCTGGCTTACATTCTGTCATAAATAAAATTTGATTGGAGCATGGCCATGCCCCTTTGTTTCCAAGTTATCTTGGATGCTTTTATGGTATATTATAAATATTAAGTGGCAAGAAAAAAATGTGTGGCCACAAATGCTAGTATTGTTATTTTAATCTTTCATATAAAAAATAAAGCTGTAAAATTATACTCTGGATCAGTGGGAATATCTTACAGAGTGTAGACCATTAGGTTACTAAAACCCCTAGAGTAATATGTTGATCAAAACCCATAAAGAAGTTGATAAACTACAAACAGAAGAGCACAGGAATGAAAAAATAGATATTTTCAAATTCTCCAACGTTAGCTCTGTTGTTAGTCTATATTAAGTGTTGTACTTAGTGTGTGGTAAAGAATGAACTACAACCCCAAAGTTTAATGAAGTTATATTGTAATACAGAAACTACATACTAATAAATTTGTCTATGTGCAAAATATTAAGTTAAAGTGATATACAAAATGATGTCTAATCAATTTTGATGATGTAAATTGGAAAAGGTTCAAAGTTGGCCATTGTCCTGGGTTTTTAAGGAAAACATGGGAATTTTTTATACAGAAAGGAAAATGTGTTCTAACACAGCAATAAACATGATCATGAAATAATAGAATGGGGAGTCTGCTGGAAAGTGAGCACAAGTATATCTTTTATTGTACGTGAATGATTCTTGTCACATCTGGCTTCCCAGTCTTAACCTTTCCTGAGGTATGGTAATATTTATTAGCAGCTGTGGAATCACTTACTAGTATTCTGTCATAACTCTGTACCAGAGAATGCCAAGGCAGCCTTGTCCTGGCTCTGTACTTCAACAACCCATGCACAGCTATGCTTCTCCTTTGATCTCAAGTCTACTCACCAGAGTAGAAGTGAAGCTACTTCACTAGAAGAGATTTTTTTCTTCCTCTTAAAATTTCAGTAGACACAGCGTTTTTGATGAAGGAAAAATTCTATGCACCAAAAACAATGATGCAGTGTCCTTATGTTGGGTTGTAAATGGTGGTCCAATGTTGAATGTCATAGATATGACTTGGAGAAACACTTTTACATTAATTTGATTTCAGACTTTCTAAGAGTAAGGATTAAAGAGCACTAAATGATCACTACCCACCTAGTGGTGTAGATATAGCAATAGCTTATATAAATATTTGAGGAATGTTTTGAGCTTTTCTGATAGTTTTTGTCCTCAAGAAAATATATATTATATGAACTTCTTTTTTCCTAATACATGGTAAGCCCACAATGTCCATAAGATAATTCAAATCAGATGATTTAAGGAAGAACATTTTACAGAAACACCCATATATAGGTTTTCCCATTATGTATTTCTTACAAAATTAGTTGCATATTACACATTTTAGAAAAAATATGTCAAAAAGAAAGATGCTTGAGACCTAATAGGACAAATTTCCATGGAAGTAGAAGACCACTGACTTCAAATACCAGAAAGATATTTTCAGAAGCTCCCATGTAACACATAGTATATCACATGTAATACACAGCCAGAACTGACAGAATCACTTCTCTCTTGTACCAGTGTTTTCTTTAGTAATCTCTTACCAGTTGTTACCCAACTAAATGACACTGCACTACTGCTTTTACCACATAGAATATCTACTCCTTTGAAAGCACTGTGGCTAAGGAAACTTTCAGAGAAAGACAGAGGCTTCACTTGTAGACCAGGAAAGGGAATTTCACTGATTTTGGAGCTGTGGGTGGTGCCTGGTTTCATTCTAAGGAAAAGTCTTACTCTTAAATGGAAAATCAGGCTTTCCCATCCTTTTTTTCTTTAAAGAATAACTGCTGGTAAATTTTCTTGCATAGTAATAATAGCAAGTAAGTGTAGTTACTTGGAACTTTCAAGGTCAGTATATAATTGTGGTGGCAGCAGTTTGATCTCATAATAAGAAAAGAATACTTACTCTACTTCCTTGAGATTATAAACCAACCTAAAACAAGGTTTCTGAAAATATGGCGTGTCACTGGAAGACATGGAAGGCCTCTATAGTGTTACTTTACTTGAGCAGACGTGAGCAAGTGTTTATCACAGATAAGATAGTGGCATTAAATAATAAAAAGGTGGTGGTCAGAACGCTCATGTAAATCAGAAATTAAAAGTGTTGTTGAGACTGCACTTGCAAGTGTACAGTTGGTCTCTGGAATACCAGAGTGTTACCAAAGACCACTAAACCAATAAAGCAAATAGAGGTCTCCTTAAGTCAAGCTAGACTCCACCGTCAGCACCAGCTACACCTCACCTGCCTGGAAATACTGTGCAGCAGTGACAGCTATATGCCTGTATATCCCAAATCTAATTGGCTATTAGCTGTCTCCTTGGAGGAATAACCCACGGCTGATGCCACAGGCTTACATCCTCTAGCGGTTAGTAGATGTTATAAGCCACAGCAAGACCCTGTCATATTTTACAGAAAAAACATAATTCATGGATTAACATACCATCCAAACATCTGGGTCTATACCAAAGTAACCTACCATAACAATTAGTACTGTTTAAATACCTATGTATCTAATTGCTTGTGCTTCATTAGTAGGACTGAAAGGTTGTTCCTGGACAAACTGTCAGCCCATGAAAGGAAACAGCCAGAATTGACCAGAGTCCAAAACGGCAGCTCCAAAGAAAGTAGACTGTTTTTCTTCTCATCCACCTGTGCCCCTTTTCTAAGCCTAGGGAACAATCTGCAGAAGAGCCCCCTCTTCTGGTAGAATGTAAGGGCTGCGATTGGGGTGAATGGTGAAACTACAGCAATGTAGACTGGACACTTATTTGATCCACTTGATTGTACATACAACCCCCCCCCCAGCTGGATGGTGGGACCCTTAGGCTGTGTGGGTTTTGGGCACAACTGCTTGCAAATTGGTTTTATATGAAGGATGCTTGTACTCATAAATTATTACTTATTGCTAAAAATGAAAAAAAATAAAGAAGTAGTAGAAGAAAAAAATAGCACAGACAAAAAAAGAAATTAAAATTGTTGGAAATATTAAAGTTTGAAAACAAGTTAAAAGGATTATGGGAACAGGAAAACCATATTACTTTGATTGCATAATATACTGGTAATATGGTGAAGGATGTAGATGCTTATTTATTACTGTTGCATTGGGAGAGTTCATCTTCTGAAAAGTATTTGCTTATTCAAAACATCACTGATTATATGATTTCCAAAAATAAGTCTGTCCTGAGAATTGTGAATTCTGGAAGAAATCGAACCATTTTTCTTTTAAAAAGCCACATATAAAACCATTAATCAAATCTTAACAATCTACTTTACATTGAAGTTGAAAGAGCTCCAGAGGAAGCAGCTTCAACTTCAACGAGGTGAGAGTGCCCTGCAGAGACTGTTTGCCATTGCTACATGCAGAATTCATAGGACTATTGGGCAATATTGTATAAGAGCTACTGGGTCTTAATGCAATCCTGCACAAGAATACTCTGTATAGTATGGGGCAGGGGGAGATAGGACTAGTTTCTCGGAACTACAAAGACCAATTATCATTAATTTTTATTGTGTTTTATGAAGAAACACTTAAGGGTGTGCAGATATTTTCTTCTGTTTAAAATGTAAAAGATCATAGTACATAATATTAAAATCTTTGTACTGATCCTATATATTCAAAATGCCTTAATTTTTCATAATCCAAAGTATTATAATACAGTATTTCTTTTTTACTTTTATTGAGCTTTTGTACATTCCATACAAAGGTTCTTAATCAAATTTACACCCTCTTCCCTCAGCCATTCCTGCTCCACCCCCCAACAAGACCTCGTATTCTGATATACATGTTAAGTCTTGTCCAGTCAAGCATTTGTGTGCAGATGACATTCCATGCAAATTCATGCACTGGGGTATAGTCAGCCTATCTAGAGATTTTAAGTAAGGCCCACACTCTTACACCCAGGAGTAGTCAGTCTCCAATAGTTTTGAGACTAGGGCTGGCCCAATGCCCTTTTCTCTCAACCCACTATGGGCCCTTGACTAATCGAGTTGGCATGGGTCCTGAGCTTGATGCTTAATGCTCAGTGCCTCAAAATCACATGTGCAAGCTTCCCATGGCCTGAATGCCTCTGCTTCCCTATACTCATGAATCAGCACTGGCTCTTATAATCTTTCCACTCCCTTTTCCACAGCAGTCCCTGAGCCATGGGTGGGAGAGGTTTAATCCAGGAGTCCTATCCAGGGACACACATTCTGCAGTCTCTTATTCTTTAACACTTGACCATTGTGGCCTTTCGTGTGCATCACACTCTGTTGTATAAGGAAGCTGCACCGGCAAGAGTTGAGAGACGTGCTAGTTTCCTCTCTACTCCTCATCGTGCTATATGTTCCATGAGCCTTAGGTGTAGAGGTTCTGTAGATGTGTCACCTAGGACAGGACATCTCTTATATGTATATTCTCTGTGTTTGACCAATTGTGGAATTCTGCAGAAGCACACATCTGTTGCAAAAAGAAACTTCCTTGATGAGTGGTATATGGTATATTTGTTTGTAAATATGAAGATATATATTTAGCATATGGTAAGAAATTCCATTTGTCTAGAGAAATGACAGAGATAGGGTTTTTTTTATTTTTTTATTATTAATTTTATTTATTTCTGTATGTGTATGAATGTACTGTCTGCATGCAAGTTCATGCTCCCGTGTCGTGCAATGCCACAGAGATCAGAAGAGGGTGTCGGATTCCCCTGGAACTGGAGTTCTCCTGGAATTGGAGTTTCAGACGGTTGTCGGCTGCCATGTGGGTGCTGGGGATCGAACCCGGGGCCTCTGTAAGAGCGGTCGGTGCTCTTAACCGCTAGGCCATCTCTCCAGCCCAGAGATAGGGTTTTCTCTAGGATCTATGACCTCTCCAGCCATGAGTATTCGTTCTTGTTTACAGTGCCACCTGTAAATTCATTCCCATTGAGAGGGTTTTAAGTCCAACTAGATAACTGTTGATTATCCTTAGAAGTAGTCTGCTGTGCTAGTTGTTATGGTTACTAGGCTTTAAGGTTGGGTTGGAACATTAATTGATTTTATCCCTTAGAAGTTCACATATTATCATATAGGAGCATATGAGCTAAGCTTCAGGTAGAAGGTTTGCAAGTCACTTCTGCTCTGTTGCTCCATGTCCTGTGTTCATAGTATGTCCTTTGTTCATAGTATTTCCTGTCTTCAGCAACAGAATTTTATCTTCCAGTTCTGTGAGATAAGCGAAAGCTCTGGCAATATAGCCTGTGCTACTTAGGGAGTCTCTTGAACCGCTCTCATCAAACACTTAAAAAGGGGGAAGGTCTCTCCTCTCCGGAACTATACTCCTTGCCATACAGCCCGTAGTTATGCGTATGTTCTAGTGTGCAGATGTTACAATATCTCTTTTTTAAAAAATTAAAATAACAACATCCAAAATAATAAAATCATGAAGTTAAATTAGGCATTTACATTAATGTAGAATGTTGCTGAAATTTTTTAACTATTTTTTTGGTCTTTTTGAGAAAGGGTCTCCCTTTAGTCCCAGCTGACCTGGAGCTCCCTATGTAAACCAGGCTGGCTTTGAACTCACAGAAATCTGCCTGCCTCTGCATCTTGAGTGCTGGGATTAAGGCATGTGCCACCAAGCTCAGCTTTTACCATTTTTTAAACTTGAGAATATTTTTAGTATCTCTGATTTTTTTTGCCATTATCTTCATATTTTTTTGTATGTGTTATCCTTCTACAAAGTAAAAGGAGAGATATGTATTTTATAAATGTTTAACTGGAAATGTACATGTAGTTAGCTAATTTATATTCATTTTTATTGTATGTAAATTTGTAATGTTTTCATCTCTGTAACATTTAAACATCCTTAATTTGAGTAAGTTTAGCAAGTATTCCTACTGTTATTTTTATTCTAATTTTATATCAAATATAATTTTTTACTACATGTGCTTTGAAAAGTAAATACAATGTTTCAGAATTATTTACAAATAATGCTAATATTTTATTTTACATTCCAACACATTATATCACTACCTCCTCTAATGGCTAGTATAAAATTCAAAAAGTTACATGTGAATTTTTAAATACCATTTTTAGCATTAATGAACTCAATTCAAACCACTGCAATAGGTTTTAAGAATTTGTTGGATGCCAAGTATTTTTAGAGTCTATATGACAAAGGGTTCAAAATAAAGATAAGTGCATACACAATGGGACACAGTAGTCAGGAGCAAGATACAATAGACAAAACTGTTAAGCAAATATGCTATGTATTACCTACAGATATTCTGGTTAAAAGTAAAGCCAGGAGAGTGTGAATATATTGATCAGAAGAAAGAATTTGAATAAAGAGATGACTGAAATTGTAAGGCAACTATCTGAGGAAATGCAGAGGAAATATGTGAAAAGATCCTGAGGTAGAAATATTTTTGTCATATTTAAACAGAGAACAATTCCACTGAAAGAGGAGAGAGGAAGACAAGGGAAACTGTAGGACTTCATGGGCAGTAGTTCTTTGCTTAAGATTTCTCCTGAGTGAAGGCAGAAGCCACTGAAAGTATGAGAGTGCTATAAGCAGACAGCACTGGGGTGCTATTAACAGGGACAGAAGTTGGGTGATCTGACTGTGGTGTCAGAACATGATCTAGTTTCTGTTGCATTGTGAATAGGCTGAAGTTGGGCAAGTACTATAATTGGAAATGGATTTGTCCTCTTTGAAACAGCTTTATCTGAATTAATCAGATTATGAAAAGTAAGAAGTCAGGACCAGCATTGCCAGGTCAATTTAAAAACAGTGGCAGTTGAGAAATTGGGGTCACCATAAACAATGGAATTCAGAAAAATTACATGTCAAATATATGGTTTCCAGAGCAGGAAGAGACAGGAATTTGATCAGCATGAATTAATGAATGAATTTTGACACCAAAACATTTTGAGATAAATACATGTTAGTATAGTTATATAGTGCACATTTACTGTGTGTAATTGCAAACATTTAATGATCTTCAGTTAAGTAATAGTTAATAATTTCATGTGATTTTAGAAATGGACATTTCTATTTCTAGTGAAGATCAATGGGGCATATTGTTAGACTGACAAGATATTGGAGCTTTGTGTGTGGAACGTGTACTCTTTGTTATAGATGTTGTCAACTGAAATCCCTAGAATTTAGGGAGAAATGTCCAAATACAATGAAAATATGCATATGCTTATGAAAATTGTTTACCACAACTTCTGTTTCAAGCAGTTATTTACAAGTTCCCCTTAAGCTGGGGACTAGCATGTTGCAAAAACCCACAATATAGGAACAACATTTAGGCCAGAGAGATCCGAATGCTAGCTCTGTACTGTGCTAGCTGTGTGCACACAGGTAGTATCCTGCCTCTGCCTCTGCCTCTGCCTCTGCCTCTGCCTCTGCCTCTGCTTCCTGTGCTCCCATAGGCAAAGCCCAGAAGACTCTCCAAAAGCACAGTTTGGAAGATTCTAGTGAGTTTAATTGGGCTTGCATACAGAACAAGTGGGTGAGGGGGTCACTTACAGGAAAGGTAGTGCTTCCCGTCCTCTCATGTCCATCCAGAATCCCAGCATGGACTTGGCAATCTCTGCCCAAGATGGTGGAGGCAGGAGAGATGAACCACCTCTCGGTGTTCTCTTCTATATGCCCTTGGCCCCTCTCCCTTATGCAGCCAATGCTGACTGACTGGCTGGTAGGAAGAGGTCACTGCCTCCCTGGCTCCCGCCTTTCCTTCAGAAGAACCACAGTCAAGTCTATGATTCTGGGCAGGCAAGCAGCCCTACTCCTGTGAAAGAGTTTGATATCCAAAGTCAGTCTTCGTTTCAAAGGACAGTCCACACTACACCATGAGTAGCTTGTTCAATCAGTCTATCTTCAGTTTCCTTATATGTAAATCTGCAACATATGTTTCATACAACAGAGATAGCTCATATACGCACATGAAGACAGATAGCTGCATAGTTTGTAAAGAAGAAGGTACAAAAGTTATTTCAAGGAATTAAAGATGTTAGAAATGAGGGAGTCGAAAGGCTATATATTATACTGTTTAAGTACCTATATATCTAATTGCAAGTGCCTCATTAGTAGGATCGAAAGGTTATGCCTGGACAAGCTGGCAGCCCAAGAAAGAAAACAGCCAGAATTGACTAGAGACCAAGACAACAGCTCCAGAGAAAGTAGACTGTTTTGCTTCTCATCCACCTGTGCCCCTTTTCTAAGCCTAGGGTACAATCTGTGGAAGAGGGGGCGTGGTAGAATGTAAGGTCTACGATTGGGGTGAATGGTGAAACTACAACAATATAGACTGGACACTCATTTGATCAACTTGATTGAACTACAAGCCCCCCCCCTCCCCCGCTGGATGGTGGGACCCATGAGCTGTGTGGGTTTGGGCACAACTGCTCGCAAATTGGTTTTACATGAAGGATGCTTGTACTCACAGATTATCACCTATTGTTAAAAAAAATGAAAACAAAACAAAAAAACAGAGAAAGATGCAGAAAAGTTACAGCAGAATACATGATCTGGGATGGGTAGGGGTGGGGTGGGGGGAAGGGAAAAAGGAATAAAGGAAAAAAAAAAAAAAAAAAAAAAAAAAAAAAAAAAAAAAAAAAAAATAAAAAAACTAAAAAAAAAAAAAAAACAAGAGAAAAATGAGGGAGTTCCATGAGAGAAAAAGAAGTTGTTGGATTTTGAAGAATGAGTAGAAGTTTCCAGCAGGGAATTATACTTCACCAATTCATTCATTGCCTGTAATTTACTAGAACTATGTAGGATATAAAAAATCATCTTGAAATAATCATCTGTTGCATGATGTGAATATGTCTTCACTAAAGCTGCCTATTAATAAGATTACATGAATGGGCTGGAGAGATGGCCTAGCGGTTAAGAGTGCCGACTTCTCTTGCAGAGGACCTGGGTACGATCCTCAGCACCCACATGGCGGCTGAGAGCCATCTTTAACTCTAGTTCCAGGGGAATCCGATGCCCTCTTCTGACCTCCGAGGCATTACATGACACGGGTGCACAAACCTACATGCAGACAGTACATTCATACACATACAAAAATTAATTAATTAATTAAAATTTGTTTAAATAATACACATACAAAAATTAATTAATTAAAATTTGTTTAAATTTATTAATTAAAATTTGTTTAAATTTATTTTTGAATGTGTATGAATGTACTGTCTGCATGTAGGTTTGTGCACGCATGTCATGCAATGCCACGGAGGTCAGAAGAGGATCTAGGATTCCCCTGGAACTGGAGTTCTCCTGGAATTGGAGTTACAGATGGTTCTTAGCCACCATGTGGGTGCTGGGGATCGAACCTGGGTCCTCTGCAAAAGCAGTCAGTGCTCTTAACCACTAGGCTATCTCTCCAGCCCCAAATAAATAAAAATTTTAAAAATGGAATCTTTTAAAAAGATTGCATGAGTGTAGATAGATGATAAAATGTGATGTAATTTTTTTATAAGGAGAAATAGACTCCTTCAAGTATCTATTTTATATACTGTGTACACTCATGTACCTCATACAAAAATCCTCTGAAGTGTGGTTTCCTCATTTACTAGGAGTAAAGTTGCATTCAGGTGCATTATTTACCTTGTCTAGTCTCTTAAGTATCAAAGTATATAATGACAATATGAATACAGCTGCACTTACCTTGAAGAGCAAAGGAACTGCTGATTTTCTATGTGCCCAACAGGAAAGCAGACCTGAAATATTTGTGAGTGGCATCAGTGACAGCAATGGTGGGCTCCATTCTTTGAAGGCCTGGTCGAGCTGAGTACTCTGACTAAGGACTAAATAACAGATAGGGAGAATGGTATTCTAGAGATATTATCAAGTAGAGACTTAAGCACAGGGAATCATTTGGGGCCCAGACTCAGAATTTCACAGGAAAATACTTCCTGATTTATACCAGGCTGTTCGTGCATCTATCAGAACTACCTTGTCAAATGGATTTTCCATTGTTAGTTGGAAGCACTAAGTCCTTATGCATGGAAGAACTCTGTGAGCTCCAGGTCTTTGCAGGCAAATAATAGTAAAGTCTCTGATAGTTGTGAAGCACAGGAATTGTTAGCCTATGTTGTTGCAGAATAATTACTGGCATACTCACCCTCTGAGGGAACAAGTTTGTGATCTACGTTTATTTGAATAGTGATATCAGGATGATGTTTGCCTTTTAATTACAGACCTAGGGAGTGTGAGATAACTGTGTTCCCAGGTACAGAAGAGAGAATGGTTTTGATCTCTACTTATTAATAACTGATCTTGGATGACTTTTTAAATCATATTGGACCTCGCCGTCCCATTTGTCAAAGGGGAGAAATGACAGTCTTAGATGCTTCCTGACTTTAAATAGGATCTGATGGAGAGTGTCTAGAACAGAGCCATCCTACTGATGTGTCAGACAGTAACCTCTCTCCTGCTCTTTGCCTTTCTGCTTTCCTTTAACAATATAATTATACTATCTGAACCTCTACTTCCAAGGTAAGATTTTAAGAAAGAGATTAGATTTTCCGAAGAAATTGCTTTAGGATGTGCCTCTCTACTCTGGTGTAGGTTAAAAGAGAAAGAAAAAACGAGAGTTGATAGTGGATTTTCTGACATGATCAGCAATTTTCTTAACTGAAACTAAAAAGAATTTTTTTAGTAGAAGATTCTCTGCATTGTTTATGTTGTTGTTAACAGAAGGAAGGCAAACATAACAGGATCCCTGGAAGAAGATTACAGGACTATGGTGAAGAGGCAGAATATATGTCCTGGCAGATCATGCGCCATGAACTAACTCCAGGGTTGGTTGAACCTGCAAAGCTCAATATGACAGAAGTACTGACATTCTTGAGGCTCTCTTTCTGCTAGTTTATAGTAATGGTTTGCATCCAGCACGCCAAAAACACCAATAGAGGGTACAGCATCACAATTGGCCTTTTTCATTGCCTGGTCAAAATTTTTACATTTTTTTTTTTACTGAAATATGAGACAACTTTTCACAATCTCTAAAATACATTCTCTGATCAAATAGGAAGATATTCATCTTTGTGATGTCTTCCCCATTGTACTATGTAGATTTAAGAATTTATCGCAAAAAATTTCGAGGCATCTACAAATATTGAATCTAGTTAAAATCATAAAACTCAGGGCTAGCACGGAGCCACGCAGTAAGACCGACTGGCGTTCTCTACAGGAACTGAGATCGAACTCCTAGAGCCAACATGTGGCTAACAACCCAACCAAACTCCTCTTTAGGGACCCTCTTTGGCTTGCCACAGCATTCATGACAGGGATACTAAATATAAATATATATATAATAAATAATAATCCTGCGACATTCAGGATTTCTTAATTAGAGAAACAACCCTAGTAAAATTGTTTTTGTTAACACATTTTTTCACAAATATTCCTTTCATTGTATCTGTACCATAATTATTTACTGCTAACGGTATCCTAAAGCTGAATGAAGCATTAAACCTTAATGCTTTTTTTTTTACAATACTCCGACCCCCCACACCCCCACAAAAGATTGTTGCATCAAGTCTGTGCACCCGTGACGTGCAATGCCGCGGAGGTCAGAAGAGGGCGTCGGACTCCCCTGGAACTGGAGTTCTCCTGGAATTGGAGTTTCAGACGGCTCTCGGCCGCCATGTGGATGCTGGGGATCGAACCCGGGTCCTCTGCAAGAGCGGTCGGCGCTCTTAACCGCTAGGCCATCGCTCCAGCCCCCTCTATAATGTCTTTGTAAGTCATTTGAAAACCTAAAGCTATTTCCAGTTATCTCTTTGAAGGCGTTGATGGTCTAGCGGTGAGCATAGCTGCCTTTCAATTATCTTTATTGAAACAAAAACACTAGGATGCATACCACAGCTTCATCTCTTGAGTCATGTAAATTTTTGTGAACAGCAACCATAGAATATATCTAGTTTTATTACTATATATAATATATACTAATAAATCTCGCAGGGTCTAATTTATGTCTCCACAATTCAGTATGTGTTCTTTGGACAAAGTCTGATTTACTTACCAACAGTCTCATGATTAAAAGAGACTTCTGACCCTCCCAGCACCCATCTATTGCCACAGTTTTCTTAGGTGACATTTTTTATTTCTGAATTATAATTATGACAAAATTTTATTCCTGATAATTCATTTAATAAAAATATATAATCTGGCCAATAATGATGGCACATACCTTTAATCCCAGCACTTGGGAGGCAGAGACAGGCATATTTCTGTGAGTTCAAGGCCAGCCTGGTCTACATAGTGAATCTGATTTCAGTGAACCTGACTTCCTCCCACTAGGCTCTAGCACATGCTGGGGACTAAGTTTTCAAAGCAAGTGTCTTTGGGAGGCATTCAAGATTAATGCAGAGTCAGTCAATAGAGAATTGCTTTAGAAAGTATTTATTGAATTCTGACTTATAAAAGAACTATAAAGGGCCTGGAGAAATGGCTCAGTGGTTAACAGCACTGGCTGCTCTTGCGGAGGACCTGTGCTCAGCTTCAAACACAGAGCCTACAACTCTGTAACTCCAGGTCCAAGGAAATATGATGCCCTCTTCTCGCCTCTGTAGGCATTGCATGCATGAGTGTACTTGCCTACATGCAGGCAAAATATGCTTACACATGCATTATAAATAAATACATAAACAAATAAACTTTTAAAAAAGAACTATAGAAACTGCATAGAGAACAAAAGAAAACATAATAAAAATAAACCAGACTAAACTAAGAAGACAATCAGTACAAATAAAGTACAATAAAATTTCATTAAATTACTTAGTGAGTGAGTGAGTGAGTGTGTGTGTGTGTGTGTGTGTGTGTGTGTGTGTGTCTGTGTATGCATGTGGTCTTCAGAGGACAAATCTCAGAAGTTGGTTCTCTCCTTACACCTAGTAAGATCCAGGAATAGATTTCAGGTCATCAGGCCCTTGCACAAACACCTCAACCCACTGAGGCCTCTCCTTGGCTCCTATAGTATCTTTTTAAAGTAAAAATGGGAATCCGGGGGGGGGTATGGGAGGAGTAAAACTGACTATGATTAAAGTATACTGTATGTATACTTGAAATTAGCAAATGAGTAATTAAAGCTTTTTACGTATTTTATTTATTTTTACTTTGTGTGTATTAGTATATTGGCTACACGTTGTGTAAGTGCAGCCAGTCGTGCCATGCACACAGAGTCAGAAGTAATCGGATTCCCCTGGAACTGGAGTTATGAACGGTTATTAGCCCCCATGTAGGTGGTAGGAAGTGAACTCCGGTCCTCTGCACAGTGGTCAGTGCTCTTCACTACTGAGCCATTACTCCAGCCATAATTAAAGCATTTTTAAAATTATGTAGACCGACTAGGTAAGATTAGATTTCATTTTTAGGAGTCTTACTTTGGATTGAGAATTTAAAAACAATAAAGCTGTTTTTATTTGCTAGAATCATTATTTGGCTGCTTTTAATTTTTTCGGTTGAATTTTTATTCATTTCTTACAAATGCATCTTGAACATGTTTGGACCCCATGTCATATTTTCAGCTCCCTCTGCAGCCCTTCCTTGCCAGATTTTGACTGCTTTATGACCCACAGGTGGATATTTCTCTCTGGCATTAAAAATAATTGAAATCAGTAAGAAATGACATCAAAGTTGTTGAAAACTACAGCTAATTTTAAATGTCTAGCACAGTGCTGGGCTTGAAACTGTGTAGGCTTATTTTTTAAAAAAATTTTCCCATTGTATTTACCAAAGACCTTTTGATTTTTACTCCAGTGATATTTTAGGCTTTTTTGCCTGGTCTTATGTATGGCAGTAAAATGAAATTCTAAAGTTACAAGACTATCCTGGAGCTATTACTAAAGAAATGACCTTCACCCAGACAATACCACATTTTTTTCCCAGTGTCCTTTCAAGAATTCAGCACTGTGAATTGAACAGTAGGATATTTTAAAAATAATTTCTACCCTGAGGGATACTTCAAATTTCTGCATATGGGCAAGAACTAATTTACATTTGTAAGTCGCCAAACCAAAAATAGGGGAATTGTAGGAAAGATTATTCTGTGAAGTGATTTGAAATGATTACATTTATAATGGTATAGAACCCCAAGAGTGCAATGGGAGTTTAATTAAGTTTCAATATATATTTTACAGAACTGAAAATATTAGACCTCAAAAACAGAAAAATTTTCTTCTCCAAACGTTCTTTTCTATTTTCATTTTAACACACTTTATATAGGGCTTTTTTGTGTGTAGGTTGTATTAAGACATAACTTACGCACTATAAAGTCTGCCTTTGCAACTATATGTGTCAATATTTAGCATGTTCCAGAGCTGTGCACTGTCCACTATCCAATTTTAGATTATTTTCATTACTCATCTCCCCAGAATAGTCTGTTTCATTGGCAAGGGTCCTCATCCTCATCTGCAAACACCGAGTTTCTGGCAATGGTTAATTCACTTTCTTGTTCTTCAGTTTTGCGTATTCTAGATATTTAAAGTCACTGGAATTGAGTAATATGTGATCATTTGTGGCTAGGTTCTTTCACTTAATGTTTTTTTTAAGATTCATACTTACAGCAATATATACGAATATTTGTTTCCTTCTTATCAAATTACATTCCATTTCATGAATATGCCAATTTTGCTCATCTATACATCAGCTGGTGAATATTTGGTTACTGTTATGAATTTATTTACTATTATGAATAACACTGCTATGAACATTCATGTAAATGTGGGGACACACACACACAAACACACACATACACACCACTTATTCTCCTCCTGGGAGGGGAATTGCCAGGCTGTACTGTTGTTCTGTATTTAATATTTTGAGGAACTACAGTCTCTTCAAGGAACTGAACCACTTTGTAATTCTACTAGCAATAATGAATGAAAATAACTCCACATTATTTTAAGTGTACAGTCAAGGTACAGGGTAATTCTAAGTCTAATTTAATGGAATAAGTTTAAGTGTTTATAACAATGTAATACAGAACATAGTATACATGAAAAACCACTGTATCCTTAAATTGAAAGCAGAACTGAGATTTGGAATTCACCTGGTTCTTGTTTGTGATCTTAGCAATTTTGGTGAATGAGACTCACTTGAAAAGTGTTTAATAAATAGTAATATGAATGTCATAAACTTATCATTCATTGAATATGTATTTTCCCATCTTTCTCATCAGCATACTCTGTCTGATTGTAACATTTTTGCTATTCAAATTTGGCTCTTCATCCTCCTTTATATATTGAGGCTCAGATTCATGTGATATAAACCTAGATATTTTGTATTTTCTTTGCTGAATTTATTAATATTTTGTGTCACATTTAATTATGCATCTCACCAAAAACTCAAACTGAAGAGGAAAGAAAAATTCCATGAATAATTCCACAATCTCTTGAATTATGTTTAATGTCAATTCAGTAAGGGAATTCAACATGTGTAAATATTTCATCATGTCTCAGGTCTGTTCAACTTTTGTCAGGATGGCAAATAAAAATATCTAATTGACTCTCCCACTACAGAAACCCAAATGAAATGTAATACAATTACTTTTAAATACATAGCATTGTTCTTAAAAAACAAACAATATTCCGAAATTTTGGAATTTCTTGAGGATATTTGCTGATCTTATAAAGAAGAAACTTGGGGTGCCAATTAGATCAGCCAATAATGGCAGCAGGGGAGGGAAATAGGGCTTCAAATTGGGAGGGAGTCAAAATTTTATCATGTCTAATATGGTTCACTGTCAGCAACAGAGCAACTTGAAGGAGTTTACTGTCATCACAACCACATTTGGAAGACCATAGATGGATGCAAGACTAAGCTAAGGTGCCAAAAGGAAGAATATGCACTACAATGCTCATAGGCTCCAAAATTGTATTGGAATTTAAACTTGAAGTAGTCCTTGATTCATAGTGCCTAATGGAAGAAAAATCAAATCATAACTTCTGAAGAAGTTACCCATGACAGGAAAGCTAAATCATTACAAATACATTAAAATTAAAGACTAAGAAACTATATTGATTTTTATAGCATTTATAGCACAAGTGTAGTGATTTTAAATAATGCAACAGTTGAAAAGCTAAATTTATATTTCAGAAATATTGTTATAATAAAATGGTACTTGCTATTCCATTCTCCAAAGCAACATTAAGGAAACAGAAACTGAGTAAAAGAGTGTGGTGAACTCTCAGCCAAATGATGTTATTTTTCCTCTGCTGGGTTATGCATATAACATGGACAACAATAAACCATACTCATGTAATTTATTTATATAGCTAAAAATCATTAACTATGTCATAATTTTTGGACTGAAAGGAGTTTTGATGGAACTTGACACTATTTTTTAAGTCATCATAAATATAGTATTCCAAAGCACAATGGCTGATCGAATTATTCTTTGTAGCAGTTTTGACTCTTAATTAGTTGCTGCTTAACATAGTCTGTGAAGGAATATTACGAGTCAGCTTCAAGAAAATGTATGGGGATTATATAATTTTTCTGATAAGAAAGGAAAGTATTAATATGTGTATCATTTATTTGATGATGATGTAGAATGACATTATGAAGTATAAAAAAACCCGTTACATAGATTGTTATCTATATGCAATTTATGCATCAGTATATGTAGCAGATTAGTATTTATAATATTTGCTTCATAATGGAGTAAATAGTTAAAGAACACAGAGAACTTAAAAGTTATTCTGGGGACTGGAGAATTTTTGAGTATTTCTTACAGAACATCTCAAACAATCTTAATCACATTTTAGCCCCTTCCCCATTGACACCCTCTCACAGTCTCCCCCCACCCACCTCCCCTGCCACTGGAATTCATATACTGTGTCATTTGCATTATGGCCTATTGTGTTAAGTTAGTGTCCCTGGGCATTTCTCAGTGCAGGTTCACCCACTGAGATTTAGTCAGCTTATCCGGAGTCCCTCACTGTAAGAAGATCAGCAATTCCTTACACAACAGTAATCAGCTACCAATATTTCTTCAGCTAGGATTGGGTTCTGCTGTCCATTTCCCCAGTTCAATGTTAGTTTTTGTCTGGTTGAGTTTGCATGGGTCTTGTGCATGCTGACACCATTGCTGTTCATGTGAGCAGGGTCCCAGGAGCTTGTAGGATTTATTTACATATGGTCATGCACCTCCTCCCTGACTCTTAAAATATTTTCACTCCTTCCTCCGCAGTGGTCCCAGAGGCCTTAAGACTGGGTGGTTTTTAGGGAAAGTAAGCAAGGCTGATATAACGTGGATATATTTTGTGAGTACATTACCTGACCTAAGCCTGATATTTTGTAATTCAATGTCTTGGGTATATAAGTTCCTGCTTATTTCCATTCTATAGATCCTATTTCCTTTTATCAAAGATCAAAATATTTAACAATTCCACTGTAAACATATTGAATTACTTTTAGTTCTAATGATGCATCCTCCAATGTGACTTAATTCATCCATTTAAAGTGTAATTAATTTGTTTTTTGTTTTGTTTTGTTTTGGTTTTGGTTTTGTTTTTGTTTTGGGTTTTTTTTTTTTTGTTTGTTTGTTTTTCTTTTTGGTCTTTTTGAGACAGGGTCTTCCTGTAGCCCCAGCTGTCCTGGAACTCACTCTGTAGACCAGGCTGGCCTTGAACTCACAAAGATCCGCCTGCCTCTGCCTCCCGAGTGCTAGGATTAAAGGAGTGTGCCAACTCGCCTGGCAAATTTGGTTTTTAGTAAATTGACATAACTGCATATCCATCGGTACAACCAACTAGAACATTTCAAAACCATAAAGGAAAATGATATCTGTATTGATCACCACTTCCAATAAATCCTCTTTTCTACTTGCTCTAAGTTACCATGAACAGTCTTACTGTTTCTTCGTAGTTTCTATTATGGACATTCTATATTAAGAATTATAAGAATTATTTTATATCTTATTTCATTAACTTACTGTAAGAGTCTCCATGTTCATTCAAGTTATAGCCTGCATCTGCTTTATTGCTGAACTATGGACTATATTAATATAGACTGTTACTCAGCTTTATTAATTTAATTTATTTTAATTAATTAATTAAATTAATTAGTTAGTATACAATAAGCTCCACAAATAAGCTCCACAAAATTGCCCTCTGTCCTGCATATGCACACTGTGGCATACATACGCGCATACACACAAACGTACAGACACACCCATCATACAAATACACACATAAATAATAAATAAAAATCTAAGTAAATAAATAGTAAGTAATGCTAACAAAGTTGTAATGTAAAGGGACCACTTTAGCACAATTGGTGCGAACAGCAAATGGTGTAACCAATAAGCAGAACAGCTGTTTATTAAAATGTCTAAAATAGGGCTGGAGAGATGGCCTAGCGGTTAAGAGCGCCGACCGTTCTTGCAGAGGACCCAGGTTCAATCCCCAGCACCCACATGGCAGCTGAGAACCGTCTGTAACTCCAATTCCAGGAGAACTCCAGTTCCAGGGGAATCCGAGACCCTCTTCTGACCTCCGCGGCATTGCACGACACGGGTGCACAAACCTACATGCAGATAGTACATTCAACACATACAAAATAAATGAATAAAATTAAAAAATAAATAAATAAAATGTCAAAAACAGAACTATTACATTATTTAGCATTCCTACTTTGGAGTATATATCCAAAGTAATTGAAAATAAGGTATTGAATATGTACATCCTCATGATCTCTTTATCATTTTTAACTTATTATGCATAAAATTACAGTTATACATAAAAGTAAATGCCAAAGATTTATTGTACTTAATTAATAGATAATTTGTACTTAATTAATAGATAATTGTATAAGTTGTAACATCTCCTATTGCTATTATCATCACAAATAAAACTAAAAAGGACATGTCACATTATTTAAATCCTTCACTTATTTATGGGACATTTGGAAATTTTCTACTTTTTAAAAATATTTTATTCAGTGTGGAGTGTATATATATGCATATCTTGGAATAATATATAATTAAAGGGAACAAAAAAGAGTGAGAGAAAAACCTATTCAAAGAACTGACCAAAATAGTAAACTTGTGCATTGAAAAGGTTATAAAAGACTGAGAAAAAGATGCAAGGCAGGACTTAACATGTATGACAGAATCCATGAGCTCTGGAGGGGCTGGGGGGGGTAGTAAGGGGTGGGCATTGATGGGGTAATGAGTCTAAAACTGATTAAGAAATGTTGTATGAAATGCACTTAATAAAAATTAGTAATTCTCTGCGAACTCATCATTCTAAAATATTTTGAAGCCTCTGTCACTAGCCATACCCAGTATACAACAGACACCCAAAGAAAAAGATTAACCTCTAATAATAAACAAAGCAGAAACAAATAAGAGCTGGAGGCAGACTCTGAGTTTTAATTCCTACCATGGGGCCCAAAGAGACCATCTGGCAGCAGAAAAGGACTACAGAACAATCAAGGGGGATGTTTTTCAAACTTAATTTCTGAACATTTTGAAAAGATGAATAAAATCTAGCTAAATACATTCTCATACTTGAGAAGAGAATAGTTTCCTTTATATTTGGAATAACATCTAGTAGAATCTAGAACTTCTTATTCTAACCCCCAAATCAAAGTTCTCTAAGAATGTAATAAATTAGTTTTGTTGTTTACTGCCACTAATTGTAATATTTGACAATTAAATTACAATCCTAAAAAATAAAAATATTTTATTCTGTTTTCTTATATGAGTGTTTTGCCCACATGTATGTAATACCTGAAAATATAATGCCCGTGGAGGAAAGAAGAGGGTATTGAATCTTCTGGAACTAGAATTTAGTGGAAGGTTGTTAGCCACAATGTGTGCTAAAAACTGAACGATGATTGTTAACCAGTATCTAGATGCTGGGAACTGAACCCGTGTCCTCTGCAAGAGCAGCACATGCTCTTCACAGTTGAGCCATCTTTACAGCCCTTGGCATTCTTAAACAGACTCTAATGAATGCTACCAGGAGCACTTAAATTCATATATAATTTTCTGTATTGACAAGTTTGCAACTTTCTTGGGGATACACCTAGGAGAACTTCTGGGTCACATTATAGTTCTGGTCATTTGGGACAGTGCAAGAGTGCTTTCAAGGCAGCCTCACCATTTTGTACTTTCACTGTGAGTCTTTGAAATTTTCCTTATTATTATTATTATTATTATTATTATTATTGGTCTTTTTGAGACCTGGTATCAAAAATTCCAGCTATTCCAGAATTCGCTCTGTAGACCAGGCAGGCCTTAAACTCACAAAGATTTGCCTGCCTCTGCCTCCCAAGTGCTAGGATTATAATGCTTTTATTGATGTTTTGTGCATTTCAGACATAATTTTTCAGTTCAATTTAAACATATTCCCCTTTCCCTCCCCCCCCACCTCACCCCACCCAGATCATGCACTCTGCCATAATTGTCCTGCATCTTTCTCTCATCCTTTTTTGTTGTTGTTGTTTAGGAATTCACATTTTCCTCCTTTAATTTTATATTACTCTAAAATATGAATACGTACTTTCCACTCATATACAGTAATTGCAGAGTCTGAAAGTAGGTGGTGGATCTATTCTAGAGCCTATTAAGAAATTTACATTAATTCTTGAAAATACTTATCTTTTAAAGATAACATTTTATTCTTTGAGATTTTAATTATATTCACCCTATCTCCAAATTCTTCCTAGATCCATTCATACCTCCATACCCCCCAAACTTTATTCTCTCTCTCTCTCTCTCTCTCTCTCTCTCTCTCTCTCTCTCTCGCCTATCAAATCCAATTTATATTGCCCAAATACTCTTGGGTGTGGATCCATCCTACTGAGCTTGATTGACATCACAGGGACAACTCTTTTTTTTCTTTTCTTTTTTTTTTTTTTGAGTTCAGAGTCCTAATGCCTAGCTTAGCCTAAACTCACTCTGTAGATATAGGCTGGTTGAACTCACAGAGATCCACCTGGCTCTGCCTCCTGAGTGCTAGGATTAAAGGCATGCGCCTCCACTCCTGGATTAAAGACTGTTCTTAGCCACCATGTGGGTGCTGGGAGTCAAAACCCATGTCCTCTGCTCCTAACCACTGAACCATCTCTCCAGCCTCAGGGACCACACTCTTAACTAATACTAACTCTCCTAGCAGCATCTATCAGTTACCAATAGCTCCTCAGCTAGGGTTAGTTCTTCATGCCCACCTTCACCATCCACACTAGGTCTTTGTCTGTCTTGAGCTTGTATAGGTTTTGTACATACTGTCACAACTTCTATGAGTTCATACGCACAACTCCCATGTTGTGTCTAGAAAATACTGTTTTGTTGTAGTAATCCCCAGTCTCTGACTCTCAGAATCTTTCTACTTCCTCTTCCATGATTATACCTGAGCCGTGGGGGGATGGGTATAACGAAGATGTCCCATTTAGGACTGAGCATGCACACTCTAATTCTCTACAGTAGGATTGTTGTGAGTCTGTTTTCCTTGCCATCAGTTTAAACAACAGATTCTCTGTGGAGAATTGAGAGATGAACTGTCTATGGGTATAACAATTTCATTAAGTATTGGTTTATGTTATGTTTATTTAGTAGAATAATAATAGTTTCTCCTCTAGGGTCTATGTACTGTCTAGTAACAGGTTTTGGGCCCCACTAATGGTGCTAGATATGGGTTCTCTCTGATGACATGGGTCTTAAATCCAATTAGAAAGTGTTTGGCTACTACAATAACATTCATGCCACTACTGCACAAATGGATATATCTTACCAGATTGGTCATTACTGTTAACGATCACCATACATATATGGGTAAGATTATTACTTTTTTCTTCCATTAGCGTGCATAGCACCTTCTAATGCAATAAAATCTAACCTATAGTGGTGAAATTTCCAGGCCAGTACTCACTTGATTTCTCTGCATTCTATTATTCAAGTAGTATGTAATGTTTTCAGTGAGAGGGTCTTACCATCAAGTTCTAGAGGAAAAAACAAGAGCAGTGCATTAGCCAGGCTGTAATGCTTCAGGACTTATGAGACTCTGTAGGGAAAAAGAAATCTCCAAAATTGGCAATCCATTTCTTCCACTGGGACTTTTATTTGTTTGCCCAAGGTGTCTAGTAAAGGCATTATCCCAATGTTATAGGGTAAATCCATTCAAACTCTTTTTATACATCTCTTTATTATAGTCATTCTAGTGGGTGTGAAGTGGCATCTTGCTTTCCAGTTATAATCTCATGAAACTTAATGATTGAAGATCTTTTCATGTACTTCTTGTTTATTTGTGTTTTAGGATAGCGGTCTAGTTAGATCATTTGCTGTTTTTAAATTTTTCTATGTGTACGAGTGTACTGTCTGCATGTAGGTTGGTGCACCCGTGTCGTGCAATGCTGTGGAGGTCAGAAGAAGGTGTCTGATTCCCCTGGAACTGGAGTTAAAGATGATTCTCAGCCACCATGTGGGTGCGGGGGATCGAACCCCAGTCCTCTGCAAGAGCAGTCAGTGCTCTTAACCACGAGGCCATCTCTCCAGCCCCAGATCATTAACTTTTAAGTTGGGTACTTGTCTTTATATTATAACATTGTAGTGATTTTTATATTCTCTAGGAACATATCCTTTATCAGATGTTTGATTTGTAGAATATATTCTTATTCCATAGGCTCTCCTTCACTTTCTTGATTTAATTTCAAACATAAAATTTTTAATCAAATGAATCTTGAATTTTCATGACTAAATATCATAGGCTGAGTATCTTAAATGACAAAGAGTTCCCTCTGACAGTTCTGGAGCATAGAAACCTGTGATCTAGGTACCTGTCTAGTCAGGATCCAGTGAGACTGTCCATGGCTTGTGGATGATAACCTTCGCACCAGCTACTCACATAGCAAAGAGAGGCCTATGGTTTCTTTTCTTACATGAAAACTAACCCATCATGGGAGATTCAGGACCTCATGGCCATATCTAAATTTAATGATTTCCATAAACAACGATTCCAAATACAGCATCATATCAGGTCAGGGTTTAAATTAATAAAATTGAGGGAAACAGTTCAGTCCATAGCTTATGACAGCCAGGTTGTATACTTTTTCTTCTTATGGTCCTTGGGGTTGTGTGTGTGTGTGTGTGTGTGTGTGTGTGTGTGTGTGTGTGTGATGTCTAAGAAATCTTTGTTTAATGTAAAATTTATCTCTTTTTTCTAAGGTTTCCTAAAAACTATGATATTTTTCTAGTTTTGTCATTTCTTCTTCACACACGGCCGTCCTGCTGGGAGTAGTTGAACAGTGCCAGTGTCCTCAGAGCACTGAGCATATCATCTTATCATAGTAATTATCAAACTATACTGCTGTAATTGCTACTTATTTACCGTACTTTTTCACTTTTGTACCCATCCTGTCGCTAGAAATAATTCACAATGCCAAGTCATAACAGGCTTCCAATTAATATTTTCTGGAGTCAGTAAAAACCTCAAAATGTCAGTTTACTAACTTGAAATGAGAAATCAGAGTTATCAAGCAGAAATTGCATCTAAAACAGCACATCCTTTTAAAGCAACACAGAAAATCAAATTATTTTAAGATTATTTTGAGTGCCCATGCCATCAGAACATATTACTGTATTTGAATGTTTGGTGGCTCTTGGACTTTTAGTGTGTTACAGGAATTTCAGAGTCCAGTACATCAGCTTCTACCATGAGTGCTAGTCCATCAGGATATTCTTTCAGAGAAAAATACTTAGAAGAGAAAGGACAGCATCTTATTTTCATGCTTTGTTCTCTGTTTTTTGATGCTATCACATCCTCGTACTCTTTGGCAAATGCTACTTTAACTACATACTATGACAAGATGGTAGGGCATAGAGTATTATTCTCTGACCCAGGCTCATCTTCTAGATGCTGCACAATGTAAAACTCTTCAAGGAAGGACAGTAGGTTTTCCATGTGCTTTACTGTTTTCACGGCACCCACAGCGCCATCTTGGCTCAGTAGATAACAAGATTTCCTAGTCAAAATATTGCTAGTTATATAATAATATTGTTGAAAGCTAGAGAGACAGGATTTTGCTTTGTTTTGTTTAGAGGTAGAGCTTTGTTGGGAGATTTAAATATTCAGCTTGAATGCTTCTTTTATGTCAGAGTGTTTGCCTCAGCAGGTATTACCTAACCCAAATGCTAAAGCCTTTCAAATTAATACATAACATCTTGTTATGCATGCTTCCTGCTTAACACTGTCAGAGCTGTTGAAAATTGGCTTTTCTTGCCAAAAAAAATTTTGAGTTGGACATGATTCAGCCTCTGCATGAGTTAGCTGCCCTGCTTTCAGGGCCAGGTGATTTTTACTAATATATCTAAAGATAGGAGAATAATAAATTTCCAGACATTTTAAGCATAAAATAAACAAAGATTTTTTTTTGCATACTGCCATGTGTGCAAAAAAAAAAGGGAAAAGATTATTACTCTTTCCTTCCATAAAGAAATTCAGGATCCCAGAGACATCATAAATTGGACAATAAAGCTAGAAACTTTGGTTCTTCTGTGAGAAATTTTCTCTGGGTATCTTGTAGCAGCTTTCAGATGCTTGGTATAACCAGAAAATGCCTACATATATTTTTTCTTGAGGAAAATTGAAAGGGAGGTGGAATAGATCAAAAGAAAAGTGAATTGGGAGTGGGTAATTCCAGGCATGAATATAAGGTATAGTGACTGTGCCTGACCACTGGAATAATGTTATATAGAGTAACAGGGTTAAGAATCCTACTCAGACTGAAATCCAGAGTCCAAGGAGGATCTTTCCTTCTACAAGATACACTCTACTTGCCTTGAGCCAGGGATCCTGAATCCAGATGGGAAGCTAGATGGGATCCTCTAAACAATATGTATGAACAAATGCCTGGGTTCACTGAAAACAATTCAAATATGTTTTATGTTATCATTTCTTTTAAGAAATAGATCACCATTTGAAGGTTGTATGAGCTCCGGGAGAAAATTGCCAATAGAATAAAATGAAAAAAAAAAATGACAGAGATATGTGTTGAAGGAGGCTTGCTTTTCAAAGTAGTTTATAACAGAGAATTTTTTCATAGCTTCTGTCTTTGCAGACATTAATATTGTATTATGCTATGTGATGTGTTAGTTCATAAAGTAATTCTTTGATCAGCACAAATTTACTAAGTACAATGGGATGAAGGGGCACAGTGAGGCATTTTATCTTGTATAAATGTACCAAGGATTTTCCTTCTGTCATATTGATGTCTCATCCTCTGACCAGAGTTCAAAGCAGCTCAGGTCTATTTATTTATTTATTTATTTATTTATTTATTTATGTCTTTTTGAGACAGGGTCTCTCTGTAGCTCCAGCTGGCCTGGAACTCACTATGTAGACCAGGAGGTCCTTGAACTCACAGAGATTTCCTCTGGTTCAGCCTTTTGAGTGCTTGGATTAAAGGTGTGTGCCACTACACCCAGATATAAGTGTAAATTTATAAAAAGCAAGCAAAATAATAGGATCAGGCTCTACCTTAGGGTCTGTGTCTTCCCCAGGCATGCACTTTTGACTAGGATTACAGTACTGGGCATGAAATTTCTTATTCTGGAGCAAACCTCAGATACAATCAGAAAGCTTTTACTTAGCTCATAATAATTATGCCACTATTGTACCAGTGGATACATCTTGTCTGATAGTTGGCATTGTAGCATGCAGGGTCCAGTTCTGGGTAAGACCACTCATGTATTTTCTCCCCTAACAGCCTGCACAGCATCTGGCACTATGAAAGCTAGCCAGTGGGGAAGAAGATTCCTATGTTCATGTTAAGACTGATGTCTCTGTCTGTAGACTAAGTGTGAGGTGACTTCAGAAACAAAAATGTGGGTATAATGCATAACCAAGGGGAAGGGTGAGAGTCTGGGTTGTTCTGGGACCCCCCCCCCAACAAATACTCCTAAAGAAGTGCCTCATTTCTTGCACCATGGCTTTCTTTCAATAATCCAAGATTTCTGAACAGCATTGTCCACTCATGAAGGTTAATTCCAAACAAGTCCCTGGAGATAAAAACAAAGAACCCACAGAAAAGACGATAAAGTACAAGCAATGGAGTTTATGTGAGTCACCCCCTGGAAAAGAAAAACCCTATGTTGCCTGTAAGTGTGTTTCAAAACAATCTATGCTGACACTATCCATACTCTAGGATTCAACAACAAGTTGAATCATCTCTTAAAGGCTGTAATCATGGAAAACTAACTACCTGGGACATCTGTGTATGTATGTGTATATAAGGGCTATTGATTGACAAATTAGAGCTTACTAAGTGCAAGGATATAGGACACACACATTTCAGTGGGAGGACAGTAAATGACTCACAGTAAGAACATTGTTTGATGATTAAACAGCCTGAGGCTGCCTGACAGCACTGGTACTTCATTTTAGCAAACATTCATATTTTACAAAATTTGCATTGATCCGATTAGAGGGTTTTGAAGCTAGGAATTTAGCAAGTACTTATATACACAACTGTCATTTTAAGAAGGCTTTTGCAGTTTACTATGTTATAGTGTGTCTGTTCCATCCCCTAGATCACCGTGCTCCATTAACATAAGCCACTATGCAGTTTTATGGAAAAGGCTGAAAGTGCCACAGTTAGAACATATAAAAATAATCCAGAGGGCACAAAACATAATTTGCATGGAGTTTAAATCTCACTTTAATTTTAACTTGGGCAGTCTTACTCAGAGAGTTTGGTGGAAATTCTAAGTCCAGTTGTGCTTGTCAAATTATATTAGTTATGCAAGTAATTCTACCTTCAAGCTGTCTTGTCCAGAGCTGAACGTGAGACATGGCTATTTCATACAGTAATTTTGGATGACAGCTTTCCCTGGGCTTGTGTGAGTCCACAAGGCAATTATAAAAGCAGAGGTCATTAACCCTACATTTTATTATATAACAGTAATATAAAACCTATATATGTGCGCTGGGAATGGTGGCACACACCTTTAATCCTAGCACTTGGGAGGCAGAGGCAGGGATATTTATGAGTTCAAGGCCAGCCTGGTCTACAAAGTGAGTTCCAGGACAGCTGGGGCTACAGGGAGATCCTGTCTCAAAAAGACCAAAAAAATCTATATATGTGCATATATTATATATATTGATGCAATAGTAGAGTATTAATTTTTTTAAACAGACATATAATGTTCTCATTAAACTTAATTGGTGTCTGTTTGTTTGTTTGTTTTTTAAGATAGGGTCTCCCTGCAGTTCCAGCTGTCCTGGATCTCACTATGTGGACCAGGCTGGCCTTGAATTCACAGAGAGCTGCCTGCCTCTGCCTCCTGAGTGCTGGGATTAATGGCATGTGCCACCAGGCCCAGCTATAAAACTGATTTAAAAATATTTTATTTTTATTTTATGCATATGAATGTTTTGACTGCATGTATGTAAGTGCACCATAAGCATTCAATGACCTGCGGAGGTCAGAAGAGGGTGTTGGATCCCCTGGGACTGGAGCTACTGACAGTTGTCAGCTGCCATGTGAGTGCTGGGAATAGAGCCCAGATCTTCTAGAAGAACAGCAAGTGTTCTTAAACACTGAGAAGTTTGCCCCAAACATGATTGATTTCTTTTTTTTTTTTTTTTTTTTTTGGATAGGGTCTCCCTCTGTAGCCTAGGTTAGTCTTAAACTCACAGAGATCTACCTACCTCTGCCTTCCTGAGTGCTGGCTGAAATTAAGAAAGTGTGCTACCAAAGCCAGCCATTCTTACTCTTGTGGCACTAGAAAAGTGTATTACTAGATTATATATGAGATGCAACTGGATTTTAACTTATTTTAAACCATAAGCCATTATTTTGTCAATTTCCTGTCTCTTACACATTTTTTTTTTTTTTTTGTATTTTTGAGTCAGGGTCTCCCTTT
>VZQC01010904.1:1311730-1380192 GCA_009823505.1 Rhizomys pruinosus
TTTCTTCCCAACATGTGGGCGGCAGAGGAAGGCAGAGTTACTGAGTCAGAGAGGAGTCTGAACCACAAAAGTGATTCTAAAACAAGTCGGGATAAAAGGAAACCCTATTTCAAAAAAACAAAAAAAAAAAAAAAACCTAAAAAAAAAAAAAAAAAAAAACAACCAAATATGGATGAGTACAGCTCATTAACCTAAGTGTTATCATTTGAGGTATGAGCAGCTGAAACATCCAAATCACTAATTACTCAAGTTCATCCTTAGCTTAGATGCAAATGCACAAGATGACCTAACAAAGACTGAGGGCAAGTGATCTCGTCTCTGGGATCTGACAGACCTGGGGGAGATTGACACCATTGTTAGTCTCGTCATGTACTAAAATGGGCTTGACAAGAGTTAATCCAATCTATTTTGTACAAGTTTTCTCACTTGTGTTCTGAGAAAAATAAAGCTTTAGGATGAATAAATTTAATATACGTAAAGTTTTTCAGCAATGTTGCTAACTTAAAAGTTCTCAAGAAATATTAGGAGAAGATTGGTGGCAGGCACAGAAAAGACATTTCACAGAAAGAGGGGCACTTTAGATTTTAAGAGACATGAAGCTTCCAGTTAGGAATGTAGGGACATTAGATGACTTGTCTTGGTGTATGAGAAATGATACCTTCCCTTTTCCATTAGTATCTCATGGAAAAGAAGTTATTTTTCTCTGCTCTTTAAAGGAATGGATATTGTGTATCATCAATTAGCTTTGTTTGAAAAAAAGACTAAAGGAGTCCAGAAATATTTATTTCAAAGGAAAATGAGTGTGGCTGGGGAATGTGTGAATGTATATAACTGTGTCAACAGCAACTGGTTCAGCTTTCTCTTACATCTTTGTATCACTTAAAACTGTCCAACATGATGAGTGCTCATTCACTCCAAGAAAGAAAGGGACTACTCCCTTCAGTGTGAGGGCGTGTTATGTTTTAGGTTCTGACCACTCTAACATTCCAGGGGAAAAAGTACAGACTGTAGAAAGTAATTTTGTTTGTTGGAAAAGTATGAAACTGGCAGACTGTGATTGAGAAACAAAATAAATGGTCTGGAAAGTCGTTGGGTGTTTCTGCTGGTAACTGACCTACTCCTCTATTTCAGTGCTTAGAGAAAACAGCTTTTCTTATGGGCTGCTTTCAATTATACTTTCTGAAGTATGAATAGAGTTTTAGCATTTAGCCCTCATTGGCTTCATTTTCTAAAGACGTTTTGCTAAATGTTATACTTTTAAGATGTTTTCTTTTTCTATATGGCCATAGAGCCTATAGAGTTATATATATATATATATATATATATAATATAATGTATGTATAAAATTCCTTTCACAAAATTTCAACAAATTCAGTCATACCCATTCATTAATTTCTTATAGGTATAAATCTGCACTGTAGCTAGTTCTTGATCTTAAAAGCATAATTCATAATCACATTCTTCCTGCTATTTATATCTTTCCAATAGCAAATTACGCAGCATGTGATATGTTTCAAATCTACTTGGCTATGGAGATCTGGTCTTGAAATCATCTAGAAATTACCTTTCTAAGAACATAGTTTGAGAAATACTAGTTAAGAAAAATAACATATTGGTTAAATGTATGGAAATATGATATTTCCAATGATCAAATGATAAATACAAATGCATGGATTGTTGGGAGCAACAGGCTTAAAATGTTAAATAATAGAAAATAATAGTTTGATGCTTTGCCCTCATTTGCTGTCTATTTAAGTGCACAGTTTCTCGTTCAGCTTATCTTCATGTTCAGCAAAAACACACAGCAGCATACTAGGTTTTCAGGATAAGGAGCTTTAGTACCAGATCTGGCCTGTTTTCAACTTGGAGGCATACTGTACATTTTATTTTTGTAAAAGCTTTCAGGATCACATAATTTCTGAACACTTTGTTGAATTCTGGAAGTTTCCAGGCAAGCACTAGACTATATATATATATATATATATATATATATATATATATATCTCCAATAAAATATGGTAGACCATAATTACCTTTCTGTGCATAGTAAATTTATTTATCATGTTTCTTTGTTCTTAAGCAAATTATAATGTGCTCAGGAAAAGAAGGAACATTCATCAAAGTTTTAAGATTATTTCAGCGTTAATGTCAAAATTAAGATGAAAGCTGATTTTAGTTCACAGTCACTTTCACTCTTAAAATAGAGATTAACTATACAGGATTCTAGAAACTCTGCTAAAACCTGAAGTTATGGAAACAATCTTGTCTTAAATGGTCATATTGCTTACTTGTGGAGATAAACATATGATTGACTTTATTTATTTACTTGTTTGTTTATTTATTTACTTATTGGCCTTTTTGAGAAAGTGTCTCTCTTGCGCCATTAAAGGCTGAGGCTAAGAACTGGAAAAGAGAGAGAGAGAGAGAGAGAGAGAGAGAGAGAGAGAGAGAGAGAGAGAGAGAGAGAAAGCATCTCTCTGTAGCCCAAGCTGGCCAGGAACTCACTATGTACTATGTAGGCCAAGCTGGCCTTGATCTCACAGAGATCTGCCTGACTCTACCTTCTGAGTGCTGGATTAAAGGCGTGTGGCACCACACCCAGCTATAATTGACTTTTTTTTTTAATTTTATTTATTTCTATATGTGTATGAATGTACTGTCTGCATGCAAGTTTGTGCACCTGTGTCATGCAACGCCCCGGAGGTCAGAAGAGGGTATTGGATTCCTCTGGAACTGGAGTTCTCCTGGAATTGGAGTTTCAGACGGTTCTCGGCCACCATGTGGGTGATGGGGATCGAACCCCGGTCCTCTGTAAGAGCGGTCGGCGCTCTTAACCGCTAGGCCATCTCTCCAGCCCTAATTGACTTATTTTTTAAATGACTTAATTTTTCTTTTTTTTCTTAATTTTTATTGATCTTTTGTATGTTTCATACATTTCTTATAAAACCTATAGAGTGAGGTATTATAAAACATTAACAAGGAAAGGTAATGCTTAAAGATTGTATGTTAAAACATAGGAAGAGGAAGAAGAGAACATGTTTAGGTATGAGACTATGAACAGATATGGGAAATTGATATGGGAAAGTGAAATATGTGGTAATGGGTACAATCTTCAGACCTTCTGAAAATGAGGTTTAATGAGAAGAATCATTTGAAATCTCCACAATCCCTAATCACACAAACTGATGTGTGGCACTTTGGTACTGAGACCTTATTGGTGGAAATACCTGATAGGCCTCAAATATTAATTTTGAATGCTCTGTGAAGCAAAGCGAAACAATTGTGTCTAAGTTCACTTTAAAAACATCAGTGCATGGGGCTGGAGAGATGGCCTAGCAGTTAAGAGTTCCGACCGCTCTTACAGAATACCCGGGTTCGATCCACAGCACCCACATGGCGGCCGAGAACTGTCTGAAACTCCAATTCCAGGAGAACTCCAGTTCCAGGGGAATCCAACACAGCATTGCACGACACGGGTGCACAGACCTGCATGCAGACAGTACACTCATACACATACAGAAATAAATAAAAAAAAATTAAAAAAACATTGTACTGGTATAAAATGGACCCATTTAATCTGTGGAAGAAAATTGAGGATATAGATATAAGTTCATGACTATGGACACCTGATTTTTTAATAAAGAAGCCAAAAATACACATGAGATGAAAGACAAAAATTGCCTGTTTTGAATCACATATGGGTATAAAAATAATGCCTGAAGTTCTTGAGAAGTAAATGCAAGAATATTTATAATGTTAAGAATCAGTACCATGGTAACCAATTGTGTCTTTACTGAGTTCTGTCTTTTTATGGACTTAAAGATTATAGTATCACTTGTTCTCAAGGCAGACATAAGTCATACCTCAATTACAAGAGTTGTTAGATCATGAGTGTTTAAGAGGAAGTCAAAAATCAAAATTATGGATAATTTGGTTACCCTGATATTTCTAATATTAAAATTCTGAAATCAAAGTAAGGAGATGCCTTAGTGTACTTGAGCACTTGCTATGCAAGCATGAGAACCTGAGTTTGAATCCACAATCCATGTAAAACCCAGATACAGCCAAGCATGTCTAAAACACCAGCACTAGATGGGGAAGACAGAGACAGGCACTTAGGATTTGGGCTAGTTTAGTCAAAATAGTGAGAATCAGGTTCAGTGAGAGATCTTGTCTCAAGGAAAGTAATAGAAGACAGTTGCCTACCTCTGGTCTTTGTACTGTGCCCCCATAGGCTCATAAACATGCACACAAGAAGACATACAAGTATATGTCACATATATATAACAAAATCTGAGGGGCTGGAGAGATGGCTCAGCAGTTAAGAGCACAGACTGCTCTTGCAGAGGACCCAGTTTTAATTCCCAGCACCCACATTCCAGGGGAATCCAACGTTCTCTTCTGACCTCCGCGGCATTGCATGACACGGGTACACCAACCTACATGCAAACAGTACACTCATGCACATAAAAAAAAAAACCTAATTAATTAAAAAAAATTTTAAAAACTTTAAAAAATCTGAAATATTTGTTTTGATTCTTTCTTTCTGTTGCTGCTGTGTTAATCCTTATAGCAACAGATGCATGTATTGGTATACTGTCAGGTGTGTATAATTTTAAGATTATTTGTTTTTTATTCATGAATGCACATGAATTCATGAACACACATATGAGTGTGCAGATATACATAAAAGCCAGAGATTGATACCAAGTACCTTGTTCTATTGCTCACCACTTTATTTTTTGACACAGAGTCTCTCGTTGGCTGGCTGGCCAGCAAATTTCCAGGATCCTCTTCTCTCTGTCCACCCACATTATGGAGAAACAACATTACTTGAAACACCAGTCAAAATAAAACAAGGGGTCCTTCATCTAGATTCTAAAGAATGAGTCTACCCAGAGGGTTTTGAAGTAGAGCCTTGCTGAAACCATTCACAGAAACTCAGCAAAATAAGCAGTTTCAGGAAAAATAAAATATAAACTCCTAATCTTTCCCAGCTTACATGATTATCATATTCTTTGACTTCGCCAAATTTGCTTTAATGAGGGTTGGCTTAACCAAGACTGTCTCTACTTGTTTTTAACATTTTTCTCTTTGCCCTAACTTCTTCCAAAATTAAGCATTAATTTTAGTGCAGAGAATCATCACTTTAAATGGTTTGATGCTAATATATGTCTTCTTTATCATTATTTGTGACTTCAAATAATATTTGTTGATAACATAGAATGGAAGAATAAATGATTCCTTTCTTACTATACAAATTTTCTGCATTTAAACTCATGACCCAATGGTAACAATACTCATAAATGTGTTTCTTTAGACCATTTGGAGAAAGAAGCCATGATTGATTGATTTGAATCATCATTAATTATATAATGATAAAATCACCATAACTAATCATTATTTCAGTTAAAATATTACATGCATAATGCATTGAAAGTAAGCATTGTTTACCTAATATGTCTTAGGTATTAATAATATAACAGTGAATGTGTTCAGAGCCTTGTCCACATGTATATTACTATTTAGAAAGGTTGTAAACAAATTAATCATAAATCTAGGATAATGCTATTGAACCATTGATACCCTTGTCACTTCATAAGAGACAGGAAGATCCTCATTCTTTACATTCCTAAAAAATAAACTTTTAATATCTACATAGGAGATTAATCAGGAATGTGCATTATAATAGTATCTACTTTATCCTTTCTGAAACTTATTATAGCAGAATCAAACCATAATATTTTAGATGAATGCAAATTTAGTCAAGAAAATTATTCTAGTGATGTTATGTTAACTTGAAGCTCAAATTAATGTGATGCTTAAGAAATATATTTGACAAACCCACACAAACCACAACATACTATTTATATCATAAATGTCATCAGTGAGTATTTGTTTGAACAACCAATCAAGACATTTTAATAATAGTAATATGTATTGATCGTCAAACTAGCTAAATTTCAGTTGATGCCTTCCATCTGTTCTTTCTGCTTGAGATCACTTTGTATATTTCAAATATATCTTCAAATATTTTTATTTCCCTTTCAGGAATTTGCTGCACTGACTAAAGAACTGAATGCCTGCAGAGAACAGCTTCTAGAAAAGGAAGAAGAGATCTCAGAACTTAAAGCTGAAAGAAACAACACAAGAGTAAGTGTGGGGTCCTTCTTGGATTCTACATACAGCCCAGTGTTGTGTTTCTAGCATGTACATAGAAAATCTTTTAATACGTTCAGGAGTACTTTAAGCAGATACCAGTTACAATCAGTTACTTCTAAAAAGAAGGAATGTGGTGGAATACTCAAAAATACAAGAAACCAAAAATTATAGTCTCTACTACCAAATCACTATGTTGCCCTGGAAAATGTTCCTGTTCCCTCTGGCCTTTACTTTGTTGTCCTTTAAAAAGAGCTTCAGGGATGGGGTACAATCATACTGTGGCCTGGATTTGATTCATGATTCATTCTAGCACAGGACTTATTTTAAAAATAAAAAAACAAGGGTTAAGATGGTAAACTATTGAAATAACCTCTGCTAGTTCAAAGGCATGTATGTTTCATAAGTCATACAGAAGACTTCTAGTTCTAATATATTATCATATTTTTTACCTTCTGTCCTTGGAAATCCCTATATGTTGTTAATCAGATAATATACCATTGAAAAATAAAGTCCAGAATTACACCAACCACGCTGTATTTTTTTAGTATAGTGTGGTATCACTCTGCCACATGTAGAGGTGCTCAAATCCCATCCACCGGATTATAGGGGAAAGGGAAGATGCAAGACGGCCGCCAGCAGCTGTCCTAAACCACGGGTCCAAAGGCTCACAACCTTTTCACTTCCCGCTTGTCTAATCTAACAACTACACTAGGCAGTGCCCTAATGGCACTCCCAGATCCTCCATATAGCCACCTGCTTGGCGCTCTCTAGTCTAATTCCCAGACTGTCGCCTGATTGGCACTCAACAGTCCAATTCCTACCCAGGCACCCGCCACACATCACAACTGGTAACCTGATAGGTCTCCTTCCATTCCCACACCAGCTTCCCAAGTTGGTGGTCTGCTTGACTGCCGTCCAACCCACTGGTCCACACCAGCTTCCCATGTTGGTGACCTGATTGATCGCCATCCAACACAGGGTCACTACTACACAAGCATCAAGGGCTAAGATTACATGCGCAAATAATGGCCGGTAGTCCCTGCCTGATGGTAAGGACTGGTCTTTTTATTCACAGCATTCTATTTTTATACCCAGAGTGACGTCATATCTCAGGGCCTGATCTCAGCCCAGTGTCTCAAGTTCCATAAAATCATGAGTACTTATTCTATAAAGCTATCAATACCTTTTTTTAATTTTATGTTATTCCAAAATATGCATATATACACTCTACACATAAGTCAAAATTAAAAATTCTGTAAATAAACTGTAGGTTGATTCCTAAACACATTTAGAGATTCACATTTTAACAGTAAATTTGCATGCAAGTATAAAGTCGTGAAACTATACATTCTTTTTTTAGAATATGACTACATCTCCTCCAACTATATATGGTAATCACAATGTGTGAGTATAAGTGGTAAGACAATTCCAGAGCCCATTTATAGATTCACATTGTAATAGCACAGTTGCTTTCAGATACAATGAAATATAATAATAAAGTTGCTCAGTTTGCCTATGAACTGGGGATTTGGTGTTAGCATCCACAAATGAGGGAAACCATTCGCCTTTTTTTTTTTCTTTCTGGGACTGTGTTACTTCACTTAGTATAATTGCTTCAAGTTCCATCCATTTACCAGCAAAGCTCATTTTTTGAGCTCATTTCACTCTTTACTGCTACATAGAACTCCATTGTGTAGATGTACCACATTTTTGTTATCCAGTCAGTATAATCCCTGAGTTATTGAAATATCACAATAATGTATAGTTTACATTGTAAACTGATTGTAAAATTTATGTTAAATTCGTATAGAACCTTCAAAAAATATATTAAAACATACATGTAATTTAGAATGTAGAGTTATATTTCCTTTTACCTGCATGCAACTTTACTGTTAAAATGTGAATCCCTAAACATGTTTTGGAATTAACCTATAGCTTATTTTCAGACTTTGTAATTCCGATTTATGTGTGGAGTGTATATATGCATATTTTCGAGTAACATACAACTAAAGGGAACAAAAAAGAGAGAAAAACCTGTTCAAAAAACTGACCAAAACAGTAAACTTCTGCATCCAAAGGAAGAAAAAAAAGACTGAGTAAAAGATGCAAGACAGGACTTAACATGCATGGCAGAATCCATGGGCTCTGTGGGGGGGAGGGGGTGTGAAGGGGACATGGATGGGAGAATGAGTCTAAATTTGATTAAGAAATGTATAAAATGTGCTCAATAAAAATTAACTTTAATAAAAAAATCACGAGTATTTGTCAATGCCTTTGATCCCAAGCTGTCACAGGCTTTGCTAATGCAGGCAAATCCTGCCTAACGCCAGGTTTCAGTGTAAACAGGCAAGCAGGTGATTTAGCACAAAAGAAGCCACTAGTGGCTTCCTTTTTTCCTTACTGTACAGAATAGAATGTTACTGTACATCGCAGAGTGTATAACTTACCTTATTACTCAAAAATGAATGTAAGGAGAGACCATTTTCAGATCATCATAAATTTGATTTTAATATTAGGCAGGTGAAAATTTAGTAAGTACCATACCATAGTCTTACTAAATTATCTTAAGCAAGTGTGTTCAGTAGCCAATTCATTCTGTCTTTGACCTTAGAGAATAATATAAAATTATATCTCACTAACTGTGATTTGTGCCTCTAAGAAGAGGTAGAATAGCGTCCATAATGCTTATGCAATCAAACTCAATCTTTGACTTCATTCATCAAAATCTTATTATATGATGAAGAGAATTCACACATGAATGTGCATGTAAAGTGGTTTTCTTTGAGGCTTTGATGAGAGAGTCACATAGATTGCTTTAAACAGGGCATTAGAGGGCAATGTGGATCATGTGATCAACTTTTTTTGTTTTTTCTTACTCTATAGATATTTTTGGCTTGATTTTTTTTAATTTTCATTTTTTTATTGATGCTTTGTGTATTTCATACATCATTTTCCAATTTAGTCCAGGCATATTTCCCTTTCCCTCCTGCCACCCCACCCCACCCCTTCCCAGATCATGCATTCTGCCATAACTGTCCTGCATCTTTCTCTCAGTTTTTTTTCATTTTTTAACAATAAGTGATAGTTTATGAGTACAAGCATCCTTCATGTAAAACCAATTTGCAAGCAGTTGTGCCCAAACCCACATGGTCCATGGGTCCCACCATCCAGCAGGGGGGGGGGGCTTGTATGTTCAATCAAGTTGATCAATTGAGTGTCCAGACTATATTGCTGTAGTTTCACCATTCACCCCAATCACAGCCCTTACATTCTACCACACCCCCCTCTTCCGCAGATTGTTCCCTAGGCTTAGAAAAGGGGCACAGGTGGATGAGAAGCAAAACAGTCTACTTTCTCCGGAGCTGTTGTCTTGGACTCTGGTCAATTCTGTCTGTTTTCTTTCATGGGCTGAGTTTGTCCAGGAATAACCTTTTGATCCTACTAATGAAGCACAAGCAATTAGATATATAGTTATTTAAACAGTACTAATTGTTATGGTAGGTTACTTTGGTATAGACACAGATGTTTGGATGGTATGAAACACTTCCCTGCAAATTTAAAGTTATTTCTGCCATGTGATTTATTCTGTCCTGTCCCATTATTTTAATTTTTTAAATTAAGCTGTATTCTCTGATGTAAGAAAGCACAGAAGATGTGAAAATGGAGGGAGGGAAGTGAGAATGGAGGGAAATTCTTACTTTGGAATTTATTTTCAATGAATCTTCACATTTAAAATGCAGCAGGCTACTTTAGTAGCCAGTACGTATTTCTTCTCCTTTCTCTCTATAGTCCATTATTAATATATATATATATATATATATATATATATATCCATGTGAGGGAGATACAGTTTATTTGCACTTTATAGACAAGACAAGCCAACTCAAGGTCAGAAAATTATGAGAGGTCACACAGAAAGTAAAGGGATAGAAGAAAAGGACTTGAGAAGCAAGGCACTCTATGTAGAACCTGTACCATTGGCACAGATCCTAAGACCATTGGGAAGATTATGCAAAGATTTACCTTGGCTTAGAGGAAATATGGCCCAAGAAACAGAACCCTGCAGTGTGGCATATGGTGACTGATTTCAATGGACTAACATTTGTTTTCAGGATTGATTGAATTTTCATTATATTAATTCTATGAGCTCATAAGTACATTTACCTGTAATGAAAGAGCAGAGTGAGCAAACATGAACTGCCTACTCAGATCTGAGGGAGAATAAGGGAAAATTGTTCAAGGACAACAGAAATTGGAGCCACCGATTGTAAGCATGAATTATTAGTACGTTGAAAATGTGAATAAAATAAATTTAAAAATTCTATCTTCCTTAAATTATTAACATGAGGAATTTCTGTTATTGATTTTTGCCAAAGAAAACAGATTTCTGAGTCTTCCCTTGGGTAAAATATTGATTATATAATGACTCTACAAGTTACATAAGTACCTCTGAACACTTCTTTCCTGGCCCAAGCAAACAAGCTACAACAACAACAAAATCCTGCTCTAAAATTCAAACATACGGGGCTGGAGAGATGGCCTAGAGGTTAAAAGCGCTGACTGCTCTTACAGAGGACCTGGGTTCGGGTTCGATCCCCAGCACCCACATGGCGGCCGAGAACCGTTTGTAACTCCAATTCCAGGAGAACTCCAGTTCCAGGGGAATCCGACACCCTCTTCTGACCTCCGCGGCATTGCACGACACGGGTGCACAGACATGCATGCAGACAGTACATTCATACATATACAGAAATAAATAAAATTTAAAAAATAAAATTCAAACATCCTCCTTTCCTCCCCAAATACTGTACCAAGTGTTGCTATATGTAATAGCTTTTAAAACAGATTTTTACACTTGTTTCTTTTTTTTCTTTCTCCATGTTGTGTTTCGCTTTTGCTGAGCACATTTACTAACTGACAATATGAACAGAGCAACAAGGTAGCAAATACATTTCCTTCTCACAACTACAGAGTATTTGTGTTTGATTGCCAGTTAAGACCGAACTGTATGTTCTAGCTTCCAGGGTTCTGATAAATCTCTGAACCATTCCACATTGATGAGTTGCCATCTGTTTGTAAGTTGAAGTAAATAACGCAAAAACACATTCCACAAAGATAACTGATAGGGTAAATTGTATGAACTTGTAGTATCATTAAAAGCAACAAATTAGAAAGAACTCTAGGTACCACGATGAGGGTTTATTCATTCCTAAATAAAAATACAATTTCAGTGCTAGAGGAATGAAGTTTAATATACAGAGTCACAATAATGAAGAACTTGCACCAAGGGACATCTGGACACAAAATCTTGACCAGACAGGCTTTAACATACACAACACAAAGCATGAAATCTGGCGAGGAGGCGGGAGGTGCAGCTGGGGAGGGATATAAATATAATTAAGTTTTATTGTATGAAATGCACAAAAACTCAACAAAATACTTTTAAAAACTATATTTTTAAAAGCATTTTAAAAATTTAGTGTTAGTGACTATATCACTAACACTAAATAAGGGCTGATAGTTTCTTACAGTTTACATAACTGGCCTATTATATCCTCACAGCAATCTCATAATCTCCACTTTGTAGTATATGACATGCCAAAGGCCATGTGACCAAGAAAGAGATGGTACAGATATGGTCAGATCATCTATCAAGCACATGTTATATAGTTCAGAAAACTTATTCATATATTATCCTCAAATTACATCTGCTGAGAGAGCAGAGTTTGTTCCAAATTGTATAATTAATTAATTTTTATTGTTTTTTCAGGAAGTAATGCATTTATATTCATGTTAGATTTGAAGTTTTGGTCATTAATGAGTTTTGACACTGAAAAGCAAAACCCAGTCCCCAGCATGAACATGGTGAATGAAAGAAATCAAAGTTCTGCTTGTTCTTAAATCCAGCTGCCCAAAATAAATAAATGGGGGTAACCAAATAAACTAATATTATTCATAATTATAGAATGATAGAAGCTACAAAACTTATAATAGATATTTTTGAAATATAGAAAAAAGTTTATCGTTTAATATTTTCATACTCCTAAGTACATAAAAGAAGTATAAAACAACTTTTTATTCATGAAACTCCTCCAAGTGTACTTAGGCAAGGTATATGATATGTATAGCAAACAACTTATTCTTGTAATTTCAACAAATTCAAGCTGATTAAATAAAATACATCGATTTTAGCAAAATTACAAGTATTAATTCAAATACAAAGGCAAACCTAGAATTTCCACACAGTTACTGCATTATAGATAATAAGATTAAAGAGCTGTTTTTATTTTAAAACTGTTTTATGGCAGAGGATTTCAAAGTATTACATATTGTTGATAATGTTTAATGATATAAACAATATAAGGCTTTGAAAAAGAAGCTGTGGCCTTAATAATGTTTTTCAGTAAATCACTTATTGCATGTAAAAATAAAAGAAGCTGTGATTGTAAGTGTCAGTTTCAGTGTTATTATGAATAACAAATGTGTAACTTAGTCTTATGGGAAATAAACTAAAAAGGAAAGAATTGGTTATAGCTGAAACATTCACCATCATGTTATTTTGCTTTGAGCCTAAGGAACTATAGTTATAGATGTTCTGATATGATCAGATATCTACATTACAAAAGGACACATTTCTATTCTAAACAAATATCTGTGCAAGTTAACATATTCACCTAGCATATACTCAATGAGTATAAAATATACTCGAAATACTAAAATAAGACCCTGCTAGATGAATGCAGACATTCTTGTGTATCTATGTATATACCTATGGAATTGCTATGATAAGCATAGTACAAGAATGAATACAATATGTCTTTGCAGCATCTACTCCAATAGGATTATTGGGCATTTGTATAAGAAAAATCGGGTATGCTAAATATTTGAAATAAAGAAGCTGACAGCTGAAAGAATTTTATTTTCAAATGTTATTATTGCGTTATATGAATCATATTGTAGCCAAAATAAGCTATCCAACTGTATTTATTTCTACTTGAATGCCATCTGCAACTGAAAATTGTATACAAATTTTGTTATTAAAATCTTATTTGAAATTCTTAAGAATTCAAATAGAATTTCAAACTTCTTAAAGTACCATATTGTCTGCAAACAGGAATACTTTGACTGGTTTTCCCTTCTGTATCCTGTTTACTTCCTTCTCGTATATTATTGCTGTAGCTAAGACTTCAAACACTATATTGAATATGAATGGAGGCAATGGACAGCCCTGTGTGGTTCTTTATTTTAATGATCTTTATTAACTTTTTCTCTGGCAATGATGATGTTGCCTATGGATTTGTCAAATACAGCCTTTATTACCTCAAGCTGTGTTTCTTCCAGCCATGTTCTCTCTAAATCTTTTATCATGAAAATATGCTGGAATTTATCAAAGACCTTTTCTGAAATTATTTACATGGTTATGTGATTTTTATCTTTAAGTTCATTTATATGATTTATTTCAGTAATCAATTCGTGTATCCCGAACCATCTTGCATTCTGGTTCCAAATAGTAGGTTTTCATGTGAATTTTTCATGTCCCTTGTGTTTTGGTAGTCCTCCCCCACCATTCACTTGCATGTGTTCAGGTGTGTGTGCCCATGTGTGCAGCTATGGAAGCCGTAGAACATCCAGTGCCTTCTTTTATTACTCTCTACCTTACGCCCTTGATAGAAAATTTCTCACTAGAACTTGCTGATTTTTTTCCATAGACTGCCAGTTAGCAAGACTCAACAATCCTCTTAGCTCTCTCCCCAAAAAGCTGGGGTAAAAGACATGCAAATGACCACTCCAGTGTTTAATATGGATGCTGGGTATCAGAACTTAGTCCTCATGCTTGTTCAACAAGTACTCTTAACCACCTAGCCATCTCCCTAGCTCCTAAACCCATCATTTCTATTATAAACAATCTGTTATATTTCTTATTTCTTATTTCTTATACCAAAGGAACCAATGACATTTTCTCACATACTCTAGACTACCATTGAGTATATATCAAACTTCCTCTTCCTGTTGGAGAAGAGAAAGTTCTCAGCATAAAAGAACCTATTCAACCTATCTTGTAGCTTGTGGATTTCTCTTCATCTTCTCTCTCTGCTAAAGCTTTCTGTCCCTCCATATCATCTCCAACCGGTGACATAAAATTGGCGTTGGCCTTCTCTGCTACTACCTCAGCCTCCAAATTCATCTCAAAGCCACCAACCTCATTATAACTAGTTGTTACATGTAGGATCCACAGAGGGGTTCGATGTTTATGGCAATCTGAGGCTTTTCTTCCTTTGAATGTTCAGACGGGTCAGCCTTTCCGTTGCCACTTTTTGGTACATCCTACTCAATGCAAACCTGTATCTTTTCTTTCTCAGCCATTAAGTTGGTGACGTTTTGTCCTGTTGGAACAAACAAATCTTTTCCCATAGTTAGTTTTAAGATTTGAATTGCAGGGGTTTGATGAAAAGGTTTCATGTCTTTCTGTATCCCCCCCCCTTGTTTTTAGCATATGAGTCCCCAGAGACAGTGTATTATACATGACTATGGGTGGAGGTCAAGGCACAATTCATCAAAATTCAGCCCATGTTGTTTGGGTGACTATATTTGATTACCTGGGAAGCAACTTAATTTTTTACGTTAAATCATCTTAAAGAGAATGCTAAAGGTGATACTGTACAACAGGGAAATTAAAGAGATAGTTTGTATGTGTCAATCCCAAATAGTTATTGCTCTACAGATTTTTATGTAAAGCAAATGTGGGAACAGCGAATTATATCTCCATTTAATTCAGATGTATTTACCAGTTTTATCAGACTCTGTAAACCCAATGTGTTTAATATACACATGATTTACTTTTCGCTTATACTAAGTCCTAAAAACACCAGGTGTCCTGTAGACAGTTTCTAGGCGAAACGGGTACTGCTGAGCTCACATCAATTTTAAATATGCATTAATCGATATCCACCCGTGTCCCTCTCCCACCCATACCCCCTTACTCCAATTCACCATTTCATCCATTTCGATGCAGTCTTTCTGTTGTTCCTTTACTATGCCTCCCTCCTCACATGAGAAATATTTATATCTGGGTGTTGGTTGGTAACGTAGCAATCCACAGTATGAGGGACACCATTTGTCGTTGTTTTCTGGGGACTTGGATGTTACGTTCACTTAACATAATGTCTCCAGCTCCATCCATTTACCTGCAAATATTCATGATGGTGTCCGCTTTTCTTAGCTTTTTTTATTTATTCCATTGTATACATGTACCACTTTCTCTATCCACACTCGTCAGTTGAAGGGCACCTGGCTGGTTTCCAGCTTTTGCTATTGTAACAGAGCTGCAATAAATCAGCTGTGCATGTATCTTGCAGTAATTGTGTCTTGTGGGTATATACCCAGGAGTGGTATGACTGGGTCAAATGGAAGGCTAATTTTGAGTCTTCTAAGGTGTTTCTCCACACTGCTTTCCATAGTGGCTGTACAAGTTTACATTCCCACCACAATGGATGAGTTCCCCTTCCCCACAACCTCTCCAGCACTTGGTCATCATTCATGTTCCTGATCCTAGCGTCTTATTGGAGTAAGGTGATATCTCAAGCGTGGTTTAATTTGCATTTCCCTTAATTCAGAGATGTTGACACTTCTTAAGATGTTCTCGGCCATCTCTACTTCCGCCTTCTTTGAAGGCTCCTATTCAGATCTTTTGCTCCATCTTTTTGAATGATTCATTTGTGTTTCTCTTTCTCTTTGTTTTTTGCTAGATAGCTTGTATACTCTGGAAATTCAATGCTTTGTCAAATGTTATCTGGCCTGGTGAAGGTTTCCTCCCACTCTGGGGTCTCTCCTCACTTTCCTTTATTGGCTTCCTTTGAGTACAGAAGCTGTTTGAGTTTAATGAGGTCCCATTTGTCAATTGTCGAATTTATTTCTTGTGACGCTGGCCTGTCTGATTTAGGAAGTCTTTTTCCTACACCTATGTCTTTTAGTCTGCTGCCAAGCTTCTCTTCTACACCTCCAGAGTTTGGGGTTTTCACGGGTGAGGCTTTGGTCATCTGGAGTTGACCTTGTACAGGTGAGAGGTAGGGGTTTAATTTCACTCTTCACAGTGGTGATCTCAGTTTTGCCAGCACCTTGCTGAAGATGCTGTCTTTCTTCCATTGTGTCTTCTTGGCCCCTTGTCAAATGATGAGGTGGCTGAAATTGTATGAGCTGCAGTTTGGATCTTCAGTTTTATTCCATTGGTCAACTGGTCTGTTTTTGTGCCAGTACCAGCTGTCTTTATGACTATAGCCCTATAGTATAGTTTGATGTCTGGTATAGCGATCCCCCCTGTATTGCTCTTTTCACTCAGGGTGCTTTGGCTATTGGGGTCTTTTTTTTTCCAAATGAAATTGAGGATTTTTTTTTCCAGGCCTGTGAAGAAACTCTTGGGGATCTCTGATTGGGATCGCATTAAATATGTACACTAGTTTGGGTAGGATGGACATTTTTACTATATTTATTTTCCCAATCATGAGCATGGGAGTTTTCCATCTTCTGATGTCTTCCTCAATTCCTTTTTCAGGGGTTTAAAATTTTTTGTTGTAGAGATCCTTGGTGTCTTGGTTACGTTTGTTCCTAGGTATTTATTGTTTTTTAGTATTGTGAGTGGGGAAGGTCTCCTTGTAGTGTCCTCTTCAATTGCTGTTGTTTGTGTACAGAAAGGCTACTGATTTTTTAGGTTTATTTTGGTATCTCGCCACTTTACCAAAGCTCTTAATCGTTTCTAGGAGTTTTCTGGTGGAGTTCTTAGCATCCCTTAGGTAGACAATCATATCATCAGCAAAAAGGGATAGGGCTTGACTTCCTCTTTTTCCAATTAGAACTCCTTTAATTTCTTTCTTGCCTTATTGCCTAGCTAGGGTTTCTAGCACTATATTGAAGAGGAGTGGTGACTAGGTAATGGTCTAAGAACTTACCTTCTAGGTGCCACAAAGTTCGATTGAGAGACTTTCTTGCCTTCCCACCCATAGAACAAGGAGAAATATGACAATGATGAGGTCGCTCCCCAACTGTTAAATTGGAGACAACTATTGTAGAGGTAATCTCTTATAAAACCGGTTAAAACTGCTTCTTTAATTGACTACTAGACATGGGAACTGTGGAAGGGATTACTCTCTGTTCAGAACCAATATAATACTAAAGTCCATAGGCTATGCACTCAGGCAAATATATTAATACAGGAGCTCTGACATCAGCAATGGATGTCTACCAGGTGGATGTTGGCCAGGGGTATCCAAGGCCCCACAAAAGGTAAGGGCCTCCTTGCCACTAGTTGGGATACCTGCAGGAGGAGAGGCATAATACCCTGCTGCCGAAGACCTGACGTTAACATGGGAGGGATGTATTGAGACCACACATTGCAAGTGTACAGATGGCCTCTGGAATGCCAGAGAGTGTTACCAAAGGCCACTAAACCATAAAGCAAATATGGGTCTCCCTGAGTCAAGCAAGAACTCCACCGTCAGCACCAGCTACACCTCACCTGCCTGGAAATACTGTGCAGCAGAGGCAGCCATGTGCCTGTATATCCAAATCTAATTGGCTATTCGCTCTCCCCTGGAGAAATAACCCATGGCTGATGCCACAAGCTTACATCCTCTACAGGTTAGAGATGTTTTATAAGCCACAGTAAGACCCTGTCATATATTAAACAGGGGGGAAAATTTTGTAATTCATGGATTAACATTCCAAACAAGGTGTCTAATGCAAAGTACCTACCATAACTATTAGTGCTGTTTAATACCTATAATATCTAATTGCTGTGCTTCATAGTAGATCGAAAGGTTATTCCTGGACAAACTGTCAGCCCATGAAAGGAAACAGCCAGAATTGACCAGAGTCCAAGTCAACAGCTCCAGAGAGAGTGGACTGTTTTACCTCTCATCCACCTGTGCCCCTTTTCTAAGCCTAGGGACAACCTGCGGAAGAAAGGGGGCGTGGTGAGAAAGTAAGGGCTGCGATTGGTGTGAATGGTGAAACACAGCAATATAGTCTGGACACTCATTTGATCACACTTGATTGAAAAAACAACCTGTCACCCCCACTGGGATGGTGGGGCTGTAGGTGTTGGGCACAACAGCCTGCAGAATAGGTTTTTGCATGAAGGATGCTTGTACTCATGGATTATCACTTATAGCTAAAAATGAAAAAAAAAAACTGAGAGAAAGATGCAGGACAGTTATGGCAAATGCATGATCTGGGATGGGGTGGGGGTGGGGGGGGAGGAAAATTAAATGCCTAACTGAATTGGAAACAATGTATGAAATGCACCAAAGCATCAATAAAAACTAATTAAAAAAAAACTAAAAAAAATAAAATGGAAAAAAAAAAAAAAGCCACCAACCTCTTTAAGCTTGACCCAGTCCAAGGGGTTTCACCAGTTTTCATCTTCCAAAGTCTCCTTGGTAACTTTGTTGAGAGGTACAAAAAGAAACCCTTTGGAATATCTGGTTTTCTAAGCAGTGACTATCGTTGCATGAACAGAGCCATCAAAGTATTCCTTTTAGGAGCTCCTACACAATATCCTCAGACTTTTAACAAACAGAATTTTGGATGGCTAGAGTCTTCCTTTAGGTATCAGGCAACTCCAGCCTTATTATTCTTCTCTTGACTTCATGTTTATTACAGGAATATAAACTTTCTTTAGCTAATCTTCAAATGAAGTAAACTCTATAAATATGTACCCTTTATTATTTGTCATTTTGATTGTAGGACATTTTGATAGAAGCTGCCTTCTTGAACCCTTCCTGAAAAGACTTCTGTAGCACTGTAGGAGAAGATGCTCAAAGCCAGCATATTTGATTCACTTTTCAAAGTTATTTTCTTTCTGAAACTCTGTAGTTTTGACTTTGACCTTTTTCTTCAGGAAGCAGATTGACTGCAGAGCCGTCCCCTGCGTTCCTTCAGGTTTTCTCTGCCTCAGTTCCTATCTTAAGTCCTTTTTACCTTCTCATTTTTGCTGAGTAATTTGATCTTCATGACATCCTCAAAACCTCCTGCTAATTAATACTGAGTGACTTTGTAAGGGAGATCTTTTTGTCCTTAAGAATTATATCTTAATTATCTTGACTTTTTCTTTTAAGTCTTCCATCCTCACTTCAATGGCAAAGGCAAACATTCAAGAGCAGGGTATTCCACAACTTTTCTAGCCACATTATCAAGATGTACTTCTAACCACTGCAGCAAGAGAAGTTTCGGGAAACAAGTTCACCGCTGTCAGTTTTGGATACTGTAGTTGCTAGCACTGAGGTTTTCTGTAGAGGTTGAAAGATGTAGGCAGAGGCAGGCGGATCTTTGTGAGTTCAAGGCCAGCCTGGTCTACAAAGTGAGTTCCAGGACAGCTGGGACTACAAGGAGACCCTGTCTCAAAAAGACCAAAAAAAAAAAAAATGTATTTGGTTCTGGGATTTCTGCTTGCTGCTTCTTGGTTCCAAGACTGACTTTCTGTTTGATCATTTCATTCTTTGCTCTGTCAGCAGCTCTATGACTAGCTCCTTCTGTCCACACACTGTTGACCCCTTCATCCTTCATTCCTCCTCATCACTCCCAGTCTGAGCTCTGCCTTCTTTATTTCTTCCCATCTTCATCCATATTCTCAGCTTGCAGGAGTGTCCTTTGCAGGACTTTGCTTTCCATCAGATATTGTGATCTACCAAAAGTCCTTCAGAATCACCTTTTTTCCCTCCATCATCTTCATAATCTGCCATACATCCCGTTCCTTACAAGACCTCTGATGCAAGAGCTTATTTTGGCTACAATATGATTCATATAACGCAATAATAACATTTGAAAATAAAATTCTTTCAGCTGTCAGCTTCTTTATTTCAAATATTATTTAGCATACCCGATTTTTCTTATACAAATGCCCAATAATCCTATTGGAGTAGATGCTGCTTTAAGGGAGACTAGGCTCCAATGTACTTTAACTCTTCACTACCTTCCCCACCTCTTTAATGACTACTGGGACTCTAGGCTACTATATTAGAGTTATTTGAATATATCTATCCATAATAAAATCTAAAGATTATGATGGGAATATAATCTCACTATAGCTGTAATTTAAGTCATGCTTAATTTAAGACTATGCTTATTTTCTTCACTTTAAAACTTTAAATGGTCAAATGTAGGTGCTATCAGTACTTTTAATACTATTCTATAAAATCATCATGCATCTTGTATTTATTTAAAGGATACATGTTATCTAATAACTATCTCTTGGGATCACATAAAATTTTTCAATTATTCCATTTCCACTGATTTCATGTCAAAATTGTTAAACTTGTTAGAGGACTGTGTGACATTATTTATTTAAGTCAGTAACTTGTTATATATGTCCAAGTAGCTTGCCTTTAATGTGTTTTATAAACATGGGTTTCACCAGCTTGTGATTCTTTGCTGATACGGTTTGTATTTCTAAGGGTTATCATGAGTGCTAGGCAAGCCTATAGCAGTTTAAGCCAGAAGTCACATAAATATGCTAGTGAGTTTTATTCCTAAAATAAATACATGTTCTGTTGAATCCAACAGCTATTACTGGAGCACTTGGAGTGTCTCGTGTCACGACATGAAAGATCACTGAGAATGACTGTGGTGAAGCGGCAAGCTCAGTCTCCCTCTGGAGTGTCCAGCGAAGTGGAAGTTCTCAAGGCACTGAAATCTTTGTTTGAGCACCACAAGGCCTTGGACGAAAAGGTATAGTAAGGACCAAAGATTTTAGGCTGCTGTGATTGGCATGATACTTCTAATTTTCACCATAATTAAGTAAATCAGTTCAATGGAACACATTTGTGTTATGTAAAAAAACATTGCTATCAAAATTAAAAAAAAAGAACAGTATGTGCATTGGCAGTGTTCATGACCATGTTCTTTAATCCATACCAGTGAATCTATAACTTGTCAGAATTAACTTCTCTTACATTCTAATGGACTAAGTCCAAAGGGCTATTTGAAATTTAGTATCATTTGACAGCACGCTGCACCTCTATCTCTGTTTCTGTCATCTCTTTCCAATCCCTTCTCTTTCTTTCTAAATGCATGTTAATAGATGTCAAAATAAGAGACTACTAATGGAAAACTACATATATTTTGAAGTGCAAATTAAGCATACTTTAGCTTTTAGGCCTCTATATCAAAAGCATTCCATTTTGAAAAGTTGTAGCCACCTTAGCTTCAAGTATACACTTTGATAGTTTTGGTATGTTACAACATTAAGTACTAGAAGAAAACTTGCTTTTAGTTCTTTCTAAGGAAGCTGTGAGCTTCCCTTAGTTGCTACTCAATATTTACTACTGGCATATATAAGCCAATATGAAAATAATATCCTTTAGAGATTAGTAAGGTTTTTGACATGATTTCAATTTTGTAAAAATTTCAAAGCATGAACTTTAAAAATTAAACAGCTTTAGGATTTAGTGTAACAAGAATTGGGGCACTTCATTGTAAAATATATGACAAGTTCTGTGTATTAAAATTCAAAACCAGGGATTATTACCAGTATATATCTAGTTTTTGAGCACACAGGGATTTAGGTTTCATTTAATATTTATGTACTTATATATTTTACCATCAGTCTTTCAGAAGGTACTTAAAATTGAGGATTATGTGGAGTGTGTGCATAAAGATAACTATAGTCTGTCTCCTTGATTATTAAGAGGAAATCGCACCCCATTTTTTATTTTATACACGAGAGGCAATAAATTTGAATAATTTTGAATAAGTCAAAAATAAATGCTGTAGGGGCTGGAGAGATGGCCTAGTGGTTGAGAGCGCCGACCGCTCTTGCAGACGACCCAGGTTCGGTCCCCAGCACCCACATGGCAGCTGAGAACCATCTGTGACTCCAATTCCAGGAGAACTCCAGTTCCAGGGGAGTCCGACACCTTCTTCTGATGTACAGGGTATTGCACGACACGGGTGCACAAACCTACATGCAGACAGTACATTCATACACATAAAAAAATAAAATAAAATAAATTAAAAAATAAATGCTGTATAAAGACCCATGTTAAAGATAATATCAAATAAACATTTAATACACTTAATGGTTACTTTCTATTATAGTCCCTCCTTTATCATGAAAATAAAATAGTAAAAATTTGCAAGACTCGGACAACATTTATTTTGTGTTATACTCCTTGACAGATATTTGGCTCATGAAATAAGACATTCTCCTTATGACCAGACATGCCACCATGCTGGATGTTCACATATTAATGGCAAGCAATGTTACAACACAAGCGTGCAATATAACAGGAGGTCAGAAAAGTAGGGACTGATTTTATATTGGGTAAAAAGAAGCTAAAAATGTCTTCTAAGACTAATATTTTATCTAAGTAGTTAAGAATGAGTAAGAAAAGGTGTTTATTTTTAAATGAAAGACAGATATGGTGGCTAAGTACCATCTTTAAGCAGGGCTTGGTGCACCCCTTTAAGCCTAGCACTTGGGAGGCAGAGGCAGATAGATCTCTGAGAGTTCCAGGCCAGTTCGGTCTACAGAGTGAGTTCCAGGCCAGCTGGGGCTACAGGGAGACCCTGTTACAACAGCAACAACAACAACAACAACAACAACAACAACAACAACCACAAGTGGTTGAATAATTCTTGAACATAGTAGAATTCAAGATTTTTAAAACAACTTAATAGTCAAATATATTTTAGAAGAAAATAGTTGGGCAAGTACAATACAAACGTCCCATAAGCTTAGCATAGCTAAATGCCATATTCTTTAACGAGGCCCTGGGAATATTATAATATCTATCAGAGGCCACAGATGCTAAGGATGTTGGTTGAGCAGCTGAACTCATAATTAATTATTGAATGCTTAGGACCCTAAGGCAAAAAATGTTATGAGGTTGAGCTCTGGAGAAGACAGCTGTGCCGTGTACCAACTATTCTGTATGTATCCTTCTTTTAGATAAAAATAGTAAAAGTATCTACTTCAGAATTGGCCAAGAAGATAATATGACACAAAAAGCATTGACCCACTGTTTAATATATGAAAATTTCTCAGCTAATGTTAAGACATAGGATTGCTAACATCAACATCTACCAACAGTTGCTACGATTTTCAAAGTAACATGTTAATATCAATCTTGGTCCAGACACTTGTTTTAAATAAATTTCATTTAGTCATTGGGTAACTAACTTATATGCAAGAAAATTCATAAGCAATTTCCCTAAGTTTACTTCAAGCTTCTTATGATGATGTAGAGGGGTAAATATACAAGAATATAAATAACTAATTACAATATTCTTATCTAAGTGCCATGGCTATTAAAGTAAAAAGAAGGGGCTGGAGAGTTGGCCTAGTGGTTAAGAGCACCAACTGCTCTTGCAGAGAACCCGTGTTTGATCCCCAGCACCCACATGGGGCTGAAAACCGTCTTAAGCTCCAGTTCCAGGGCCGACACCCTCTTCTGACCTCCGCGGTATTGCATGACATGAATGCACAGACCTACATGCAGACAGTACATTCGTACGCATACAAAAATAAAATTAAATTAAAAAAATAAAGTAGAAAGAAGAGAAACAAGATATGATTAATCTGGACTTGGGGAAACTTCCAATTACAGTACCTAAATAAACTCCAGAAGTTTGAGCATAGGCATTGATAGTTACAAAGACTGGCAGTTTTAAATACTGATGTTCATGTTAGGTAACCTCTGACCTGTTAAGTAGAATGTAGGTAAAACCAACAGTAATTTTGACATCAGCCTCCATTATTTGAATGAGCTAGAGGAAATTAGAAATTCTTATTCATTTCTTAATTACTTAGAAGTCATTGACTATTTATACACATATATTTATATGGTCAATATAAGAAAACACATTAAACATATATATGCATTTACATGTCTTCCAAAACTGTTTAGGTAGTCAAATGTTACAGAAATAAAACTGTTTTGAACTTCTAGTGTAAGGTGATTTCCTCACAAGTTTTCACTTATACAATTAGTAAATTCCACAGTAAAACCCTATAATATCTTAATTCCAATTTGGAATGCGTGCATTTTAGTCAAAGTCTTTATTATATATTTATCGTATTCAGAGCTTTGTTTTCTTTTAGTTCTCTGTGATAAAATTACTGACCTTGAAATGTCTATTGAAATAAAATATCATTTTCATGCTATTTTGAAGAAGAAAACAGATCAAATGAAATGGGAAATAAAAGTTTTTGTGGGTTCAAATAATGTGAAATTGACAGAATATCTTTATAATGAAGCAATAAAATCAGGGTAAAGACTATAGACAATAAATTAATTGTACTGATTCAATTCAAAGAAAGAAACAGAGGAAGAAGGAAAGAGAAATAATGAGAGAAAAAGAAGGTTAGAGACAAGTAGATCAACTGTGTACTTGTATTTCAAAAAATTTGAACAATGATTTTTTTTCTCATGCAACATCAAACATCTACTTATGCAGATAAGAGCATCAAATCCAACAAGAAAAATAATTGTGGTTTTTTGTTGATGCAATGATTGGGGTGGAACAAAAAGCTGGAAAATTTGTTGTTGTTTTTTTTTTCTATCAGTACAACTCAAGACAACTAGATAAGGTAACATGTTAAAATTCTTTCTACCTTGGAAAGATTACATAGTTGAATTCCCTCCTTTTCCTCACTAATTCTGGCAGAGTTCAATACAATATAAAGTTAACATTTCATTTATTTCAGTTTGTCCAAATTTTAAAAGTACAGTGGATAACTCATCATTGTATATGGGAATGAAAATTTTATATCATGCTTTTGCAGCAAGAAGTTGTGCATTCATATATTATTTTAAAATACTATTAAATCATTTCTATTTTAATAATATAGTTTTAGAATCATTGCTCTATGATTAATAAACCTTATTAATAAGCCTAATTGTATTGGCATAATAATTCAACATTCACATTGCTGATGGGTTTGTAGTTTTTGCGTTGTGAAAATTTGACATAAAATCCTTAACTGTGGTAAAAATGAGTCAGAATCTTTAAGACTTTATTGATTTTCTAAGATTTTTCTAAATTTTGTAAGATTTTTCTAAATTTTCTAATATTTTCAGATTAGCTGTATAAATCAGGCATTCTTTATATGACTCCAAAATGTATTTTGAAACATTCCAATGTGTCAATATTTCAGTTAAAATACAGCACCTTAATTTCTTCTTGGCTCCATACAGTAAAATCACTAACTTGTATTTAGATGTTTTCCCATTACTATTCTTATCAACCAGGATTTTCAGACTCCATTTTACAGCTGGTATTTTAGGAAGCAAGTATAAAATTATCAGTCATCAATGTTAAATACTGAAAATGTGTGTAATGACATTATTCATATCTGCAAATTCATATATCAGGTAGCTTGCAGGCTCTCATTGTTTGGGGCTACCTGCTTCTTTTGCAAGCTATTTATTAGGGGTATTCTTCAAGTCAAATCAGAAAAGATTTCCTTCAAAACAGTTATTTTTCAGTTATTAATCAAAATGGCTTCTTTTGTACTTTTTAGAAATAATTGGATAATTGTGTAAAGCACTGGGACTTAGCACTCAATCTGATGGAGCTAAATAGGATGTTCTGAGCAAATTTTTCTTTACATTTGTATTAATAATACCCAGAAAACTGGAATGTAGAAAAATATTTAGGCTGCTTTAGGATGTTCCACCTCCTGAATGCACACATTATAAGACAGTATTAAGATACATGATTGAGGTTTTCATTTTTCTTTTTTCTTTTTTGTCCATTTTTTTCTCCAACTTGTTTCAATGTATATATATATATATATACATAAATATATACATATATAAATACATACATACATACATACATACATACACATATCATCTGAGATGGGGGATTTTCTTTCTTTCTTTCTTTCTTTCTTTCTTTCTTTCTTTCTTTCTTTCTTTCTTTCTTTCTTTCTTTCTTCTTTTTTGCTAAAAGATGTCATGTTTTCCCCAAGGAAGTTTTTGAAACAGGGTCTCTCTGTAGCCACAGCTAGACTGAAACTGTCTATGTAGACCAGGCTGGTCTCAATCTCACGGAGACACACCTGCCTCTGCCTCTCAGGTAATAGGGTTAAAGGCACCGTGCCTTTAACTAATAACTAATAACTAATAGGGTTAAAGACACCGTGCCCAGTGCTGACTGAACTATATTTAATTCATATTTGGCCTCTAAGGTAAAAGGACATTGCTTGTTTTCTCCCTCAGATAACTATCAAATAAATTTATACTTTTAACTTTAAAATTTTATAACATTCCTGAATTGTATATATTTTTCTTATATTTCTAGTTAAACCTTATTCAAAAAAAATTACTACAGGTTAAAAAAACCCTTGTCCATGAAATAGCTAAACTAGTTTGTAGAAATATTGCTGTAATATTAAATGCACATTGATTGAATGAATAATTTAACATTTTCATATAAATACATGGTAATATATAATTAAAAACTCATGGTGAATTTCATATTAAATCTATGAGGTTTATTGAGGTTTTAAAAGGAAAATTAAAGCACTATATTCATTAAAAAATTTTTCTTCTGGACTTCTAGCTTTGGATGAATGTAATATAAAGTTTATCTACAGGTCTAAACAAATAGCCATTTTAGAAGTTCTTTTTGTTGTTTCATTTTTATTTGGTTTAGTTTTACTGTTTTTTATGGGATTTTACTATGTAACTCAGACTGATCTTCAACTCACTATATAGCTCTGGTGGGCCTTCAACTCAAAATCTTCTTGCCTCTCTTTTCAAGTGCTGGGATTGCTAGGCATTTGCGGCCGTAGTTGACTTCACTTTTAGAAGTTGTGTGGAAGGGGAGGTAGAACATTTCTTTGAATTTCAGTAATACATGAAACATTTTAAGTCATCATTGCTTTCAAACCAAAAAATGTACAAATTTTTAGGTCTACAAAATTAGAATGCCTTATCATTTGTTATTTGGAAAGAAGACAGTAGTTTCAAATTATTACATATTTTGCAATAAAAACAATGAAAATCCAAAGCAAAAGCACTTTCAATAGGCAATTTTAAGGTTCTAAGAATTCTTTGCTTTTAAGAAGATCATTTTTCAAATTAGATAGGCTACATGCCAAAATAAAATTAAAGAAGTTTTTTTGCCTATTTCCTCTGTTTAATCACTTATTTTCCAGTGTTTATGGCTTTTGAATTTGTCTCTATTTACTGTGAATCAGAATTCTTCCAGAAGATAGGCCATTCTCCAACCACACTGGAAGATATTAGTGCACCATCAAAAGGATTTCATTACAAGGAAGTCCCTTGATACAGTGAGGCCGAGGTGACAATGTTTTCAAAGTGCTCATTCCAAGCTTCTTATTTTGGGCACGTAGGGCTACAAATATTTTTAAAAGTTGATCATTTGTCTCTGAATATTAATGATGGGTTCAGCACAGTTTACAATATATGGGTTGTACATTACTGCACATATTTTGATTTTTCTTCTAGGTAAGGGAGCGACTGAGGGTTTCTTTAGAAAGAGTCTCTGCACTGGAAGAAGAACTAGCAGCAGCTAATCAGGAGGTAACACACCAACCTTTATCCTCTCTAGAGGTGCAATGTTGCTGGCATGCTAGGCCTGTGTTTCACATCTCCTTGATTAAGACTGTCACAAAAATCAATTGCCTCTGTCTATGCCACTGAGTGATGCCTATTGACATGAGTAGCCAGAATCTTGTTTCCTGATTTCTGAGACAAAAGGAACGCCATCAAGTGGTAGTGAGGTAGAGACTTGGAAAGACTAATACCAGAATTTCAGTCAGTGGAAGAAATAAAACAGCACAAAACCTGGAAAGCATGTCAAGTACCTGTTAAATTTTGAAAATGCTAAAAATGGAGTTAACATCTCTGAGAGACCCAGGCATGCATTTCCCCTCAAAACCTGCTTATTCTCAACTTCTCAAACCAGTATCCCCCCCCCACCTAGTGGCATCACTGAATCCTCATCTTTGTGAAAATTCAACATCATTATAAATAATTTCCTTAAGGTTAAAAGAGTGTTTTGCCTTTACAAGATTTTAGTTTTGATTTTTTTTGTATAAATAAACTTGAAACATTAGAATACCGCACACATATGTACATAAATGAAACAGATTAGATCCTTTTTGGATAATGCCCCCTATCTCTTTTTATTTACAAGGGTAGTTTTCCCCCAGAAGTTTATTTTGGTGATACTGATTTTTACTAGTAGTATTAAAAATAATTTAGCAAATCTTCCGAATTTTTAATAATTTAAGATGCAAGAGACTCGATGTTAATAAGTCCAATAAAGGACTCCTAACAAATGTGTCCATGCACATTTAACAAAATTCTCCCTTTGGTGTTAATTTTATAGTATTTAAAAATACTTGCACATTTTGGGGGCTTTTTAAACTCTGGTTTTTATATTCTTAAAAAAATAAGCTCTGGGGGCTGGAGAGATGGCCTAGCGGTTAAGAGCACCGACTGCTCTTACAGAGGACCCGGGTTCGATCCCCAGCACCCACATGGCAGCCAAGAACCCGTCTGATGCTCCAATTCCAGGAGAACTCCAGCTCCAGGGGAATCCGAGACCCTCTTCTGACCTCCGCTGCGTTGCACGACACGGGTGCACAAACTTGCATGCAGACAGTACATTCATACACATACAGAAATAAATAAAATTAATTAAAAAAAATAAAAAAAATAAGTTCTGGACTCTGGAGAGATGGCTCAGCAGTTAAAGGCACTTACGGCTTTTTCAGAGACCTGAGTTCAGTTCCCAACAACCATATGGTGGCTAATACTAGACCCAGTTCCAGAGGATCTGACCCTGCCATCTGGCCTGTGGGAGCACCAGGAATGCATTTGGTGTGCTTACATACATGCAAGCAAAACATTCATACGTGGAAAGTAAAAAGTAAATCTTTTTAAAAATAGTTCTAATAACATTATTTATGTGTTCTTATTTACAGGCTTAACAACTGAAACCATAAAAATAATGAAATTGGTCTGGGGAACGATGGCACAGTGGTTAAAATGCTTACCTCCCATAATCTTATTTTGCTTTATGTTACTGTGATAATTTACCAAATAAAAGCAGCTTAATACAGAAAGAATTTATTTAAAATCACAGTGCCAGGTTACAGTCCATTGCTGGGATGAGGTCAAGGCAGCAGGAACTTAATTAGCTATATTATATCCATAGTCAGGAGCAGACAGTACTGAAATAGCATGCGTATGCTAGTGTTTAGATTGCTTTCTCTATTCTTACAACGTTCAGAATCCCTTTCCTAGAGAACGGCGCCACCACAGTGGGCAGGACTTCCCACCTCAATGAATGTAGTCAAGATCATCTCCCATAGAACTTCCCACAGGCCAACCTAATCAATACAATGTCTCATTGAGACTCCTTATTTTTTTCCCAGAAATTTTTTATTTTTTTTATTGTTACTAAACTGTTTCTGTAGGTCATACATCATTTCTCAATCTAATCTAGAGTCGCTTCCCTTTCCATGTCCCCCACCCCACCCGAGTCCCTATGTCTCTGTCATACATGTCCTGCATCTTTTTCTGAATCTTTCCAGAGTTTTTTTCTTTCAGTTCTTTTGTTGTTGTTCTCTCCAACTTGTATTGGTACAGTATATATACATATATATAGTTATATGTATACATAAATATATACACACATACATACATACATACATACACATATCACTTGAATTGGAGGATTTTTTTTTCCTAAAAGATGTCATGTTTTCCTTAAGGAAGTGCTCGAAGGTTCTTCCTTGACAATCCCAAACAACCATCAATCCTGCAATTTTGCTCCACATTGAGGTCTTTCCCTCCCATGGTCCCCCAAATGAAGTCCAGTAAGCACACATCCTGTCTTGATCCCCCTGCATTGGCCTCCATGATACAGCCCAGGTAGCCCAACAATGGCAGTCTATATTGAGGCTGACATCCTCTTAGCTGTTTAGTCCACAAGCTGGGTATCTCAGTAGTTCCCATCTGGCATTGAAGGTTTGGAGGATTCTTGGAGAGACATGAATGAGTCTTCGGTCCATATTGGAAGGTTAAAAAGCTGTGTCTTGGGGCTGGAGAGATGGCCTAGTGGTTAAGAGCGCCGACTGCTCTTGCAGAGGACCCACATGGTGGCTGAGAACCATCTTTAACTCCAGTTCCAGGGGAATCTGACGCTCTCTTCTGTCCTCTGTAGGCATTGCATGACACGGGTGCACCAACCTACATGCAGACAGTACATTAATACAAATAAATAAATAAATAAATAAATAAATAAATTAAATAAATAAAAAGCTGTGTCTCATGTCTTTGAGGAGTGCCAAAAACAGTGGCAGCCACAGAGTAGATGCACTTGCCAGTAAGAATTGAAGACAGGCCAAACAACAGTACTCTCTCTTTTTTCTTTTTGTCTTTTTACTGAGATCTCAAGTTCTATTTCTGCAGTACAATTTCTCTAGTCTTACTGATTATTTATATCTGGTTGTACTTTCCTTTTGGATGCTTAAGGCCACACAGTTAGCCCAGATTAACCAAGGTTTTTGTTTTCTCAAGGTCAGTTGAGGATCTGCTCCTCAGGGGTCTCTTGGGGTTTTTTAGGTGGGGAGAAGCGTGGGAGCCCCTTGCTCCTTTCAGTTTTTCATCCACCAGTTCCATCCACTCGAGGACAAAATCAGGTCTTGCTAGACCAGGCTTCCTTTTCTGAAGCATGAGCAGACTTTCCTCTTTATAGACTGGACACTGGCTGAAGTCCCATTAGTGGATCTCCAAGACCTCCCTGAACAGGAAGTCTGGTGACCCACGTTTGCAGGACACTTCAAGAAATGACCCGATGCATAGTCCCCTAAGACTTGGTTGACCTCTGAGGGCAAGGAACAAAGTTATCCTTTAGGTCCCTCAGCCAAATTGGTATGGCCATTAAGTATGGCCATTAAGCACCCAGAAAGGCTAAGTTGCATCAGCCTATTACATTGCACCTATATTAAAATTGTATTCTTTGGAAAAAAAAATGTATGTTATTTCCATATCATATTTCTTGATTCGCATCTCTCCATTTTAATCCCATAATACTCTAAAAGATGCACACATACCCTCCATCATGTACCAAAAACCCAAGGTCTGAAAATAAATGTTAGGTCAGCTCTAGAACCTGTTTAGGGATCCACATTGCAGCACAGCTGTCTTACACAGCAGATGTTCAGATCCTTAGCACTCACATAAATACTGGATGTGCACAGAGGCCCATGTGGAATTCCTGCACTGGGACAGTGGATATGACGTCCCCCAAGCAAGCTGACCAATTAGACTAGTTAGTAGCATAGTTGAGCACTGGGTTCAAATGGAAGACACTCCATCAATGAGTAAGATGGAGAGTGACTGAGAAAGATCCCTGATGCCATCCTCAGGGATCCACACTCACACACAAAATTGTGTGCACATCTTCTTACATACATGGAGCCAAGCACATGCAAACATGCACATGCATGAGTACATACATCACAAACACATAGACATAGAAGAAAATAAGCTTACAGGTGTGGATATAAATAAATTGATACTTCTTGATCAATTGAAGAAATCTCTGAGATAATAGCTATAAGAAATAAAAAGGTAGAAGTCAGCTTGCAGGATGGCTCTGTGGATGAAGATGTTCTTTGCCAAGCCTGATGACCTCATTGGAATCACTGGGATGCACATGGTGGAAAGAGAGAGCTGACTCCCAACATTTGTCCTTTGACCTCTCCACAATAAATAAATAAATAAATAAATAAATAAATAAATAAATAGTTTGGAAAAATGTTTATTCATTTTAAATGATTGCTAATTTTGAAACTCATGTAGGTCAATACCCATGTTAATTTTGAGTTCATCTTTTAAAATATTTTGTAAAGGAGAAACAATTAAAAGCGTTTAACGACAAGTAAATACAAAAGCATTGCTTAAACGACAGTGGTAGATGTCCAACATGTCATAAATAAAGGTGCAATATGACCACCCATGGGTAAAGAATTTATACTGAAATAGCAGTGTCCCATATGTGGAAATAAGGCTCTGAAAACTGCTTCAAGACATGCAGTGTGAGTCCATTCAGCTATAGACACAGAGGTATTTGAGAACAAAAGTAGAACAAGGATCTTTGACTTGTTTCTTTGATATAGTTTTAGCTCTTAAATATTTTAAGTCACCCAATCACTAAAACATGCTTCATTGATTATACTCAGTGAATCTTTAACTATTAAATTGCTATAAACTTATTGCAGCCTTCCTAAACACTTTTTCATTTAAAATCATTTGTGTTAGAGAACATGTGTGATTTTTTTTCACTGTGAATTTAATAGATGTTTTGTTTACTATTTTACCTGATTGGTTTAACCTGATTGCTATTTAGGAAGTCAAAACTCATCAAAATGTTATCTTAGTCTTAAAATAATAAATTACTGACAAATAATTATCAATGATTAAGAAAATAAGAGAAATTCAACTTGTACTTTGCAGGGATACTAGTGTTTCAAAATGGAATACTGAAAATGACTGGTAACACTTCTGTTTCAGTGATTATTTTGTATTTCTTTTTTATATTTTATTTATTCCTTGGGAAATTTCATACATTTAGACAGTGTATTATGACCATATCCATTCACCATTACCTCACTCTAACTCTCCCTAATGCATCCGTCCTCTCCTCTCCCAACTTCATGTCCTCATTTTCTACTGCTCTTTGTAGTAATTCCCTGAGTCCAATGAGGGCTGCCCTTATGTGCATTGGTGTAGGGCCATCCACCGGGGCAGGAGCAATGTCCTCAAAGGGGACTGACTCTTCAATCCTCCTCAGTCATCAACTGGAATAACTCATCTGCTAAAGGTGGAATCTTGAAGGGCCCCTTCCCTATCCATACTGGAATTTTTACTGGCTTGATTTTGTTCAGGTTTTGTGCAGGTATCCATTTGTGGCTAGTCAGCTCATGCACTATGAGGACTTTAATAGTTCCTGGGAGTGTCATTTTTAATTTTCACAAAAGCATCACCTACTCTGGTGTCTTCACAGATTTTATATGAGAAGTCTATGTGGACTCAATCTAATAAAATAATTAGCCTTATGGAAATAATATGAGGCTATCATAAGTTCTATTAATATAAGCTCCAAAATATTCTGCTACATGTAAAGAATAAATATTTGTATAATGTTCCCAGTTTTTTGTTTTGTTTTTCTTTTTTGGTATTTTCGAGACAGGGTCTCCCTGTAGCCCCAGCTGTCCTGGAACTCACTCTGTAGACCAGGCTGGTCTTGAACTCACAAAGATCCGCCTGCCTCTGCCTCTCAAGTGCTAGGATTAAAGGCATGCGCCACCACGCCCGGCTTGTTCCCAGTTTTTTATAAATACAACTTGTTTGACACTTTGGGGCTGGAGAGTTAGCTCAGAGGTTAAGAGCACTGGCTGCTCTTGCAGAGGACCTAGGTTCACGTCGTCCCAGTGCTTACATGTCAGCTCACAACTAAAATTGCTTCCCAAACTGTATTTCATGTTCATTCACAGCAATATTCCATTAATTGAATAATTTCAACAAGTTTAAGCATATGCAGAAAGAAATAACATGATCCTATATATTAAATTTCAGCCTGTAAATAGTATATATGTACAATGTGCATCAAATTTTGAGAATCTCTGATAACAAGAGTGGCAAAACTAAATAATAATATTATCAGCTATTGATATGCAATATTTTAGGTAACTTACTCTTAATTTGAGGAGGTAGACAAAAATTCATATGACTAAAATTCATATGACTCAATTTTCAACCTAACAAAAATAGAGACCTAAATTAAAGGTCAAAGAGCAGAAAAAAGAAGGGTATTTACTTTTTGAAGGCAGAATCCGACATAGATTTAATTTGGGTATGTAAATTTTCAAGGCCTGAGGACATAATATTTCAGTTGTCAAGTAACATACATAGTATACTACTTTAATGAAGGCCCAGAATACCTTGTGATGATGTTAGACTATTAAGAGCCATCAGGAAAAAAAAAGAAAAAAGAAAAACCAGCTGGGAGTGGTGGCACACACCTTTAATCCTAGCACATGGGAGGCAGAGGCAGAGGCAGGCGGATCTTTGTGAGTTCAAGGCCAGCCTGGTCTACAGAGTGAGTTCCAGGACAGCTGGGGCTACAGGGAGACCCTGTCTGGAAAAGACCAAAAAAAAAAAAAAAGCCATCAGGTCTTTTAAGACAGCCACCAATATAAGTTTAACTTTTGAGTTTAGGGATAAGATCCCACAAACTAAGAACATTATATTAATTACTGTTGCTGTGATAAGCCACTATAACCAAGGTCTGCCATCCAAAGTCTCTTATGAGACTCCAGACACTCTCTTAGCTGTAATCACCTATAAAATAAAAAATCAAATTATATACAATGTCACAGAATATGTATTTCCATTCCAAAAGGGAGAAATTGAGACATAATAGAGAAATACCAGACCAAATAAGATCTGAACCCAGAAGGGTAAACACAAGAATCTTGTAACTACATGTTTGATACCTGGGACTTTGGTTCCAAGAGCTTAGGGCCCTCCAGCTGTACTGCCTGCAGCTTTAATCACTCCCTAGGGCTGGTACCACTTCCTGCATGCAGCTCTCCTTGGCAGATGTTTCCTGGTTCAGCAACTCCAAAATCTTGGAGTCTATATTACCAACCAAAATTGCTTTTGCTAGGATGATCATTTTTCACAAAATTAATTCTACCAATCTATAATGGGCGGTGGGAGGTCTTTCCATCTTGTGTCTTCCTCGATCTTCAAAGATTTAAATTTTCATTGTAGAGGTTTTAATGTCTCTGGTTGTGTTTTTGAGGCTATTGTGAATGGAAGTGTTTTTATGAACTATTTCCTCTGCTTCATGTTATTCATACAAATAAAGGCTAGCAGGTTTTGTGAATTAATTTTGTATCCTGCCACATTGCTGAAAGTTTTCATCATTTCTAGAAGTTTCCTAGTGGAATTTTTGGTATCTCTCATGTGTAATGTACCGTTTGAAAATAAGGATAATCTGACCTCTTCCTTTCTAATTGTTACCCCTTTGATTTTCTTATTTTTTTATTCTAACCCTAGCTGATATTCCAGAACTATATTGAAAAGGATAGTGAATAGTAAACAACATTGTTTGGGTCCTGATTTTAATGGGAATACTTTGAGTTTTTCTACAATTAGGATAATGTTGGATTTGTTGTACATAGGCTTATGTTGAGTTAAGTTCCCTATGGACTTTTATCATGAATGCATTTTGGATTTTGTCAAAGGCATTTCTACACCTATTGAAATGATCATGTAATTTTTATATTTAAGTCCACTCGTGTGATGTATTACATTTATAAGCTTACGTATATTGAATCATCCTTGCATCTCTAGAATAAAGGCAACTTAATCATGATGGATGGTCATTTTGATATGTTTCTGTAGGAGATTTGTTGAGGATTTTGTTGAGATTTTTTACATATATGTTCATTAGGATTCATTAGGGCAATATATATATATATATATATATANTCAAGGAAGAAATAAAAGTATTGCTCTACTCAAATGAAAATTATAACACAGGACAACCAAATCTCTGAGACACAATAAAAGCATTCCTAAGAGCAAAATTTATAGCTCGAAGTATCTATGTTAAAAATTGAAGAAAGGGCACAAATAAATGTATTCTTGGTACAATTCAAGGATCTGTTTCAAAAGCAAGAATAAACCAAATCCAGTTAGATGAGAAGAAAATATAATTCAGAGCCAGAAATCAATAATAATAAACAGACTAAAACCAATTAAAAAAACAATGAATCCAAGATATGGTTCTTTGAAAAGATAAAAGGATAGACACCTAGTACAGTTAGCAAAAAGAGAGAAATAACAGAGTCCAATCAACACAATAAGAAATAAGAGAGAATATCACAACAAACACCAGAAAGACACAGTAAGTGAATACTTTAAAAACCTACACCCGGGGCTGGGAGATGGCCTAGTGGTTAAGAGCACTGACGCTCTTGCAGAGGACCCGGTTCGATCCCAGCACCCACATGCGGCTGAGAACTGTCTTTAAACTCCAGTTCCAGGGAATCCGACACCCTTTCTGACTCCGCGGTATTGCATGACACGGCTGCACAAACCTACATGCAGTCAATACATTCTTACACATATGAAATAAATAACTAAATAAATAATAAATAAATAAATAATAACTACACCTTACGAATAGACTATCTCAAAGAAATGTATTCTTAGTAGGCTCTCTCCTCAAGAATTCAAAGTGACACACAGATGTCCACTTCCTCCAGAAGCTGTAGGTGACCTCACTTTCTCTTTACCATGGGTGGTGCCCAAGTTGATAAAATGTCACTTCCCTAATGACCATCTTCGCTGGTAGGCTGCCATGTGCCAACAGGCTTTACCAGCCCTGACTGATTTTGAAGTAAATATGTCTGGTAGTGACCTTAAGCCTGATGAGCCTGTCTTTTATCTGGGGTACACTGCCTGCGTAGATCCAACGTATATGTGCCCTTTTTCCCTAACATAGATGATTTCTAAATTCAACAAAACCACCACCATTAAACAAAGAGTAGGACAATATAAAAAGAAGTATAACAAATATGGAAATTGAAAGTAATACAAAGCCTCCCAAATAAGGACAATTGAAATAAATAAAGCCTCCCAGCTAAAACTACAGCCCCCGTCTCCAGAAGGTTTCAAAGCAGAATTTTACCAGATCTTAAAAAAACAGATCTACAACTAATATTGCTTAAACCATTCAAAAGTCAGAAACAGAGGGAGAACTCACAAACTCTAAAAGGAAGTATTTGTTAAAACAAAAACCATGAAAGACAGTATCAAGGAAATAATAAAAGTATTGCTCGTACTCAATGAAAATTATAACACAGGACAACCAAATCTCTGAGACACAATAAAAGCATTCCTAAGAGCAAAATTTATAGCTCGAAGTATCTATGTTAAAAATTCGAAGAAAGGCCAAATAAATGTATTCTGGTAACAATTCAAGGATCTGTTTAAAAGCAAGAATAAACAAATCCATAGATAGAAGAAATATAAGTAATTGCAAGAGCCAGAAATCAATAAAATAATCAAACAGATAAAACCAATTAAAAAAATGCAATGAATCCAAGATTGTTTCTTTGACAAAGATAAAAGGAAGACCACCTAGTACAGTTAGCAAAGAGCAGAAATAACAAGGTCCCAATCAACACAATAAGAAATAAGAGAGAATATCCACAACAAACACCAGAAAGCAACAGTAAGTGTAATACTTTAAAAACCTTACAACCGCGGGCTTGGAGAGATGGCCTAGTGGTTAAGAGCCACTGTACGCTCTTGCAGAGGACGCCGGTTCGATCCCAGCACCCACATGCGGCTGAGAACTGTCTTTAAACTCCAGTTCCAGGGGAATCCGACACCCTTTCCTGACTTCCGCGGTATTGGCATGACACGGTGCACAACCTACATGCAGTCAATACATTCTTACACATATGAAAATAAATAATAAATAAATAATAAATAAATAAATAATAACTACACCTTACGAATAGACTATCTCAAAGAAATGTATTCTTAGGTATGGCTCTCCCAAGATTCAAAGTGACACACAGATGTCCACTTCCTCCAGAAGCTGTAGGTGACCTCACTTTCTCTTTACCTGAGGTGGTGCCCAAGTTGGATAAAATGTCCTTCCCTAATGACCATCTTCGCTGGTGCTGCCATGTGCCAACAGGCTTTACCAGCCCTGACTGATTTTGAAGTAAATATGTCTGGTAGTGACCTTAAGCCTGATGAGCCTGTCTTTTATCTGGGGTACATGCCTGCGTAGATCCAACGTATATGTGCCCTTTTTCCCTAACATAGATGATTTCTAAATTCAACAAAACCACCACCATTAAACAAAGAGTAGGACAATATAAAAAGAAGTATAACAATATGGAAATTGAAAGTAATACAAAGCCTCCCAAATAAGGACAATTGAAATAAATATAAGCCTCCCAGCTAAAAACTACAGCCCCCGTCCAGAAGGTTTCAAAGCAGAATTTTACCAGATCTTAAAAAAACAGATCTACAACTAATATTGCTTAAACCATTCAAAAGTCAGAAACAGAGGGAGAATTTTCCAAACTCTACTAAAGTGAAATATTTGTAAAACAAAACCATGAAAGACAGTAATATATATATATATATATATATTGTCTTTCCATGGTTTTGTTATTAACAAAATACTTCATTTATAGGAGTTTGGAAATTCTCCCTCTGTTTCTGACTTTTGAATGGTTTAAGCAATATTAGTTGTAGATCTGTTTTTTTAAGATCTGGTAAAATTCTGCTTTGAAACCTTCTGGACGGGGGCTGTAGTTTTAGCTGGGAGGCTTTATATTATTTCAATTTCCTTATTTGGGAGGCTTTGTATTACTTTCAATTTCCATATTTGTTATACTTCTTTTTATATTGTCCTACTCTTTGTTTAATGGTGGTGGTTTTGTTGAATTTAGAAATTCATCTATGTTAGGGAAAAAGGGCACATATACGTTGGATCTACGCAGGCATGTACCCCAGATAAAAGACAGGCTCATCAGGCTTAAGGTCACTACCAGACATATTTACTTCAAAATCAGTCAGGGCTGGTAAAGCCTGTTGGCACATGGCAGCTACCAGCGAAGATGGTCATTAGGGAAGGACATTTTATCAACTTGGGCACCACCTCAGGTAAAGAGAAAGTGAGGTCACCTACAGCTTCTGGAGGAAGTGGACATCTGTGTGTCACTTTGAATCTTGGGAGAGCCATACCTAAGAATACATTTCTTTGAGATAGTCTAATTCAGTAAGGTGTAGTTATTTATTTATTTATTTATTTATTTATTTATTTATTTATTTTCATATGTGTAAGAATGTATTGACTGCATGTAGGTTTGTGCAGCCGTGTCATGCAATACCGCGGAGGTCAGGAGAGGGTGTCGGATTCCCCTGGAACTGGAGTTAAAGACAGTTCTCAGCCGCCATGTGGGTGCTGGGATCGAACCCGGGTCCTCTGCAAGAGCAGTCAGTGCTCTTAACCACTAGGCCATCTCTCCAGCCCCGGGTGTAGGTTTTTAAAGTATTCACTTACTGTGTCTTTCTGGTGTTTGTTGTGATATTCTCTTATTTCTTATTGTGTTGATTTGGACTTGTTATTTCTCTCTTTTTGCTAACTGTACTAGGTGTCTATCCTTTTATCTTTTCAAAGAACCATATCTTGGATTCATTGATTTTTTTAATTGTTTTATCTGTTTATATTTTATTGATTTCTGCTCTGAATTTTATTATTTCTTCTCATCTACTGGATTTGGTTTATTCTTGCTTTTGAAACAGATCCTTGAATTGTACCAAGAATACATTTATTTGTGCCCTTTCTCAATTTTTAACATAGATACTTCGAGCTATAAATTTTGCTCTTAGGAATGCTTTTATTGTGTCTCAGAGATTTGGTTGTCCTGTGTTATAATTTTCATTTGAGTAGAGCAATACTTTTATTTCTTCCTTGAGTCATTATTCAAGAGTGTGTTTCTAGTCTTCATGATTTCATGTACTTACTAGAGCTTCTTTTGCTGTAGATTTTAAGCTATCTTGTGTTGTGATCCAATAGAATACATGGAATTATTTCATTTTCTTTGTATGTTTTTAATAGTATTTTTCTGAAATTGGTTGCACCAGAACTTAGTGCATATATGTTCATGATTGTGATGACTTCTTAGTCAATTATTCTTTGATCAGAATGAAGTGACCCTTATCTCTTAATTTTAATTTGAAGTCATTTTTGTCAGATATTAGAATAGCAACCTCTGCTTGTTCATTAGCACTATTTACATGACATGTATTTTTCTGTCTTTTTGCCCTAGTTTAAGCCTATCCCTGAAAGCAATATGAAGTTATTTAGGAAACAAAAAGATGGATTTTGTGTTTTATTTTTTTATTTATTTTTATTTTTATTGATGCTTTGTGTATTTCATACATCATTTTCCAATTCAGTTCAGGCATATATCCCCTTCCATTCCCCCCACCCCAGATCATGCATTCTGCCATAACTTTTCTGCATCTTTCTCTGTTTTATTGTTTTGTTTTGTTTTGTTTTCATTTTTTTAACAATAAGTGATAATTTGTGAGTACAAGCATCCTTCATGTAAAACCAGTTTGCGAGCAGTTGTGCCCAAACCCACACAGCTCATGGGTCCCAACATCCAGCAGGGGGGGCTTGTACGTTCAATCAAGTTGATCCAATGAGTGTCCAGTCTATATTGTTGTAGTTTCACCATTCACCCCAATCGCAGACCTTACATTCTACCGTGCCCCCTCTTCTGCAGATTGTTCCCTAGGCTTAGAAAAGGGCCACAGGTGGATGAGAAGCAAAACAGTCTACTTTCTCTGGAGCTGTATTCTTGGTCTCTAGTCAATTCTGGCTGTTTTCTTTCATGGGCTGCCAGCTTGTCCAGGCATAACCTTTCGATCCTACTAATGAAGCACAAGCAATTAGATATATAGGTATTTAAACAGTACTAATTGTTATCGTAGGTTACTTTGGTATAGACACAGATGTTTGGATGGTATGTTAATCCATGAATTACATTTTCTTCTGTTAAGTATGACAGGGTCTTTGTGTGGCTTATAACATCTCCTAACCATTAGAGGATGTAAGCTTGTGGCATCAGCTGTGGGTTATTCCTCCAAGGAGAGAGCTAAAAGCCAATTAGATTTGGGATATACAGACATATGGCCGCACTGCTGCACAGTATTTCCAAGCAGGTGAGGTGTAGCTGGTGCTGACAGAGGAGTCTTTCTTGACTCAAGGAGACCTATATTTGCTTTATTGGTTTAGTGGCCTTTGGTAACACTCTCTGGTATTCCAGAGACCAACTGTACACTTGCAAGTGCGGTCTCAATGCATCTTTCCCATGCTCACATCAGGTCTTCAACAGCAGGGCCTTATTGCCTCTCTTCTTGCAGGTATCCCAGTTTACAGGGAAGAAGCCTTTACCTTTTGGGGGGGGGCTTGTATCCCCTGGCCAACATCTCCTTGGTAGAATAATCCATGAATTACATTATTTTCTGTTAAATATGACAGGGTCTTACTGTGGCTTATAGCATCTCCTGACCATTAGAGGATGTAAGCTTGTGGCATCAGCCGTGGGTTATTCCTCCAAAGAGAGAGCTGATAGCCAATTAGATTTGGGATATACAGGCATATGGCTGCCACTACTGCACAGTAGTTTCAGGCAGGTGAGGTGTAGCTGGTGCTGATGGAGGAGTCTTTCTTGACTCAAGGAGACCTATATTTGCTTTATTGGTTTAGTGGCCTTTGGTAACACTCTCTGGAATTCCAGATGCCATCTGTATACTTGCAAGTGCGGTCTCCATACATCTTTCCCATGTTTATATAAGGTCTTCAACAGCAGGGCCTTATCGCCTCTCTTCCTGCAGATAGCCAGTTTGGAAGGCAAGGACCATTCCCCCTTTTGGGGGGGCTTGGATCCCCTGGCCAAGCATCTCCTTGGTTGAATAATCCATTTTGATGTCAGAGCTCCTGTATTAATATATTTTGCTTAAGAGTGCGATAACTTAAGGAGACTTTGGCATTTATTGGTTCTGAATAGAGAATAATAATGCCTTTCTCTCATTTCTATGTCCATTAGTCAATTAAAAGAAGGCAGTTTTATTGAAACTGATTTGACAAGAGAATACCTCTATAACGCTGGCTCCAATCTACAAGCTGGAGAAAGACCCATCATCAATCATCATCATATATTTCTCCAATTTCTCCTTATTTTCTATGGGGAGGGGAGGTTAAAAAAAAAAGTCTCTATATTAAAACCTTTGTGTGTTGGCACGCTAGAAGGTAAGAAGCAAAGCGTCATTAGGATGATTCATTAAAAATAGTTGTAACTAGTAGGATCCACAGAGGGCCTGATGTCGGCTCACAATCTGATGCATTTCTTCCCTTCAATGCCTAGAGGAGTCAATCCTTCTTCTGGCAATTTCTGGTACATTCTACGTCTATGCACTGCAAAGCTGCATTTTCTTTCTCAGGTCGCAGTCTCACAGACACCTTCCGTCACCATTAAGTTGGTGACATTGTGTCCTGTTGGAACCCACAATCCTTTTCCCGTAGTTAGTTTTATTAAAAGATTTGGATTGCGAGGTTTTTTTTTTTTGTTTTTGACAAAAAAGTTTTTCTCATTCAAAATCAATAATCTACTAATATCTATTATAAAATCCCCCTTTTTTTATTTTAGTGTTTATTTTTGGACCCATGAGTCTCAAAAAGCAGTTGTATTTATACATACCTATAGGGTGGAGTCCAAGCCACAGATTTCATCATTCACCCTCTGTTTTGGGTTACTGTAGGGGATTAGCTTTTGGGAACAAACTTTATTTTTTAAATTAATTCATCCGAATAGGTGAAAAATGCGACCACACACCAGGTGATACTAAATTATTATCCAAATTATAGAGAAGATTTGTTTATACCAAGCCCAAAGTAATTGTTATACATTTCTTAGTTAAAGCTAATGTGAACAACAGCAATATATATCACAAATTAACTCAGATACATTAACATTTTTATCCCGTTAACAAGATGTTTTTAATTAACACAGATTTACTTTTTACTAAGTCATAACACCATGTATCCTGTAGACAGAGTCCAGGCAAAACTGGATACTTGCTGAACGCACGTCAATTAAATTGCCCCAACGATATAAACCGTGTCCCTCTCCACCACCCCGGACCCACCCTTTCCTGAGTCAAAAAGCACAATTCAGTCATTTTTTTCTGATGCAAAGCTTTCAGGTTGTTTGTCTTTTAAAAATATGCAAATCCCTCTCCACAAGAAAGAGTAAACTTGGTTATTTGGGTACGGCATCCACATATGAGGGTAACCTTTGGCGTTTGTTTTTCTGGGACTTTGTTACTACTGCACTTTAACAATTGTCCTCTATCTCCAGCCTTTTTCCTGCAAAGGTCATGATGTGGTCTTTCTTCTTTCTTTTTTTTTTTAGTGAATTTAAATTGAGCTTTGTGCATTTGTACATCATTTTCCAATTCGATCAGGCATATTTCCCTTTCCCGTCCCACCACCCCCACCCCCCCGCATCCCAGATCAGGTAATTCGGCCATAACTGTCGCTGTAGCTTCCAGTTTTTTTTTTGCCAGTTTTTTAGCTATAAGTGATAATCCTGAGTACAAGCATCCTTCAAAAACAAATCTGCAGGCTGTTGTGCCCAAAGCCCCCACAGTCCACCATCCAGTGGGGGGGGGGGTGACAGGTGGTTTGTTTTAATCAAGGTGATCAATGATGTCCAGACTACAATCGCTGTAGTTGTCAATCACAGTCACCCCAATCGCATCCTTTACATTCTTCTACGCCCCCTCTTCCTCAGATGTTCCCTAGGCTTAGAGAAGGGGCACAGGTGGATGAGAAGGAAAACAGTCACCTCTCCTGGAGCTGTTGACTTGGACTCTGGTCAATTCTGGCTGTTTCTTCATGGGCTGGAGCGTCTGTTCAAGAGTAACCTTTCAATCCTACCAATGAGCACAGAGCAATTAAGATATATAGGTATTTAAGAGCAGCAATAATAGTTATATGGTAGGTTACGTTGGCATAGACACATATGTTTGGATGAGATGTTAATCCATGAATTACATTTTAACCCCCTGTTAGATAGGACAGGTCTTACTGTGGCTTATAACACTCCTAACCGTAAGGATGTAAGCTTGTGCATCAGCCATGGGTTATTCCTCAAGGAGAGAGCCAATAGCCAATTGATTTGGGATAAACAGCACATGGCTACCTCTGCTGCACAGTATGTCCAGGCAGGGGAGGTGGTGTAACTGGTGCTGACGGTGTAGTCTTGCTTGACGCAGGGAGACCCGTATTTGCTTATTGGTTTAGCGGCCTTTGGGAAACTCTATGGGCATTCTAGAGAGGCCATCTGTTCACTTGCATGTGCGGTCTCATACATCCCTCCCATGTTTACATCAGTCTTTTGCGCAGCAAGGGGGCGTTTAAGGACTCTCCTCCTCAGGTATCCCAACTTAGGGGCAAGGAGCCCTTACCTTTTGTGGGGGCCTTGGATCCCCTGGCCAACATCCCCATGGTAGAACAATCGCATTGCTGAGGTCAGAGCTCCGGCTTAATATACTTTGCCTAAGTGCATAGCCCAAAGGACTTTAGTATCGATTTTGGTATCTGAACAGACTATGAGTATCATTTTATCACAGTTGTATGTCGTATGTAGGTCAATAAAGACATGCATTTACCATTACCGTTTTTATAGAGATTCCCTCTAATTTTCTCAAGTACAGTTTGGAGATCAATATGGCCAACCCCTATCAACAGTGGCTTGACGTTTTGTCTCCTTTGTACTATGGGGGGAAAGGCAAGAAAGCATCATTCAAAACTTTGTGCACTAGAAGGTGATAAGTTTCATTAAGGACTCAGTTAAGATAGTTTTACATTAGATCACAAGAGGGTTCGATTTTATGCAATCTAGCAGTTTTTCTTCCTTTCAATGTCAAACGGGTCACCTTTATTGCCACTTTTTGGGACATCCTACTCAATGCAAGCTTGTATACTTTTCGTTCTTAGCCGTTAATTTGTGAAGTCTGGTTGTCTGTTGAACAAACAAATCTTTTCCCTGGTTTAGTTTTAAGATTTGAATTGCAAAGGTTTTTGCGAAAAGGTTTCATGTCTGTCCTTATCCCCCCCTTTGTTTTTTTAACGCCTGAGTCTCCAGAAGACAGTTGTATTATACATAACTATAGGGTGGAATCAAGGCACAGATTTCATCAAATTCACCCATGTTGTTTTGGGTGACTATATATGATTAACTTGGGAAGCAAACTTAAGTTTTGCGTTAAATCATCTTAAAGAGAATGCTACAAGGTAATACTATACAACAGAGAAATTATAGAGAACATTTGTATGTGCCAATTCCAAAGTTATTGCTCTACAGATTTTGTGTAAAACAAATGTGGGCAACAGCGAATTATATCTACATTTAACTCAGATGCATTACCGTTTTTATCAGAGTCTGTAAACCAATGTTGTCTTTCTTTACCACTGCATAGAATTCCATTGTGTACATGTACCACATTTTCTCTATCCACTTGTCAGTTCTATTCAACTAGCCTTTTTATTTTGCCTGGGGAGTTGAAGCCATTGATATTTAAAGACATTGAAAGATATATATATTTTTTTTGAGTCAAAATGTGTATCATATTTTTATGATGAGTTGTCTTATCTGAAGCAAGGGCTATTTCTTTCAAATCTATAACAACAAAATATTTACTGTTCTCTGAAATAAATGTAGCAAAATAGCTTGCAGATTATATAAGGATTTTATATGTATATATATATTGATTACATTAATTTTATTTTCTATTTATGTTCTTAGTAAATTTTGTATTTATACAGTTATACCTTCATTTGTTTTCTTGCTGAAGCCTTTTGGGTCTGATCATTTATTTCTTCAGTCCTTTTTATTTCTTTGAGTATTGTTTATAGGGCTGATTTGGTGACAGGCTATTTGTACTGTGAAAGATTTTTCTTCCTCCTTTGTCTATCATAGACAGCGTTGCTGGGTAAAGTGTTCTAGGTTCTCATCTATGATCTTTAGAACTTGGAATAAATAAATACCTTGCTCTAGGCTGTACTGGTTTTTATAGTTTGCACTGAAAAGTCAGCAGTAATTCTGATGGGTTTTCCTTTATATGTTCATGATTTTCTCTTTCAGTTTTCAGTACTCTCTCTAGTCTGTACATCTAGTGTTTTTATTGATATGTTTGGGGAGTTTCTGTTCAGGTCTAGTCTATCTGGTGTTTTATGCACTTAGGAAACTTTCTTCTATAATCCTGTTGAAAATCTGCTCAATGTCATTGACCTGAGCTTTTTCTCCTTTCTCTATGCCTGGAATGCATTGATTCGTTTTCACTGTGTCCCACATTTCCTGAATATTCCATTCCTGAGGTTTTTCTTCTTTTATTCTCATGTTCTTTGGTTGCAAAGGCCCATTTTTTCAACTTCATTATCCAGTCTTGAAATTCTGTTTTCCATTTGATTTCTTCTACTGGCAAGGCTTAGCTCAAATTTCCTCATTGAAAATTTCAATTATGTCTTCCTTTTAGCTTGAGTTTTGTTCAATCTTCCTATCTCTTTAATGAATTCACTTTTCAAATCTTGAATTTCCTTTTTCATTTCATTCAGCCATATATTTGTATTTTCTTGAGCTTTATTCAGGACTTCATTCCTATCCCCTTTGAGTTGTTTGTGTGTTCTTTAAATCCTTGAATTCATTTATCACATTTAGGATTGTTCTTTTAAGTTCTGTGCCCTGGGGTTCTTCTGGGTAGTTCTCATCATAGAAGATGTCTGTAGGACTGGTAGAATTCAGATTTTCACATTATTTTGGTGTTTGAATTGTGACCTTGGCATATGAACTTCTTTTGTTGGTTGTGTGTCAGTGGTATCAAATGTAAGAGGAGGGGAGGCAAGGTTGGCAGAGCTCATTTCAACCAGGGCAGGGCTCTGAATATCATACAGAAATTTTGAATTTCATATTTTATGAAACAAAATTCTCTAAAAGTTTATTTTGTTTGCTTTTATTTAAATTATTTTGTTAAGTGAAAAGCTCTTGAAAACATTTATGTTTTGTTTTGTTACAGCTTTAGTTTGGTAAAGTTAGAGCAGAAGAGGAGTGATACTGCAGAGCTCAAATAGCTTGCCAGGGTTACCCACATGGTATCTTGTTGACCATCACCCTTTAGTTCAGAATTATTGAGCACTGTCTATTTGTGAGACTTTACTAAGTTCTAGATATAAATAAAACAAAGAATTAGTTCTTCACTTTAATCTGGCATGGGAGTTAGATGATGAGTAGTATTCAGCACATGGAGGTACACTTGGAGTACATGAATAAAGATGTGAAGACAAACGTTAGAACAGCTGCATATTAATGTGAATGTATTTAATACCACTGAACTGTATACTTTAAAAGTGTAAATTTGGAAGGATGGAAATATGCCTCAATGGTTAAGAGCACTGGCTGCTCTTGCAGAGGACCCAGGTTTGAATCCTAGTATCCTCATGGTGGATAACAACTATCCTTAACTCCAGTTCCAGGGGATCCAGCACACTCTTCTGACCTCCACTCGCATTGTATGGCCCAGGTGCAGGCACAGTGCCCATACACATAACATTAAAATAAATGTTTATAAAAAGGTACATTTTGTATTATGTATAATTTACATGAGATGTAATTACAGTGAAATATGACAGAAACGAAAATGAAAGTAGGTAGGGGATTTAGTAGGTTTACAAAAGAGAATAATTATATAGGTATAAGGAAGATGAGATACTGTCACAAAAATCTTCCTAAGTACATGTTTTAAAAGTTTTTTAAAGAGTTTAAAAGTTATTCAATGGATTGATTAAGTGGAAGAAAAGCTAGAAATAGGCAGAGGTAGAAATGGGTCTCGGGCTACAAATACAATCCCATCTAAGCTAAAATTCTTAGAGCCTGGGCTTTATCATGAGGATAATGACAAGGCAAAAAGTGTTTTCATAGAGGGAAGTGATCAACAGATGGTTAATTTTTCCAAAAAATTGAACTTCCAAAGAGCAAAACAAAACAAACAAAGAAACAAACAAAGAAACAAACAACAACAAAAAAAAAAACTTGATGAACAAGGAAGGTACTGTGTTACAGCTTAATTTAAAACAACTATTTTTTAATACTTTATTATTTTTATTTTATTTGTAGGAGTGTATGGCCTGAATGTATGTTCAATGCCTGTGGAGGTCAGAAGAGAGCATCAAATTACCCTGCAAATGAAGTTATGGATGGTTTTTAGCTATCATGTGGGTGCTGGAAATCAAACCCAGGTCCTCTGCAAAGTAGTCAGTGCTTTTAACTGCTGAGTCATCTCTCCAATCCCCTAATTTAAAAGAATTGGAATTTTCTGAAATAATCAAGGGCCCATGACAGAAAACAACATGTTGAAATAGAAACCTGGAGTACAGAAAGTGTCATTTCTGGCAAACATAGTTGGGAAAAAAATTATAAATAAACATATACATAATGAAAATATACTAAATTTAATGTCTCTTTGTAGTACCATGCAGGTAGATTCCATTGTTAACTCTAAATACATCCTCTTGTTTATTGTCCTTAAAAATCGACTCTAGATTATTTAGACACAGTAAGTACAATAATGCCTTTATTTCTTGCAGGGCATTTTGTTGTTGTTGTAGCTTAAATTAGGAAAATCACAAAATAGTGCTATTAAAGAAGGTGTAAAGAATAATAAGTTACATCCTAACAATGCATTTTCTTTTTACCAGAAACCCATATACTTGCTAATTATTTAATTGAACTAAACAAAATGGATTTTTTAGAAACTCCTGTAAAACTTCCATTGCTAGATTAATTTCCATTGAATACACAGGCGTGTTTATTTTAAAAAGCTTTTCTACATAACTGTATTCTACAGAAAAGAAACTGCCATGCTTACTTGTATTTTGAACTGCATTTTTATAGTCCTTTTACTCTGTGTATGCTTATTCTAAATATACCAGTTTCAAGTAATTTTATATTCCCTTTACTCTGTGTATGTATGCTTATTCTAATCACTAAATATATCAACTTCAAGTAATTTTTTCTCAAGGGAATTAAAAATTCATCTTCCACACTCAGTCTCATCCCTGAAGAATATTTCCCTAGAGGGAAATCAAAGATCTTGCATGAGCAAATTAAGTGCTATAAACATTGTGAAGCATATTGCATCAGAATGGTGGGAGGCATTAGAGAAAGCAAATTCTATTTGTGTGGGAAACAGGCATATGGATTGTGGTCATTGTCTCACATTCATTATTTCATGTATTCATTGCAACTATCAGATGAGCTTAATAAAGAACTGGTGTTCTCATGAGTGCCTAGAAATAGATTTTTGTTTCAGGTAGAAATGATGAATACTTACAAGCATATGCAAGAAATACTCTTAGAGAGAGAGAGAGAGAGAGAGAGAGAGAGAGAGAGAGAGAGAGAGAAAGAGAGACAGAGAGAAGATAGGAGAGAGATTAGGAACCTAGGAAGAAAGAAGAGAGGAAGAGAAAGTCATGCAGAGAGAATAGCTTTAATCATAATTTGTTAGTGCATCAAAAGTTTTATAAAAGTAGGAAGGATTATATCTAATATGAAATTATTATGAGAAATGTATAACTAGAGAATCATTTTAATGTTTGCAAAGGCAGCTTCAATCAATAATAAAGGAAAATGAATTTATGAGTTAATCATTAATTTATAAAGTACAGAAAATGAGAAATTCTCTTGAAAAGTTTGGTACCAAGGGGGATCAAAATCGAAGGTAAAAGTTGAAATATTGAGAAATAATCTTTTCAGAGTTAAATAGAAAATTCTTATAGTCAGTGGAAGTAACAGAAAAACAAGGGAGAAAGGAGTACTGGTGGATAAGTGTGGAGTAAAACCTTGCTTTCAGATCATTCACGAGGAATGGGACACTTCCCCGAAAAATGACTAAAGGGAAACAACATATAATGTGGTGGTGAAGATTTCATTTGGAGAGCTAGTGAGATTTAGGGTTTGTATCAGTGGGATTCTGCCCAAAGAAATGGAGCTCATCTAATACAGCGGTAGGGAACAGCATAAGTAGTAGGGAACAGCATAAGGAGTAGAGAGCAGCATAAAGGAGATCATAAACAAAATAAGATGCCTGTGATTCAGTGGGGCTAAGCAAAGAAATTGTAGTAAATGATCACAGGTTCCTATGGAGTGCTCATAAAGTTAGATCAGCAAATTAAATAAAGGCAAAACCATACTGAATCCTTTCATTGTATTTCCCCCCTTAAGTCAATGAGGAATTAACAATTTAAAAGGAAAAGACAAGGTGAACATAATGTGTTGCCTGTGACTTTTGGCACCTGGAATAAATTCAGAGCCAAGTTTTTCCATTAAATTCATGACGTTAAAATATTATGAAACATCCAAAATCCATAAGTTATATTTAAATAGTCTAGAATGCTTTTAATATTTTATTGATGCTTTGTCCATTTCATACAACTTTTCTTAGTCCAGTTTAGACTCGTTCCTCCGTCTGTGCCCCCTACCCCACCTGAGCTCATGCATTCTGCCATACATTTCTTGCATCTTTTTCTCAGGCATTTTAAATTTTTTCTTTGCAGAGGTTTACTGCTTGGGGACAAAGTTTATTTTTTCAGTCATTTCTTTGACCCAGTCCTTTTTTGTTGTTGTTCCCTCCAATTTGTATTGCTCTAAAAAAAGCACGTATGTACATACATCACACATATACCAAAATTATGACATCTGAAAATAAACTATAAGTTAATCTAAATTGTGTTTNTATATATATAATGTCAAACATAAATCTAAATTATCAGAACTGAAAATAATATATAAGTTAATTCCAAAATGTGTTTAGGAATTCACATTTTCCCTTTAATTTTATATTACTCTAAAATATGCATACATAACCCTCCACCTTTATACCAATATTACAAAGTCTGAACATAAGTGGTAGGAAGAATCTTAAGTGGCCAAAAATGACCCAGGTATGGGTGGGCAAAGTGAGCAATTTGTTGAGGAGTACTAAGTCAGAGATTTGCCTGCAGCAGTACCCAAAATTAGAGAATCTTTTCTTTGTAAAGTTTGTGAAATTGATAAACCCATTTTCTCTTCAAATTAAAATTTCCATGTCTGAGAGGGAAAGCTCCAGATACAGATTAACCATCACAATACTTCTTGACTTAGAGATTTTGTTTTTATTGAAAACCATTTTCCCAGATAGACTCCTCTGTAGACATATTCCCTGGACCTTTAAATCCTACCTATTTCTCATATCTGTGGCACAAAAGCAGATTGAATTCTGTATGTCTAGCATTTCTTAACCAAAATGTTTACTCTTATAATAGCTTTCTAATTTTTTCCATGTTTATATAAACCTCGTTCAGGTGATTAGCTTATTTATTATTAGTAATCATATTGGCAAACTCCTTGCCAACTCTGAATTAATATTCTAGCAGAAAATCAAACACAATATAATCTGTCCAAACTTAACAAGATAAAGTATTTGTTTAATAACAACAGTGTTTGCATGTGGAAATGAAATCCTTGAAGCTCTGAATTTAAATATTTGAAGAAAATGTAAAACTCTAAGGGTATCTTTTTTGTTTCCCTGAAAAAGTATTCTTCCTGCTGGACTTTGGGTCAGAAGATTGGATAGAGTTCTTAATTGGTCCATTTCATAGGAGAGTTGAATGGTGCCTTAATGATGTCCTTTTCCTCCTTATTCGTCAACTCAAAAGTTTCAGCATTTTCAAACCAGTAGTTTCAAAGATCTATAATTTTTCATTGTAGCTCTAGGTTATTCTTTGTGATATTGTATTATAAAGATAAATGTGGAAACTCTAAATTACCCAAGTTATTGCCATCAATAGAAAATTGTCTCCTTGGCTGCTGGTAATTATATATGTCAGTATAAAGAATCTTTCCCAAATAAAAGCATATCATTGTGTCTTACGACAATACATGTTAGAGCTCAACAAAGAAAATAGAGCTAAAAAAATTACCATTTACTGCTTCAACTCTTTTGACTATTTCTAAGATCTGTGTAAAACAACTATCTATGTTGGAGGTTAAAAGTTATTCGCCATTGTGTAGGACACATGAGGACTCTTTTTACAAACCTTTTCAGATATTCCTTCCTGTCTCTGTGAAAAGATTCTCTTTCATGAATGTGTAGCATTTGTTGTTCTTATAATGGCAGTCATGGTTGTTTTATCTTTGTGCATGAAACTGAACTACCTTTTCCCCTTATTGCTAGCAAGATACTGGATCATATTAAGACTTGAATATAAGCATCAGAAAGTGACCTATTTTATTTTATCAATGTGTTTATGAGTATTTTTAAAAGAAAACAAATTTAGTTAGTACATTATTTAAAATGCAACTCATTTGGCACTAGCAGAAGGTAACATTTTTATATTAGACATAATTTGAAAAAGGTTACTAGTAATTTAAAGTTTAAATGAAATATTGTTACGGTGGGAGACAAGAAACAAAGTAAAAAAATACTGATGAACAAGTGGATTCAATTTTGACTATGTACAAATTCTGTAACACCTGCAATTTATTTAATTTCCCAAGCCTGAGTTTCTTTTTCATCTGAATAAAAAGAATACTAATGCATATGGGATTTGCCTAGTATTGCATCATGAACCTCGATGAGATAATATGCATTCTGTATAATTTAACGTACTAAAGTTATTTTGCCATGACAGGTCTCCAGGGCAGCATATTAACAAAGGCAATGATAATACTTTTCTGTTGCTACAATACTTTGCTTAGTGCTAAAACTAAACAGCAGTCCCTTCCTTATACTGGGAAATAATCCTTTTATTAAATAAAAGATGCCCCTTATTTCTAGAATGATTCTATGGCACTGCGCTTGCCTTATAAATAACTTTGAAATTCACTTGTTAATTCATTTGGTACAAATTGTTACATGTACAATTTTGGGGATATTATTGTGTGCTCTGATTATTGTGTGCTAAAACTTCTAGACTTCCCCAAACATACATACATTTTCAAACATCACAATTGCTCTACAATATAAATCAAGTGACTGCTAAAACTTTGAATACTAAGAAACTGGCTTATAGAAGCTAAGTGAAATGTTGTTAAGTACCATCAGCAGCCATCGGAGATCCAAATATAAGCTGTCTAATGGAATTAGTAGTAGCCCCATCGTTGCCTGGACTTTCTCTTCTTAACAAACCTTTTCATATAAAAACTGGATAAGTTTCTAATTCATCATTTTCACCCAGTTATTTGAATTCACCATGTCATATCCTTATATATTATATTTTATGAATAATTTCAAGGTTCATAAGTTTTTATATTAAAAGTGAAAAGTGACATTAATCATATTAATAAATCAGACATTAAATCGCTTAAAATAGCCTGTTTTTTAAAAGTGATCAATGTTAGATAATAAACTTTTAACTTTTATCCCAAGTATTTCCCATTAGTAATTAGTAGACTTCAGAATAAGCCATTCTGGGTTCCTGCCATGGTGTAGACAGCACTAGCATGATCAAAAGGCCCCCATTTTTAAATTTAGAAAATGTAAGATTCCACATTTGTTGAACAAGATAAGGCAATTTCTACAGTCCTTGGCAGGAAGGTACAATGCACCATAGGGCTGAAAAGCTTGAAATGCCCAAACAGTAGACTCAGAATATTTAAATGAAACAGATATACAAAGCTCAATTGTTTGCTGTATTTTTAACTAAGACTTTAAATAATAGTTTACTTGATTTTTAAAATTCTTAGTAGCCAAAATGAAAACAAGGTGATATCCTTTTTCCAGGTTTATATTTGTTTCTCTAATAAAATATTCTGACAAAAAGTAACTTAAGGAATAAGGGTTCACTTTAGTTCACAATATGAGGATTTTGTCCAACACTGCAGGAAAGTCAAGATAACAGGAACTTGGAGTACCTAGCCATGTCACACCTGTACTCAAGAGCAGAGGGCAATGGATGCATGCCAGCTTACAAGTGATCAGCTTCCTTTCTCTACTCTTTGTTTATTTTTATTTTATGCATATGAGTGTTATGCCTGTGTGTAAGTGCACCTGTGTCCTGCAGTGCCCATGGAAGCCAGAGGAGGGCAGCAGATCTCCTGGAACTGGAGTTATGGATGGCTGTTAGCCACCATGAACCCAGGTCGTCTGCAAGAGCAGCCAGTGTCCTTAACCAGTAATCCTCTCTGCATCCCCCATTCTCTACTCCTATACCACTCAGATTTCAGCAGGTGAAATGATCCCAATAGCATTCAGAGTGGATCTTCCCACTGGAATTAATCCAATTAAGAGTATCTCATATGCACACTCACAGTCCTGCATTAACTAGGCACTCCTTTGTTTAGACTCTCTCCCCAGGTGATTCTACATTGTGTCAAGTTGACAATTAAAAGTAGCCATCATACTCCTCAACTTACCATGGAGCAAATAAACCTATTGCATATTAAAAAATATTTTAAACCAAAAATGCACACCTATTAGAGAATATTGTTAGAAAACTTACCGCTAGCTTGGAAAAATAAAAATTTAATATATAATTTCTATGCAATTCATATTTTAGCATTGTAATAACAAAGTACTGTTAAATCAAGTCATTGTGAATCAGAGATTGTCTATACTTACCATATGTTTTTGTCAGACCTCAGCCAGTCTACAAAGTCCCAGGGCTTAGTATTTCACAAGAACTCCTATACCAAAGTCAAATGCAGGATGCTCTCAGATTTACCATTAGGTTCACTAAAAAGACACATAGATCTCATTGAAAGCTTTAATATTCAAAACTGTGATCTATTACAGTAAATGATACAGATTTAAAGTCAATCAAATGAAGTGTCACAAAAGGTAAAGTCTGGGGTGTTCCAAACACAGAGCTTCTGTTATCTCACTGATACGCTGCTTTCCCAGAACCCATGTTGGGCAAAGTATTTTCAACCAGGAAACCTCACTCGAGTTTTGGTGTCCAGAAATTTCATTATGTAACCAGAACGACTTACCTATAACCAACTGCTTTATCTCGGACTACATGTCAAGACAAAAAGCGCTCTATTTTTTTTTTTTTCATTTTTAACATTTTATTCAGTTTTGTGCATTTTCTATAATACATCTTAATAAAATCGAGACCCTCTCTCCTCTTCCCTCATGTAGCCCCCAAACTCAGAATTTTAAGTATGCTGTCATATATGTTAAGTCCTATCCAGTCCAGCATTTCTATCCAGGTTTCCCTTGGCATGAGATCTTCCACTGCAGTCTAGTCAGCCTATCTAGAGTCACTCCCTTAAAGATCCACTCTACGTGACTCCACAGCAATCATCCTTGGCTAGGGTTTGGGCCAGCTGCCCATTTTCCCTGCTCCATTCTGGTTTTTTGTCTGATTGAGTAAGCATGGGTCTTTGCATGCTGTCAACATTGCTGCAAGTTCTTCTGAGCAAGTTTCCAGTAGCCTCAAAGTCTCTGTTTCCTGGCTCTGACAATCTTTTTGCCTCTTTTCCACAATGGTCAAGCTGTGGGTGGGTGAGGTCTAATACAGGACTCCAATCCAGGGAAACAGATTCTTTGCTCTCTTATTCTCTAAAACAGCCAGTTGTGCCTTCTGTGTGTATTACACTCTGTTGTTCAAGGAAGCTTCACAGAGATACATATGAGATTTGATGGATGTATTAGTATTCTCTTCACGCCCTATTCCACTATGTTCCATGAGGTATAAAAGTTCCACTGCTGATGTGTCTTTTAGGGTTGGGCATCTCTCAGACATATATACATATATTCTTTATGTGTGACCAGTTGTGGAAATCTGCACAAACTCCACCTGTTGCAAAAAGAAGCTTCCTTGATTAGTATTATATGGTACATTTGTCTCTATATAAGGATCCATATTTAGCATATAGTAAGAAATTTCATTTGTCTAGAGATAGGACAGAGCTAGGGTTTTCTCGAGGATCTATGACCTTTCTACCTATGTGTATTCAGCTATATTTATTGACCCAACCATGAGTACCCTCCCACTGAAAGTGTTCCAAGTCCAATTAGACAGCTGTTGATTAGCCCCTAGATAGCAGTGCCACCACTGCACCCATAGAGGTAATTTGATGTGAGTGCCATTGTGGTTATTAGGCTTTAGAGTCGGGCTGGACTACTGATTGATTGCTCTCCTTTAGAAGCTTGCATAGTACCCTCGAGAACTATGGAAGCTAGTTTCAGGGAGAAAATCTCCAGGTCAGTTCTAGCCCTGTTGCCTCTGTCTGAAGTATGTCCTGTCTTCAGCAGTGGGGTCTTACCTTCAAGTTCTTGGAAGTAGTCAATGGCTGTGGCAATAGCCTGTGTTCTTTTTGCAGTCTTTTTGCTTACTCTGACAACTTCAAAGGAAGTATCTCCTATCTGGCACTGTGTCCCTTGTTACATAGCCTTCAGTTTACATGTGCACTAATATTTAGGTATTGTATCTGTATTTGGGGGAGGTGAGTTGGTATACTTCCCTTTGGCTTTTTATGTCATCTAAGCTTTAATATATTTTTCCTCTTCCCTGTCTCACTGCCTCCCAAGGATCTGTGCCCCCATGTCACCTGTTTTCCCTCTGATATTACCTCTTTCCTGTTATTCCCCTTCATTTGAGCTCCTTCTTCCCCTTTACTCCCAGGGTTCCTTGTATGTCCTTCCCTTCTCCTTTCCCAGTTGAATTCGTCCATTTTCCCCATTCCTCCTTGGTAAGATCCATTCTACTATCCCCATCTTTAGGGCTCCCTTCTTCTTACCCCTGTGTTTCCTTTCCATATTCCTAGCTCCTGCTCTTCCATCAGGGTATATACTCACATATAGTCAGTCATTTTGACCACAGTTATTATCTCATTGTGTTTTTTGTTTATACTATATTCTCCCATAGGCTAATGGTATTGACCATTTATTCATGTATCTATTGGCCATTTGGATCTGTTTCTTTTGAGGTATTTATTCTGATCCTTTCTACATGTTGGATTAATTAAGAGATTGGTATGTGTTGTTTGTGTTCTTTATGCACTATTATATGAAAACCTTGTTGGATGTAGTTTATCCCTTTACTTAGTTTCTTCTTTTTGCACATATGCTTCTTCATGTGTCATGATTTTATTTTTGTTTGTCTGTCATTTCCTGGGCACTTGGAATCTAATAAAAATGTAATCAACTATACCAGTATCTTCAACTATTCACCCTAATATTTTTCCAGTATTTTCACAGTTCATATTTCACCCTTAGGCCTTTGATCTTCTCTGAGTTGATTTCTTTATGTATGTGTAGAGAGAGTTCTAGTTCGTTCTTCTGTATGTGTACATCCAGGTTTCTTAGCCCTATTTGTTAAAGACATTGATCTTTGTCAATGTTTACTCTGCCAACTTTGTCCAAGATCATTTGATTTTAGAAACAAGGATATATTTCTGGGCCTCCTATTCTTCAGTGATGCTCTTTGTGTTGAGTTTTATGCCAGTATGATGCCATTTTGGGCATGATATCTTGCTTTATAAGCATGTGCTAAGGGTAGGCATTTTGATGCCTGCAGGTTTGTGCTTTTTGTTCAAGATTGCATTGTTCTTCAGGGGGGTTTTTGTGTGTGTGAGTCAATATGGTGGGCAAGCTTGTTTGCTTCTTTGGGTTTTTTTGTTTTGTCTTTGTTTCTAATATAATAGGCAATAAATGAAAGCCATTTTGTACAATATTCACAAACAATATCTGGAAATTAACTAGTGTGGGGCAGTGGCATTCCCAGATGTCCACGTGTGAATCATGGAGCCTCTCGGCCCTTGCAAAGCCATTTCAGGTGGAGGGGGGAGGAAGTAAAGGACTCGGAGGCAGGTAAACCCAGATCAAAAGAGACTTGGGAGTTGGCCTTGAGAGACCAAAACTCATTTATTTGCAAGAGTTTGGGGTCTTATAGATCGTATTAGGGGAGCTTCTGACAAGAATGGGGATGGGGGTGCATGGGAAATTCACAGCGTACATTCTACAAAGGCTGTGTTTATGTGAGCCAGTAGAGGCTCCAGTTGGTTCTTGAAACTAAGATGTGATCTTTAGAAATTTCAGGAATGCAACCCTCTGCCCAGATCCTCAAAAGAGGTCTGCAGGGCTGGTTATCAACTGGCAAGCAGAGGCCGGCTTGAATCCCCAGCCTTTGCAGGTTTATCTTTGTACGTTATCAGGGCAAAAGTCAGCTCCCTTAATGCTCCATCCAAATGAAATATCAGCCTCCACAAACTAGCAAACATTTCAAGGTTCTACGGCCTAGAGAGTCTCTAGCACAACTATTAGAATGAAAGCAATGAGGTGATGTGTGAATCAATGAGTTTTAGTCATATGCCAATGGAAAGCTATTTGAGGACACTGAAAACAATTTGTTACCATTTTTGTGCCACATAACATTGTCCTTTTTAAAATGTTTTAACCATCTGATAATATAAACACCATTTTTAGCTTGCATAACTGATAAAATAGACATAAGAATCATGAGCAAGGGGCTGGAGAGATAGCCTAGCGGTTAAGAGCACCGACTGCTCTTGCAGGGGACCCGGGTTTAATTCCCAGAACCCACATGGCAGCTAAGAACTGTCTGTAACTCCAATTCCAGGAGAACTCCAGTTCCAGGGGAATCCGACACCCTCTTCTGACCTCCGCGGCATTGCACCACACGGGTGCACAAACCTACATGCAGACAGTACACTCATACACATACAAAAATAAATAAAATTTAAACAAAAGAATCATGAGCAAATATGAAATAAAAAGGATAGTCAGGAATACTAAAAAAAATAATGTGCATGATATAGGGGAAATCGGGGTCTCCTTTTGGGATTCATAGTCTCAACAAAAGAATTTAAGAATGTGCTTAAAATTAAGCTTGCAGATAATTGTATTAGAATTTAAAAGAAAAGGCCTCAGTACAGGCAGGATATCAATGTTGGCAGTTGGCTAGAGGGGAAGAATGGGGGAAAGAAGGGAAAAGCCCTGCCTTCTATAATGGCATGGAGGGCACGTGTGTTAAAAACTAGCAGCCATATGGAGGCCAGGAGCAGAGAGAAAACATATTGGGGAACCCCAAATGTTAGGGAAACCATGCTTAGAACCAGACGGAAAGAAGAAAAGGCAAGGTTATGCTTCAGGTTTACTCATGAATCTGTTTATCTATAGACTGATAAGATACTGCATTAGGGGCACGGACTTTGGACAAGGAAAGTACAGCATCTCATTAAAGAACTATTCTACCTCGATCTTTAGCATGCTACAGGTGAAGCCAACTCCCTAGGGGTACTTCCCAGGCCACAGCATTGATCAGGCTCCACTGGAGTGTTAGGTTTCTACCCAAGATCATTCTCACTGCTCTATTAGAAGGAAGGGATGGGGCTGGAGAGATGGCCTAGCGGTTAAGAGCACCGACCACTCTTACAGAGGACCCGGGTTCGATCCCCAGCACCCACATGGCGGCTGAGAACCGTCTGAAACTCCAATTCCAGGAGAACTCCAGTTCCAGGGGAATCCGAGACCCTCTTCTGACCTCCGCGGCGTTGCACGACACGGGTGCACAGACTTGCATGCAGACAGTACATTCATACACATACAGAAATAAATAAAATTAATTAAAAAAAATTAAAAAAAATAAAAAGAAAAAGAAGGAAGGGACGATTGTAAACAGTCATTCTCAGCAAAATATCTAACCTGATGTTGTTAATATATCCTGCCCTGGATGAAGAAGAGTGAAAACAAGGAAAAGAGGTAAATATCCTGGAAAGAAGAGCTGTAACCCCTACCCAGGGAAATATGCTTTCTTCCCAAGGTGATTCTGACAGTCACAGGCCCCATCACTATGAACAACCTCCTTATCTTCTTTGCCACAGTTACTTCAATCATAATAATATAAATGATCTCATAAGGTTGCCATAAAGTTTAAATGACTTAATACATGTAATGAAATGAGAACTATGTGAAAAAAAGCAAAAAAAAAAATACCTTTTAATAAGTAACCCTGTTGTGAATGACATTGCTAAGGCCACTTGTTTTGTACAATATTGTCAATATTGTTCAAAACCTTGCAAAAAAGTCTCTGCCCACAGTGGAACTGACTAGGTGGCAAACTGTTGGTCACAGGAGAAAGGTTTACCACTCATTATGTGTGAACTTCATTTTCTATAGCTATAAAAATAAAGCGAAAAAACCACTTACTCTTTATCCCCTTCCCCTACTGATATTTTGTAATGGGAACACATTTTAAAATGGCATAAAAGTAAAAGTGAAATGCATACAGATGAAGATGGCACATGGTAATCACCATTCGAACCAAAGCAGGTGGATTACTTTAAAAGGAATTGTTCAAAATAATGGTCTTAGTATGCTTTTGTTATTTCTAAGGAAGGATACATCCTTTTTATTTCCTGACTTGGTTTTTCACATGCAAGGATGACTAATGGATTTTGTTTCTGCTTTTCACATTTTCCTTAAGTAATTCTCATGCACTTAGAAGTTCTTTTCTTTCCCTCAAAACTCTTTACTTTATGACAATAGAGCTAAAAAGAATAGTGTTAAATACAGCCTGTAATTTTGTCACTTCTGCCCAAAAAAAAAAAAAAAAACCAACAAAACAACAGCTCAAGGATGTATTTAGTGTTTATTTTGCCTGGATGAGGAGGTCCACCTCATGGTGCTGAAAGAGGGAAATATAGTAATCATAAGGCCCACTATCACAGGGATTGACTTTAATGGGACATTTTGTAAAATTCCAGTATTTGTTAATGGAACTATGGCACGTTTAGACTATAAAATATAAGGTTCATTCTAAAATATCAAAAATATTGTCAGTAAACTGTCGACACTGGTATAAACAGAAAACAAAGATGTGATTATTCTTCTGCAAATTTTCTTTCCTAATTTAATAGCAAATATTTAACTCAAACTATTTTATAGTACCTGGTATACATGAAGCAAATTAAAATCTCCTGTTCATATCTTACCACATTTCATTTTCAAATGGCCATTTATTGTGACTTTTGAACACAAGGCTTCTTGTTTTCAGAGCATACCCCGTTCTTTGGGAGTGGATCATGCATGGACTCACTGGACTATTTCCTATGCTCTCCTCTAAGGATAGCTTGGTCTCATCACTTTTGTTTCCCTTCTTGGTTTGATGGGGAGAAAATGTCACATACAATCAGTTGTCCCTTTGCCGTTAGTTTAAGGCAAAAACACTTTAGCATATTTTGAGCCCTCTAACTTCAGAGCATCAGAGGGCATGTGGAAAATCCTGTAATGAAGCAGTGTGGCTGGAAGAAGATTCCATTCTTGTCAGGCACTGCATTATAATAATCAGTGCTTCTAAGAAGTTCTGTTTTTCTGCTCCACTGGAAAGCACAAAGTTCATTTCTTAAGTAGAATTCTGCTGTATTCTTCAGGAAGAAGAGAAGTTATTAGCAAGATCACCTTTTTGAGGACAGAGAGTAGATCCCCTGTGAAATTCAAAACCTTCAGCTCTATTGTTCCCAACAGCCTCAGAACTCCACACTGAATCATTTTATCATACTGCTGATGCTGACTTCACACTGATATTGTAGGTCTATGTGCCATTTGTCTTCACCACTCCTCATTTATTTATTTGCTTATTTATATTTTAAATGGAGTCTTTCTATCTGCAATGCCAAGTACAAATTGTGAAAAATGTGTTTCTCTAGCTGGGCATGGTGGCATGTACCTGGAATCCCTGCAAGTTGGAGGGCTAGCTGGGGTGACACAGAAACACCAAATAAATAAATAAATAAATAAATAAATAAATAAATAAATAAATAAATAAAGTTTTGTATTTATTTGCACTTTTCGAAAGATCCATAGGACTTTCTCTTTGCTTTTGTTCTCTGAGTGAATCCTTGAACTTTAACAGTTTCCTCAGCTTTTACTGTTAATCTCCCATCTTACATCACTCTTGGCTAATAATTCACTTCAATTAGCATCCTAAGCCTTATAACAGCCATATCTTCTTCTGACCAATGCAAATCACTTTCTTTTTATGTAGTCTTTTACATTCCCCTAGTGAAACTACCAACATTTTGTTCCTACCTTAAAAAAATAGGAAACTACTTGAAGAGTGGGAATGAACAAAAATAAATTGTAGCTGAATATCAGAAATCATAATTGAAGTAACGTTGATATCAACACAATAGTGAGTTTGGTTTCATACAGAGTTTCAATTCTATTTGAAATTTTCATCCATACATTTTGTTATAAACAGTTGTGGTTGAAATGGCCATTACTAAAAGTGGATATAATAAGCAAATACTGCAAAACATGCACATGTTAAATATCAGACTGCTATTCCCTGTGAAACAAGAAAACAAACGTAATTTTAGTGTTTTGCAATTCAATGTTTGAGCAACGGTTGTTTTAAAATATGTGAAGAGCTGGTGAGATGAGACAGTTCAGTGTGTAAAGGCATTTGGTACTGAGTGGGATGGCCTATGTTCAGTCTGATCCCTAGTATCCATATAGTAGAAAGAGAGAGCATACTCCCACCATCCGTCATCTGACCTGTAGCACTGTAATAAGTGTACTACCCACAAATACACAGAACCAAGATATAAAACCAAAGGTCATTCTGAAAATAGTTAGTGCTTTGAAAGTAGATGCTTTTTGTTCACTATGGAGACTAAACCTGCATTCCTTGGTAAGGAAAATCACTTTTGCAATTTTTTTTAATTTTTTTTTTATTTATTTATTTTTTTGTATGTGTTTGAATGTACTGTCTGCATGTAGGTCTGTGCACCCGTGTCGTGCAACGCCGCGGAGTTCAGAAGAGGGTCTCGGATTCCCCTGGAACTGGAGTTCTCCTGGAATTGGAGCTTCAGATGGTTCTCAGCCGCCATGTGGGTGCTGGGGATCGAACCCGGGTCCTCTGTAAGAGCAGTCTGCGCTCTTAACCGCTAGGCCATCTCTCTAGCAATTTTTATATTTAAATGAAACCAGTTGGTTCTAAAATTTGGCAATAGCTAAATTCATACTTCTATGAATTGTATTTTCCACTAATGAATCCCCAGAAATCAATGATAATGTGCTTTTAGATCTTAGCACTGGGGAAATTTATCTGTATGGAAATTGAAAGAGCTTGCCAGACTAAACTGTAAGTCAAAGACAATTTAAATATCTGTAGTTTGAGTAGAGGTAGAATAATTGGGAAGTATTCAAAACAACCACTACATGAACCTATGCTTCTCAAATATGAGCTATTTGCCCTCTTATTATAAGAAATGGATCCAAGCCAGGTGTGGTGGCACAAGTGTATAATTCCAACACTGAGGAGGAAGAGACAGATGAATCTCTATGAGACAGAGATGTCCTAAGTGATTTCCAGTCCAGCTGGGGAAACAGGGAGACCCTATATCAAAAATATATATTTCATTGATAAAATAACTATATTTTTACCTGATAAGAGACACATTCCTACAATGGAAACTTTTGATTCTCATCCCCAGGCAAGTTGATTACTAACTGGAACAGTTCATCTTCGCAGTCAGTTCATGCTTGCTGAAAAACAGTTAAAACAAATCTCACCTACAAGCAGATCAATATGTAGAGATAACAGGCAACTTGTGCAGCCTCGATATGCTTCCATGTGATTTCTAAATCTTATTTCTAGAAACAGATCTGTGAAGTGAAATAATTCCTGGCTCAGGGTCTTTAACTTTGCTTGAATAAATGCTTCAATAATTATTTTTCCCCAAGTACTATGTAACAACACAAATCCACATTATTATGTTTGGAACATAGTTGCTTAATTATAAACTGCAGAACTCTACCGTTCTATTAGCTTCTATTTTAGTTTGTTTTTATATATTGTGACCACAGTATAATCTAAACATGGAATTCAGGTGAGAACTAGAATAAGTAACTATGTAGAAGCAAAATTATGTGCTGGTGTGGTGAGACTACTTAAGTCTCACTCTAGAATTCTCTCATTGAATTTGACATAAAATTAGATAAAAAAGAGCCTTTGCTAATTACATGGGGATACTGAGAATTTTAAGGTCTGAGCATGAAGGTCCATACAGAATTAGCCATAAGATTTCATGTGGGGCGCTGGAGAGATGGCCTAGCAGTTAAGAGAGCCGATAGCTCTTGCAGATGACCCGGGTTCTATCCCCAGCACCCACATGGTGGCTGAGAACCGTCTGTAATTCCAATTCCAGGAGAACTCCAGTTCCAGGGGAATCCGAGACCCTCTTCTGACCTCCGCGGCATTACACGACATGGGTGCACAAACCTACATGCAGATAGTACATTCATACACATAAATAAAAAAAAAAATTTCATGTGGATATGACTTATTCTTAAAAGGTAGCTGAGAAATTTCCAACATAAATTTAAATGTTTAAGCCACCTACAATTACAAATAAAGTATTGGGTAATGTAAACAGCACGATTGCTATATTTAGAAAAACTCCAGATATATTCAAATTTAAAAACATATATATCCGCTAAATTGCTTGCCAAGATTGCAAAGGCAAATACTCTAATATCAGATCAAAGAGTTGTTGGCCTTCTCTAGATAAGTGTTTAAACTGAGTTTGCAAGAAATCTCCTCATTAATTACCAAAAGATACTAGAACATGTTTAAAAGGTATAAACTATGAATGAAGAAATTATATCTGGATTAGAAACTTGTCTATGAAACATCTTTTCCTGTATGACCTCAATTATATTATAATTCTCTTTGTGCTAGTGTGTTTATTTGTAAAATCAAAGGAAAAATATTAAACATGTATCAATATTGGGAAAACTAAGATAATATATTTTAAATAATTTATCCTATACTTGGCATATGTTCTAGTTTCCTTTCAACTCCTGTGACAAAACGCTCTCACCAATACCAACTTGTAGAGGAGAGGGTTTATTTCCCAAGTCACAGTTCATCAATGAAGAAGTGCAAGGTAGAAACTCAGGGCTGGAGGCAGGAGCTGAAGCACAGGCCATAGAGGAATGTGGCTTACTGGCTTGGTCTTCTGGCCCATGCTTATCCTGCTTTCTTGTACAATACACAACAACCAACCTGCCCAGGGGTGGCACCATCCACAGTGGGCTGGGCCCTCCCACATCACTGAACAATCAAGAAAACACCTCACAGACCTGGCCACAGGCTGGTCCAATGAAGGCAGTTCCCCAATTGAGACTCCTCAACCCAGGTGTGTCCACTTGACAGCAATATAAAGTATGTAGATATGCTTAATATAGGGTAGCCATCATTAATAAGTTTTAATTAGTAATTTATTTTTAACACTAAATTAATACTTGTCCCTATCTAACTTTATGGAAATGTCCTATATATGAAATTTTAAAGTGATTAAAATAGGAAAATCAAGCCAGGTATGGTAGTGCACATATTTAATCCCAGCACTTGAGAGTCAGACACAAGCAGATTTCTGTGTGTTCCAGGCCAGCCTGGTATAGTGAATTCCAAGCCAGCAGACAGTATTAAAAAAAAAAGAAAGAAAGAAAATAGGAAAAATCAAATGAAGATTGTTATTGTTATTTCTTCACTTTGGAACATATATGGTAATAATTCAATTCTTATATAGCCTTGGAATTACATTTTTCATCAAATTTATCAAAATTAAGTTTTTCTTCAATTTCAATTTCAAAACATATAAATACAGCATACTTCACACATGGAAGTTAGATCACCTAAACTGCAGTATACCTGGCAAAATTTGGAAAAGATTTTGAGATAAAATAAAAATGCTGATATTTGCACATTATCTTGAAGGTTTTCATGAAATTTTATCTTTGAAGGAGTCTAGTCTCCATAGTGTAAAAAGAAATCCAGAATGAAAGGCTATCAGTACTTGTGTTTCTTCCTCACATGGCGCAAATGAACCAAAAGACAAAATGACCTAGCTACTTCCTTTGAACCCTTTTATAAGGATTTCAATCCCATTTTTGATAGCAGAGTTCTCATGATTTAATCACTTTCCAAAGGCCCATATATTAATAATTTTACACTAAATCTTCAATATAAGAGTTTGGGATTGACATATGTGTTAAGATCCTAGCATTTTGTCATGACTTCCTATAATTCACACAAAGTCAATTTATCTTTTTACAACAGACCTAATATTTTGTGTCATTCCAAGTTTAACTGTAAAGACTATATTCAAAGCCTATTCTAAACATCATGTGAATCCTATAAATGTGAATGGCTGAGGATGCAGCTTAGTTGACAGAGTGTTTGCCTAGTATTCACAAGACCCGGGATGGATACCCAATACTACATAAAACTGAGGTGGTATTTCATGCTCAAGATCCCAACATGGTGGGAGAAGCAAGACGATCTGGAGTTCAAACTCATCCTCAATTACCTCGTGAGTTTGAGGCCAGCTTGTGTTACATGAGACCTTGTCTCAAAATAAATATATACATTAATTACTTAGCTACTTGATTAATTGTACATGTGAGACAAATGTGTGTTTTATCCTGAGGCAAATTCTTCTTCTAGCTATGAGGCTATGAAATCAAACAAGTGAAGTTCATCCAAATGCAATGTTAGACAGAGAACTTCCTGCTCCAAAGTGGAAAAACAAACAAAAGAGCATCAGAGTTCAAGTATACCCCAAACTCCACAAGACAACAACATTAAACTTAAGGAGGAGAAGTTATTTTGGTTGCATGTCCTGCGTTTTGGCCATAGTGGTGTAGAGACTGGGTGATGAAGGTTCAGAGCAGCCATTCCCATGACTTCGCTGGGTATAGGCTATGGCCCATTTCTAATGAATTGAAGTCTCCAGCCTGTAGGTCTCCAAGACTCGATTTGTGCATTGATGACTATAATTTGAGGAACTATAGTACTATGGGTCCTCTGGACTCTTCTGTCAAGGCTCCATCCTGCAGATTCTCCTTGGTCTTGAGGCTATTAGTGGACTAATTGAAAATCAGATGGAAGCAACCCTGCTTTTGTACTGATTTTTTTTTTTTTTTTTTTTTTTTTTTTTTTTTTGAGACAGGGTCTCCCTTTAGTCCCAGCTGGCCTGGAGCTCACTCTGTAGACTAGGCTGGCCTTGAACTCACAGAGATCCGCCTGCCTCTGCCTCCCAAGTGCTGGGATCAAAGGCATGCACCACCATGCTCTCAAAAAGACAAAACAAAACAAAACAAAAAAATCTGCTTTTGTACTGAACACAGCTCTAAAGTTACCATCAGACTCATGCTGCATCAGTGACACCTGGCGGAGGGATCCTTGAAAACCTCCAGTATGTCTTGAGGATCATTTTTTATGCTATGGATGAATAATATCTTTGTTTCAGTATTTCAAACTATTTTTTTAGCCATGTGCTTAGAATTCCCTCCCTAAAATTCATCTAAAATTTTGCATGAAGATTTTCAAGCTCTTTAAGTTCTTCTTCCCTTTGGTTATGAATTCTTCTGAAATTTATCTCCCCCTTCTCAAATTTTAGTCAGTCAAGTGAAATCATGACATGCACTGAACACATTACTTGGGAATGTCTTCCACTAAGCATGCATTTATCACCCTTCTACCTTCCACAAACACTAGCACATGGATAGAATTCAATCAAGCTCTTAGCTGATTTATAATAAGATTATTCTCTTCTCCATTTCCAGGACCTCATTCCTCATTTCCACGAAGTTTAACATAAAAATTTCCTTCCCTGTATATGTTGCTAGCAGCATTCTTGTCTAGATGACTTTAGCAATTTCTAAGAAAATTTGGATTGTCTACAACACTATTTTTTGGAGGGGACATTCACCAGAATTTCCCTTAAATTTTCTTTCATGATAGAACAAGGTTTTTCTAAAAGTCACTCAAAATCACACCTTCCTATACCCCTACCTAGATCCAAACTACTTCCATATCCTAATATAAAAATATAATTCTTTTACATGGGCAGAATATTCATAAGTGAATCAGCTCCTGTAGACCTCATTTGTTCATCCTATCAAGTGAATCATAGTTTCTCATATATTAACTTAAGAATAGTGTATTCAGGGGCTGGAGAGATGGCCTAGCGGTTAAGAGTGCCGACCGCGCTTACAGAGGACCCGGGTTCGATCCCCAGCACCCACATGGCGGCCGAGAACCGTCCGGAACTCCAATTCCAGGAGAACTCCAGTTCCAGGGGAATCCGACGCCCTCTTCTGACCTCTGTGGTATTGCACGACACGGGTGCACAGACCTGCATGCAGACAGTACATTCATACACATACAGAAATAAATAAAAATTTTTAAAAAAATTAAAAAAAAAAGAACTCATCAGTCTTTAAAAAAAAAAAATAGTGTATTCAGCAGGGCGTGGTGGTGCACGCCTTTAATCCCAGCACTCGGGAGGCAGAGAAAGGCTGATCTCTGTGGGTTCAAGGCCAGCCTGGTCTACAAAGCGAGTTCCAGGACACCTGGTACTAAAAGGGAGACCCTGTCTCAAAAAAATACCAAAAAAAAAAAAAAAAAAAAAAAGGATAAGAATAGTGTATTCGGGGCTGGAGAGATGGCCTAGCGGTTAAGAGCGCCGACCGCTCTTGCAGAGGACCCGGGTTCGATCCCCAGCAGCCACATGAAGGCTGAGAACCGTCTGTAACTCCAATTCTAGAACTCCAGTTCCAGGGGAATCCGAG
>VZQC01010904.1:1381392-1456147 GCA_009823505.1 Rhizomys pruinosus
AAAAAACATGGTTTGTAACATTTGAAAGTAATACTTCTTTTTTTAATTTATTATTTTTTATGTGCATGAGTGTACTGTCTGCATGTAGGTAGGTGCACCCTGGTCATGCAATGCTGAGGAGGTCAGAAGAGGGTGTCGGATTCCCCTGGAACTGGAGTTACAGATGGTTCTTAGCCGCCATGTGGGTGCTGGGAATTGAACCCAGGTCCTCTGCAAGAGCAGTCGGTGCTCTTTACTGCTGAGCCATCCCTCCAGCCCATACCTGTTTTTTTTAATAAAATATTTTATTGGTGTTTTGTGTTTCGTACATCATTTCTCAGTCTAATTTAAACACACTCCCTTTTCTATGCCCCCCCCACCCTACCCCAGTTCATGCATTCTGCCATACATGTCTTGCACCTTTTGCTCAGTCTTTTTAAAGTTTTTCTCTGCAGAGGTTTCTTGTTTTGGGCAGAAGTTGTTCTTTGATCCAGTCCTTCTGTCGCTGTTGTTCCCTCCTATTTATATTGCTCCAAAGTATTCCTATATATATGTCACATATATTCCAAAATTATTACCTCTGAAAGTAAACTGTATGTTAATTCCAAAATATGTTTAACAGTTCACATTTCCCCTTTAATTTTATATTACTCTAAAATATGAATACATATCCTCCACACGCATACCACAATTACAAGGTCTGAAAAAAAGTGGTCATTTAATTCTAAAACACGTTAAGGGATTCACATTATAAGAGTATAGTTGCCTTCAGATAAAAAGAAATATAGAAATATAACATTACCTTTGCTCAGCTTGCCTTTCAACTAGGGATTTGGTGCAAGCATCCACAGATGAGGGATACCATTCATGGTTTCTTTTTCTGGGACTGTGTTACTTCACTTAGCACAATAGCTTAAAGTTCCATCCGTTTACATGCAAAGTTCATGATGTCATCTTTCTTTACCGCTACACAGAACTCCATTGTGCAGATGTACCGCATTTTCTCTATCCACTCATTGGTTGAGGGACACTTGGATTGCTTCCATCTCTTCGCTATTGTGAAGAGAGCAGCAATAAACATAGATGTGCATATATCTCTGTGATAGGATGAGTCGTATGCTTATATACCCAGGAGTGGTATGACTGGGTCAGGTGGTAGGTTCATTTTCAGTTTTTTGAGGGTTCTCCACACTGCTTTTCATAGGGGTTGCATGAGGTTGCATTCTCACCAGCAGTGGATGAGTGTTCTCCTTTCCCCACAACCTCTCCAGCATTTGTTATCCTTTGTTTTCTGGATCATAGCTAGTCTTACTGGAGTAAGATGAAATCTTAAGGTGGTTTTAATTTGCATTTCCTTAATTATTAGCGATGTAAATAGAACACTTTTTAAGATGTTTCTCAGCAAAAATAAATAAATAAATAAATAAATAAATAAATAAGGCAAATGCTATTTCAGGAAAAACTTCAAGACTGTCAATTTAAGCCAGAATGCATTTAAAGTAAATGCATTACTTTATGAGTATTAAAGACAGAGCAGTATTAAAAGACTAGTTCTAAAAAAAAAAAGGATAGTTGTTTGTAATAAAGAAAAATGTAATGAATTCCTTTAATGGAAATTAATTTTTTTTTTACACAGCTAAATGTTCTAAGGATAGGAAGTCTAAAAAATAGCTGGATGCTACTTTTAGGAAAGGGACAATTTAATATGAAACTTTGTTATTAAAAGGTTTATTTGTGATAAAAAAGAATGTAATGCCTCAATTATGTGTGGTATTTTCTGAAAGATTTTGATACTTTTTAAAGAGAATCCTTCTAGATATTCATTCAGTAAAACTTTATAGATTGCCTACTTTGTTTTAGTCAATAAGATATATTTGAAATACATACAACTTACAAATGGAAGTAAACGCCTGGCGTGGCGGCGCACACCTTTAAGCCCAGCACTCGGGAGGCAGAGATAGGTGGATCTCTGTGGGTTCAAGGCTGACCTGGTTTACAGAGCGAGCTCCAGGACACCTGGTACTAAAAAGGGAGACCCTGTCTCAAAAATACCAAAAAACATGTAAAACCAAAAAGAAAAAAAACCAAAACAAAACAAATGGAAATAAACCTGTATGTGAGAGTTAAATCTGGAATTTCTCTTATTTTTTTCTTTCTTCTTTTTTACGTGTCTGAGTGTACCGTCTGTATGTAGGTAGGTGCATCCATGTTGTGCAATGCTGCAGAGGTCAGAAGAGGGTATCAGATTCCCCTGGAATTGGAGTTAAAGACAATTCTTAGCCACCATGTAGGTAGCGGGAATCGAACCCAGGTCCTCTGCAAGAGCAGTCAGTGCTCTTGACCACTGTGCCATATCTCCAGCTCCTGGAATTTCTCTTTTAAAATAATTTTAGAAATTATTCTATGTGTATATATATATGAATGTATCATGTTGTGTGCAGTGCCTGTGGAAGCCAGCAAAGGGTATCCCCTGGAACTGGAGATACAAGCTGTTGTGAGACAGCGGACATGGGTGCTGGGAACTGAACCTAGGTCTGCAAAAGCAGCACATCTGCTTAATGGCTGAGCCATCTCTCCAGCCCCAACTCTGGAGGTTCAAAATTTTGTAGAATGGTTCTGCTTTGTTTCTAAGACTAGAAGAAAAGGTGTAGAATGTTTTTAATGACTTTGTGCTCCTGTTTTACCATATCTGTTGATGATGAATGAATATTGCCAAAGTGAGATATTAGAATTTTATGCATGCTACACACATTGCTGTTAAGTTTGTATGAACAAGGTCTCCGGAGCCTGTAGGATTCTATTTCCGTATGGTCATTCACTTCTTCCCTTGACACTCATGCAAGCTCAAGCAGACAAACCCCAGAAAAGAACTGGGGAATTGGGCAGCAGTTTCCAATCTTAGCTGAAGAACTGTTGGGCAGATGATTACTAATGGGTGAGGAAGAGCTGTTCTCAAAGGGAGGTGCATGTCGGAGCAAGCACAGTGCTTGCTGTTCAAGCATGAAGAACTGCATTTGGATCCTCAGCATCCACATACTGCTGGACATGGCAGGGCATAGGCCTGTAATTACAGTGCTGATGTGGGCAGCAGAAGGTGCCCAGACAGATGACTGTGGAGCTCTGTGGCTGGACAGCTTAGCTGAAATGATGACTTCTATGCTTAGTGAGAAACCCAGTCTCAAAAATTAGAGCATTATTATGTAAATTGTGTTTACTTATGTATAATACAAAGGACTGGAGAGATGGTTCAGCAGTTAAGAGCTCTATGTTGTTCTGGAAGAGGACCTGAATTTCTTTCCTAGCAGCCATATGGCAGCTTACTGCAATCTGTAACTCCAGTTACAGGGTATCCAATACCCTCTTCTCACCTCTGTGGGCTCCTGCACACATTTGGTGTGTGTGTGTGTGTGTGTGTGTGTGTGTGTGTGTGTGCATGTGCGTGTGTGTATACTGAGTGCACCCCATATACATAAATAAAAATAAATGGATTTTAAATTATGTATAATAATTTAATAAATTTTAAAAACTTTGAGGTCATAATACAATTTTCTAGTCTATATATTAATAAGATCATATCTTCAAATGCCCAGGAACAAATTTCTTATTTAGGAAAATCATGTCCATAAAATTGAGCTGAAGCATTGCAAGAATTTATTGTTCTCTGACTTTTTTTTCAATTAAGTAAATTTAGATGAGAAAGTCTGTTAATTGCCAATAAAATGATGACTGTGAGTCAAACACAAATGAAAGTGTGCTGGTTAGTCACCTTTTTCTGATCCCCAATGGTATCTGCAGACATGCAATGCATGTAAACTCATACAAGTACACACACAAAGATATAAATTTTGTATATTATATATATATATATATTTGTGTGTGTGTATCTTTTTGAGACAGGTTATCCCTGTAGGCTCAGCTGTCCTTGAACTCACTATGTAGACCAGGCTGGCCTTGAACTCACAGAGATCTGCCTGCCTCTGCCTCCCAAGTGCTGGGATTAAAGGTGTGCACCACCACACCCGGCTATAATATATATTTTTAAAATGTTCTAAGTCCTGCTCATTGATTTGCTTGCTTCAGAAATGCTGGCATGCTATCTCTTTAAGTTAAATGATGTGACTAATTATTCTTCAGTCTGCACCCTTTTCATGTATGTTCCTGTATTCCTTGAGAGTAGAGGAAATGGGAATTTTTATGACATCTTACAACTTAAAAAATATTGTGGAATTAACCAAATTGATACATTTGTAATTGGAGAATATATTCATAAGTAAATTTTGCAATGATTTAAATTTTTCCTAGATGTGTCAAGAATTGTTATAATTGTTATTCAAAATGCTGATCTAAATTTTCAACAGACATTTTTGAAATAATAATGTAGATAAGGTTTACTATTTCAGTTTTGATCATTTATTAATGTTCATTATCTATTAACTAGACTAATGTAAATTATGAATTAAATTAATAATGCTTTTATTTTGCAGATTGTTGCCCTGCGTGAGCAAAATGTGCATATTCAAAGAAAAATGGCGTCAAGTGAGGGATCCACAGAGTCAGAACATCTCGAAGGGTTGGAACCTGGCCAGAAAGTCCACGAAAAGGTATGAAACACAGAACTCATTTTATGGGAAATTATTACTTGCTGTTTCATCTGACAGGAATATGAGCATAAAAACTAATGAGTATTCTGTAATATGTGTTGAGCTTTCATCAGAGGTTCTTGATTTTCATTTTTTTTCATTATTCTTAATTTGTTTGTTTAAAATTATACATATGTGTATGTGTTGTTTGTACCTATGTAGATATACTTGTTTATATTTTCTTTGCATGCTGTTATTTTGATTCTTTCATGATTAGTTAGAATATGCATATGATTTAATTATGTGTAGCAGATATATCAAATACACAATTTAAAATGTATTAAAGAAATATGCTATTTTCAACAGAATACTACTCCTGGAGTTATCAAGTTTATAGATGTTGTTACATACAGTTTATGGTTGACCTATTATCTACTACTGAAAAATTATTTTGGTAATCTCTCATTTCTTATTTGATTTATCATTTAAATTCTTTATCTTGTCTGGAAGGTGCCACCAGCACTGATGCTAATGAAGCCTAGTGAAATCCAATATATAGAGACATGGAATATTTATTTATTTATTTATTTATTTACTTTTGAAATAAATTATTTCTCTTTGAAATGAGGTTTAGATACTGGCGAAACCCATCAGCCATCTGTTTGACTGCTACCAGAAGCCTTTACTGTGGTAAACCACGTGTTTTTGCATAGAAAGAAGGTAAATTACTGGTATGTCCTGAATACCATGAAAATTATTTAGATATTTGCATAGCCTGGGCTTAAAGCTCAAGATAATTTCCTGATTGTCTGCCTGTAATAAGTTACATTTTTGGATACCTAAGCTCTTAGTCATCCATACAACATGGATTAAGTAGCTAAGCTGATTCCACTGCAAATGCTAAAAGGGCCTAAAACTTAGAGGGGAAGAAGCCAGTGACTGGCTGACAAGGTGGATGGCATTAGGTATCCGGCTGAAGCATAAGCAGCACATTCCTCAGTGCTACAGCTGAAACATGGGAAAGGCTTCTGCTATGTTCGCCTTCATGTGCGAACCAAGGAACCCAGATGAATTTCCAGAAGCAGCCTTCAGATCTGGTGGTGGACAAAGGAACACAACTTTATTTATGACAGCACTATTAGACTCATATGATGCAGTTTATAGAAATTTAAGTTAAATAATCTTTGATGAAGATTTCCTAGGCTGTATCTGAGATTAAAATAAGAAAAATCATTTATTTTTCTTCCAGCTAAATAAATTGATACTGATTCAGTCAATGTATCACCATCATCATGAGGACAAGGCATTTGCATTCAGAAAACAGTTTGGAAACTTACATATAATTTGCCATTTGCTGATTAATTTAAAATTATGTCATCAGTAATTAACCCTTTCCTCAAACAACTATAGATCTTCATCTATGCTAGTGAAAATGGTATTTACATTCTAGTCTTTTACCTGGATGCCCATGAGAACAGAACATATTAGTAACATATTTATGTTACTAAATAGTAACATATTTGTGTTACTCTAGATCAGACTTGAATGTGAAAAACACTACTAGAAATGACTTGAAAATTTGTCCATTTTTCGCATGTTTTGATATTTACACATGCATATGTTGGTGCATGTATACCCTGTTACACTGTTGTGCACCACCTAATGATGTTTCAGCCAGTCACTGATCATCAGAGGATAATGCTATCTACAGGAGTGTAGTTAGCTGGTCATCTACTTCCATGTGACTAATCTGTGATTCTCAGATGACACTATTGCCCCATGATGTATTAGTCATAGATTTCATCATTAGAGAGACAGAAAGACAGACAGACAGAGACAGACAGACAGGAAGGGAGGAAGGGAAGGAGGGAAAGAAGGAAGGAGGGAAGGAAGGAGGGAGAAGAGTCTGGTTTGACTGGTGTGGTCCCCAATGTCCATCAGTGTGGGTCTATCCACTGGGCCCAATAAGAAACCCTGTAAAACACTTTCTCTCACCCTTCTAGCAGATAAAAGATTTTTGATTTGAGACTAGGTTAGCATATTTTCATGAATGTTAGATTTTTTGAGACATTGTAAGTGACCCACATTTGTTCTTTTACTCTGGGCCTCACAAATTCTAGGGATCTGTCTGCTACTTAAAAATGTAACTTACTTTGAATATTTTTAATATTTTAATTATATTTTATGTGTATGAGTATATTGCCTACATGTACGTAAATGCACCTGTGTCATACGATGCCCACAAGTTCAGAAGAAGGCATTGGGTCCCCTGGAACTGGAGCTACAAATAATTGTTAGCCACCATGTGAGTGTTGGCAACCAAACCCAGGCCCTGTGCAAGAGCAGTCAGTGCTCTTAACTGCTGAGCCATCTTTCCAGTCTCTTAATTTGTATCTTCTACCTTGGGCATGTACAGGAAATGCCAATATGAACAGACATATTCATGTTCATGTAAATACAGACTGAGAAATAACCTTAATGAAATCATTATACACGGCAGCTGTAGGCAGTGCATTTTGTTATTTCTGAGGGAGTTATCAAGTTCCTCGCAGGTTCAACAGTGGAGGAAACCACTGATCTTTTCAGTGGCAACACATGAATCATGTCTTTGAAATGCTTTCCCAAACTTTCTAGTTTATTCTCACGTCTCAGGATCTTTTATAAGAAAATTAGGAACATAACTTTTAAACAATGAATCCTAACTGAAAGATGAGTGTATTAGTTACTTTATGGTTGCTGTGACAAAACACAGTGACCAAGGGAACTTATAAAAAGATTTTGTTAAGCTCATGGTTCCAGAGGCATCAAAGATTGTCCATGGAGGAGAGGCATGATACCAAGAGGTGTCTTGGGAGCAGAAAGAGTGCTCACATCTTCAAACAGGTATAGAAAGCAGAGAGCAGCTGCAGATCCGGCAATGCTTAAGGGCCCTCAAAGCTGGCCCTCAGTGATAAGCTTCCTTTGTCATGGCCACACTTTCTACGGCCTCTTAAAATGGCACTACCAACTGGGGGCAAAATGTCTGAATACTTGGAGCCTATGAGGGCTAGTCTCATTCAAACCACCATAATGATCTTTTGCCTTTGCCATTCTTTCAATAGAATATTCAAATATAAACCAACCCTTAGAATGTGCATGTGATAGTGTTAATAGAGCAAAAAATGCCATTAACTGAAAACTCCATCTGATGGAAAAATAGAATCTCTGGCTTGGGAGGAAACCTAACATTCCAGTAGGGCCAGTTCAACCAGCAGGACAAGGGACCACCCCTGGGAAGGTGAAATCACCTTAAGCCAAATTAAGTGATAGGCAAAATAATTACTCCTTTAATGACATAGTGTGCTTTTCCTTCCCAGAATGCCAATGTATTAGCACATTCCTTTAAGCAAGCAGCCATGAGGTTTGGCTAGTCTGCAAGATGCTACTTTTCCTTTGTCCTTTTTCTATCTTTTTCTTCTGGATGCTGTTCAGAGCCTAAGAATTTTGTTGTGTGTATTTTGGGATTCCTTTCTGTTTCCCTAAAGCTGTCTTTTGCCATGTGGCTGCCATGCAGTGTATCTCTGTGTCAGTAACTCAAATGACATGGTCATTTTCTTTCTCTCTTCCATTCTCCTCATCTGGACAGCAGCTGAGATTTACAGTTTGCCTCCCTGGGGGAGGGGAGATTTCTATTAAACTAATAAAATTGTTCTTGAGCTTCCATCTGAGTCCGTTCTTAAATTATTTTATTAGTGAAACTGAGAGGCTCAAAGGAGATCTCCAATTTCCCCTGCATTATCCAGCAACCATAAAAGGAAGATTTCTGTAACAAGAGGAATTTCTGTTGTTATTGTTGTTGCTGTAACTAGCCTTCTGAACATTGACAAGAAATTGGTTAAACTTGTCCATAGATCTCATTAACAAAGAGGCTGTAAACTAATAAGGTACAAGGTAAATAGCCATCATAAAGGCCATCATAGTTTTTTTTTCTTTTTTTTTTTATTGATGCTTTGTGTATTTCATACATCATTTCCAATTCAGTTCAGGCATATATCCCCTTCCCTTCCCCCCACCCCACCCCTACCCATCCCAGATCATGCATTCTGCCATAACTTTTCTGAATCTTTCTCTGTTTTTTTGTTTTGTTTTGTTTTCATTTTTTTTAACAATAAGCCATCATAGTTTTCTAAAGTCCTTAAATTATTTTATCCCTCTGATAGTGTAGGACAAGTATTACTGGATAAAATCATGTAATTTGAGAACAGGAGGATCTTAAATAGTTCAGAAGTATAAAAAGACTGAAAGTATATTACAGGTGAAAAGGATTCCATATGAAATAATTTCAGTGATTTAAAAATGAATAAAAATGAATTTAAGCAAATCTTAAACCCATTGTGTTTAAGAGGATTGAAGAGCTTATTTGCTTAAACAAGAGAATTTAAAAAAACAAATATGTAAGTAAACCTTAAAGGAAGCTTATTATATTCATTTAGATGTCTTTGGCAATCAATTGATCAAATAAATTTCTGTAGAAATTTGTAGCTATCAGTCAGTCCTTTGTCATCATTTCTTTTGCTTATCTACTTTGTTCCTACAGCAGGAAGGTTCTGCATCTTAGAGTGAAATGGTCTGCTAGCGCCAACCCCGTCATCAGCTCTTTTCCTATTTTGCTTCACTCTAAACCAAAGTTCTCGGGAATTTCATGCTCAGACTTTAAATCCTTTTTGACACATTGGTGATCTTATTCAGAGATCCCCTGGATGTCCCACTCCACAGAAATGCTTCCTGTTCTAGTCACCAGGAAGTTTGCCTCCCTAAATACATAGTCCTCTCCCATTTGCAATTGCATACTTCAGGCCCTCAAAATGTCACTTTTGAAAACAAGTGTTGCATCAAAATCAAATTCACACCAAACTGGAATAACCGTCTGACAGCCCAAGGGAAACAGCCCCATGCTACTCAGTGATCTGGTTTTGAAATTCTAGAAGCGATCTTGGCCACTCCAACCAGCTCATTTTTTTTTTTTTCCTGCAGGAAACTTTTCTGACTCTGTTATACACATTAAATTTTCTTTCATACTCATGTATGTTCACAGATTGATCAAATGAAGTAATGACAAAATTTTCTAGACCCTGTCACACTTTGATCTCAAAGTACACACAGGACATCAGATTAAGGTCCCAGACTGACTCCTCTTCTTGGCAAGTTCTCCTGGGTCCCTTTCAGTTCTAGGAAGTTTTAGTAGAGTGAGAATTCCAAGTGTGGTGGTTTGTTTGAATGAGAATGTTCCCCATAGGCTTCAAGTATTCAGAGATTTTGCACCCCTTACCTCCCCCAGCACCCACCCCCGCCCACCCCTTACCCCTCACCCTCCCTTTGGTAGTGGTGTTTTGGGAGATCTTAGAAGGTATGGCCCTGCTGGAGGAAGTAAGTAACTGGGGGCAGACTTAGAGAGTTCAACAAGCCTTACCAGTCTTCAGTTGCTCTCTCTCTCTGCCTGCTTCCTGTGCTCACTGGAAGATATGAACCTCTGCTTTCTGCCCCAGCTTCTGCCACCATGCCTCTCCACCACAATGGATTCTAATTCCCTGGAACTGTCAATCATAAGCTCAAATAAAGTTTTCCTTTTTTTCTTTTTTTTTTTAATTTTATTTATTTATTTTTTATGTGCAGGAATATACTGTCTGCATGTAGGTCTGTGCACCTGTTTCGTGCAATACCGTGCAATGCCACAGAGGTCAAAAGAGGGCATTGGATTCCCCTGGAACTGGAGTTAAAGACGGTTCTCAGGCGCCATGTGGGGGCTGGGATTGAACCTGGGTCCTTCGCAAGAGCAGTCAGCTCTCTTAACCACTAGGCCATCTCTCCAGCCCCTAAACTCTTCCTTTTATAAGTTCCCTTGGTCATGGTCGTTTTATCACAGCAACAGAAAATACACCAAGTAACAGTGAATTTCACATTTGAAAGGGGACAGTCTAGTCTTTCCTCTGTTCCTTGTTTCCTAATTATAGCAAACAGTTTCTTTTGTGTATCAATATCAAGTTTTTTGATAGCTTGTTAAAGTTATAGTAGATTTTCTTACTCTATGACCTGGGACCCCATTGGTTGTCAATTTGTATATTCATATTATTCAAATTTCCATCACTGTGACAAAATACCTGGCATTAACTTAAGAGATTTATTTTGGCTGTTTAGTGGAGTTCATCCATGGTCACTTGGTTCTATATTTTTTTTCTTTTTCTGTGTGTGTGTGAATGTACTGTCTGCATGCAGGTCTGTGCACCCGTGTCGTGCAATGCCGCAGTGGTCAGAAGAGGGCATCAGATTCCCCTGGAACTGGAGTTCTGGAATTGGAGTTTCAGACGGTTCTCATCTGCCATGTGGGTGCTGGGGATCGAACCCGGGTTCTTATTGTTTTTTTACATTAGAGATGCAAGCAACATGGTAGAAGGACACAGTGGGGCTGGGCGTTGTAGTGTATGCCTTTAATCCCAGCACCTAGGCAGAGGCAGGTGGGTCTCTGTGAGTTCAAGGCCAGCCTCCTCTACATAATGACTTCCAGGCCAGCTAGGACTAAAGGGAGACTCTGTCTCAAAAAGACCAAAACAAAACACAAAACAAAACAAAACAAAACATTCAGTGTATACAATTTCTCCCTCCTCATCTTTTCAACCTGTATACAGCATTAACAATGTTACAACTTGAATATTTTTCCTAAGAATTATTCACATGTTAATTTTATGATAAAAGGTACAGATGTGTATTTTCCATTTGTAATAGTTACTGACGATAATAAGGTTTTTGAATATTTCTACCAGTCTAAATGCCATGGGTTTTGTGAAGTTAATTAAATGCTAATTTAAACATTATGAGAATAAATCAGATTAAATATTGTGAAATTTCTCAAGATTTAAAAACAACACTTACTTTTCATGAAAATAACAACTGAATAACTAATAAATAAAATGTCATCTGAATATTTTGCTTAAATGAAAATTTGAATTTATTATATTAATTGTTGAGATCAATGTTCAATAATGAAGTTATTAACAAGAAAATAATTATTAGATATTCTTAGTGTATACATTTTTATTATTTTTACATTTTTATGTGTATGAATGTTTTGCCTGCATGTATTAAAGTGTACTCCAGTGATGCAATGCCTGTAGAGGCTAAAAGATGGTGTCAGATCTGCTGGAATTGGAATTACTGATGGTTGCTCGACACCATCTGGGTTCTGGATACTAAACCCAGGTCCTCTACAACAGTAGTGCTCTTAAGTGCTGAGCCATCTCTCCAAGTTTACAAATTTTTCAAAATGGGTAAATATTTCGAAGTTATTCTCACAGGGTTATTTTTTTTTTTACCTCTTTTAACTTTTTTCTAAGAGCATGAATTTTAATAATAATAGTTTCATTATAAGATTGTCATACATGTACATGATTAATGTATTTCAATCATATTCAACCCTCCTCTGTCCCATCTTGTCCCTCTTCTACTTTTGTCTGTAGGAAGCTTTCTTTTTATGCCAAACAGGGACAACGTGGCCCTGCTAAGGGGATGGGGACAGAGCACCTGCTTTGTGGACACTGTGGAGAGCTGGCCTCTTGGTGCAGATACCAGCCTGCTACTTCCTGTAGCCCAGCCTAAGTGGTAATTCCAACTTAGGCTCTTAGCCTGCCCACGAGACACATGTTCCACTCTTGGCCATGACTTCTCACCTGCCCAGAGCCTGGACAGGAATTTCAGGCTGATGGCTGATCGCCTCCCTTCAGCCAGTACCCACTCACAACACCAGCTACCCAGATTGGTGGTCTGCAAAGGGAACCTTTTTCCAACCCACTGGCCACCCGAATGAAATGCAGGCTTACCTTAGCCTATATGCACGCAATAATTAATAAAAAATAACGGAAGGGAATTCCGTGATAATGTTACTATGAAATTCAGATTTACTCCTTGACACAGCTTGTTTTTATAAATTAAATGACGTCAGTTCCCAGGACCAATCATAAGCCCCCAACTCTGCATACCGGTGCCCCACCCAGCATCATGCACCTAGGCCATGCTGCTTGCTCCTCCTTGGGGTGAGGTCAGATCCTCAGTCATGTGGTGTCCTGAGACATGTTAATTGGAAAGCTAGCCGGCAATTCAAGCTGGATTTCCCTACATTTGTTAATCCCTCTACTTTTTCCAGCTTGTTCCCTTCATGTAGTTTTGTATGTGTGTGTGACCCAATGAGTTTCATTAGGGTTGTTTACAGGACCTTGAGTAAGAAATTGATTGCAGAGAATGTGCATATCATTAGGGGCTATACCAAGTTGGAAAATGTTTCTCCTCTTATCAACCTTTATCTTGGTATAAATCTTCAGGCTACAGTGGGGCCCCATGAACTGCTCTCCTTACAGTGAGAAAGTATTGACAGGCCCAATTTTGTGTAGCAAGTAATCACCTCTACTGTGAGGTCAAGTGCACAGCATTCTTACAATGCCCAGAAGTCAGTGTTCTGATGATTCCTTCACTCCTTCCATGGGCTCTTACATTCTTTCCATCCTTGTCCTCATCATGACAGTCTCTGAGCCTTAGAGGGAGTGTTATAGATTTCCTCTTTATGGCTTGGCATCTAGAATTAATTTATCTTTAGTATTTTGTACAGTTATGAGTGTCTATAATCACCTCAGATCAGGCAAATAAAGCACTCGTGGATCATAGTTGATTGTAGCACCATTCAATGGAAGTAAGCTTAGTTTAGTAAGACAGTCACAGTAGTTCTTCAGGTGATCTTTGGATCACAGTTCCCTGGAGGCTACAAAGAGGATACCACATTAACCTCAGGTGGAAGTGAGTGGAGTGTAGGTGAGGCTGGAGTTCTCTTCCTTGGGCCAAAGTTACACACACACACCTCCCTGGCTCTAGGGGGTACACTCTAGGGAGTGTAGGTGGGGTGGTTGGTAAGGGCAGATAGGCTCCAGGAAGAGCCTAGCTAGCAGGAAGAAGAGCTCTACCTAGAGTCACAGGAACTGAAGGATCCTGGTGGAGCAGAGAGTGGGGCACCTGGGGAAAGGGTCTGAAGATGTCTGCCGAGAGTTGGAGGTACAGGAGCCAAGTGATCTTGTTGGCGTAGAGGATGAGGGACTTGTATTAGAGAATCTTTAATGCCTTTAATGCATGATAAAACATGATGTTTATGACAAGATTTGAAATCAGTGGTCATTTCTGATTTTTTTTTTTTTTGCTAGAAAACAAACACCATACAGAGATTAACAAAAACAATAATATAAACAGACTACAGATAGGGCATCACCTACCATCGTGAGAACCTTTCTGTCCCTACTACATAATGATTTCTATTACTTTGAACATATTTGTTTGCTAAATTTGTTTTTCTTCATCCCCGAAGAAACAGTTTATTATTTTCAGGCAGGAAGTTTCATAATCTGAGCGCCTACAGTTAGGTTCATTTTGAAGGGAGACTCCATGTAGAGAGGAGAAAATGTCAGGAACCTAATGAAAAGGAAGTCTGGTTATTTTAGGCATGGCGGCTGGCCTGCCTGTGTGGGGATTAAGTTGATCAGAGTTAGAATGTCCCCAAAGTGGCAGTTTTATACACAGGTACACAAGTGAGTGTACAAGGAACCGGGGACAAGGAGATGGGGGAATGGACCTAGGCGGGTCTGTGGCTGGTATCCGTAGGACCTTGTATTACAGGAACACAGTCGTCGAGGGTAATTTTTTCTCCGGACTTCTGCCTCCATTAGTTTCCTGAAATCCTTAACTTAGGTAGGCTACAACCTTAAACCCACCATGTATCTGTCATAAAATGAATAAACATGTTTGAATTTTGAGGAAATATTGAATTGGTAGACAAGTACATATAGTGAATTATAAAAAGGAGGATAGATACAAAGGAAAGAGGAATATAAATAAGGGAGTCAAGAAGAAGGAAAATGACTTCTAGAAGTATGATACTAGAATCAGAATGTCTAAGCTGAACACTTAATCTCATTTTTCTATTATTGTCACCTCAGCTAAAATACCATCTGTGTATCAGTTTGTTTTCCTGCATCTAATAGAATTCACAGAGATTAATTGTGTATACATGTTTCACTTGTAATTCTGCCCAGCACATGGCCAGAACTCAATAAATGTTAGCCAAGTGGAAGAATAGTTTTGAACCCAAATTAAGAGAATGCTTATAAATTGTATGCTGTTGGGTAAGTATTCTTAGTTGCTATTGTTCTAGTGGAAAATGGAGTCTTATTTGTGATTTGGAGATAAATGTTCAAAAATTTAGCATATTACATGGCGGATCATGATCTTCAGGGATAAACAGAAACATTTGTGGGGCTGGAGAGATAGCCTAGCGGTTAAGAGCACCGACTGCTCTTGCAGAGGACCCTGGTTCAATCCCCAGCACCCACATGGTGGCTAAGAACCGTCTGTAACTCCAATTCCAGGAGAACTCCAGTTCCAGGGGAATTCGAGACTCTCTTCTGACCTCCGCGGCATTGCACGCCACGGGTGCACAAACCTACATGCAGACAGTACATTCATACACATACAAAAATAAAATTAAAATAAAAAAAGAAACATTTACTAGGGCATCCGACTGTCTAAATTCTTCCAAAGTCTCTCTTTGCATCAATGCCTAGTCTAGAATTTTTTAATATAGCTAATTTGTAGACTATCATTCGACCATGGAATTGCTGGTATACGTAATCTTTTATTCAGTAATACTTTTATGATAATGCTGTATTGACCTACATTAGATTTACAATAAACCATCTGTTTTAGTTTTAGTTTTCCTTTGTTTTTCTTATTAGTTTTATGACTATCATTTTTTTTTCCTCTCTGGATTTCTGGATTTGTGTCACGTATTTATTTTATATTTCTATTTTCCCTTAATACCAAGTATCTTTTCTCATATAAGCAAATATTTTATGACTTTTCCTTACTTTATAGGATTATTCTCAACCTATAAAATTACCAATTGCCCAATTACTTATGGCAGTTTTAATGCTAATTCTAGTGTAATTTCTTTTAAAGATAATTTGTAATTCATTTGTAACTATAAAATATCTTAGTTAATTTTTTTTTTTTGGTCTTTTTGAGACACTGTATGTAGCTACAGCTGGCCTGGAACTCACTGCCTAGAGGAGGCTGACTTTGAATTCACAGAGATGCCTCTTAAATGCTGGGATTAAAGAGGAGCATAACCACGCCCAGTAGTTAATTGCTTTTAAGACTAGATTAAATTGTTTAGCGGTCACTGCTTGGGAGCTTTTAAATTTAATAATATCTGTGCCTCTCCTATAATAATTTAATTAATGATGAGATCAATTTTGAACATCTACCCTTTCATCTCATTTATTACTATTTTCTGTAGAATGGTAAATAATAAGTAAAAAGCATGAGAAAATAGTGATATTTCAATGTTAATAAGCATGAGTGTTGCTGAGACTCAAAAACTCATGAGAAAAAAAGATCCCACAACATACAACTCATGTTGGAAATGTCTTCATAACAAGAACAAACAATATCAGCTATTAAATATAATAGAAAAAGAAAAAAAAGTCCACCAAATATTCTTTCCCTATTCAGTGTACAAGTAATTAAAAATTTAAATTAATGTACCCTTTGAGTTCTCATGAATAGTTTATCAAGAAATTTCTAGTCAAATAAATAAATAATTAAATTATATTAATATTAAAATTAAATATCCTCTGTTGTATGTTTAACTTACTTTATTTTGCTATTGACTATGAAAGCTAATTCCTTCTTATGTTTAATAGGCTTTTATTCATAATTCATAAAGCAGAAATGTATAGTCATTAATATGTTCACAGGAACCAATTGACATTAAAACACCTTAAAATGCAGAAGGAAAATAGAATAACAACTGTCTATTTCAAAATTTTAATTCATTATTTAGTTTTATTTTACATGTATAAGTGTGTTGCCTGCATGTATATAACTGTACCAATGTTGTATAATGCCCACAGAGGTTAGAAGAGGGTGTTGTATCCATTGGAACTGGAGTTACAGACAATTGTTAGTCACTAGGTGGGTGCCCAACCCTATTCTTCTGCTAGAGCAGCCAGTGTTCTTAACTGCTAGACCCGGTAACCGCTGATTTTTAATGATGTACGAAATGCACAAAGCATCAATAAAAAAAAAATAAAATAAAAAAAAAAACAGAGAAAGACGCAGAAAAGTTATGGCAGAATGCATGTTCTGGGACGGGTAGGGGTGAGGTGGGGGGAAGGGAAGCGGATATATGCCTGAACTGAATTGGAAAATGATGTATGAAATACACAAAACATCAATAAAAAAAAAAGTACATTATTTTGCATTCTAATATGTGTCAAAGCTATAATTGGAATACTATAAGTAACGGCATTGTGGTAAGACTAAGAAAGAAATTTATTTTCATTGTTTAAATGACAATGAAGAATATGTTTAAATTGCTGGCTTCCTATGAGCAGAGGTCAGAATGACTGTTAGTTTCATGAATGGAGTTTCATTTACTCATTTGACTTTAAGTGTAAACAACATATTTCTATCACATTATTTTTATGTACATTTTTGTTTGCTTGTTTGTTTATTTGTTTGTTTGCTTTTGAGACAGGGTCTCCCAGTAGCCCCAGCTGGCCTGAACTCACTGTGTAGACATGGTTGCCCTTAATTTCAAACAGATTGTTCTACTTTGCTTTCAATTACTGTGGCAAAACACTCTGACCAAAACAAATTGTGGAGCAAAGGGTTTATTCATCATACATCTCCCAGGTCACAGTTCATCACTTAGAGAGCCAAAGGTAGGAACTCAGGGCAGGAACCTGGAAACAGGACCTGAAGCACAGGCCAAGGAAGAATGCTTCTTACTGGCTTGTTCTCCTGCCTGCTTTCTTATACAATACACAAAAACCTGGCCAGGGGGCATTGCTCACAATGGGCCCCACCCTCCTACATCATTTAACAATCAAGAAAATACCCGGCAGACATGGCCACAGGCCAGTCCAACAGAATCAATTCCCCAGATAACTCAGTCCCCAAACAATGAACAGTTGAGTAAGAGACCTTGTCACAATAAATAAGGCAGAGAAGAACAGAGCAGCAAGGATGTCCCCTTCTGGCTTCCGTGCACACACATGGGAAGCACACACATATACACAGACACATGGACATACACATACACACACAAACACACACACACACACACTAAAATATTTTTCAAAAACTTTTATAAAGTACACTATTTGTTTCTACATCTAATTTAATTCTAAATGCTGTTTTCTTACCCTCCGAATCATCTCATTTATTAATATGAACATTCATTTCAATGTTAGCAGATACACTTTAAATGTATAAATTTTGAAACATGTTGTCCTGGACACAAAAACATAGAAGACATAAAAAAAAAGTTGATTTAGCTGGGCACGGTGCCTTTAATCCCAGCACTCAGCAAGCAGGTGGATCTCCTGAGTTAAGGCAACCCTACATATCAAGCTCCAGGACAGCTGGGACTAAAGGGTGACCCTGTCTCTAAAAGCCAAAAAAAAAAAAAAAAAGAGTTGATTTAATGAGCAAAGGTCCATTGTTAAGTTACTGCACCAGTTATCTGTCTAGGTATTGATAATACACCAAAGAGAAAGGCTATAAAGGTCCCTTTCTTATGAATGCTTATGGCTCAGCTTGCCAGGGATGATTGGAAGATAATAATAAATATAAATAAGTAAGCATTAATATGTTAGAAGTTGTTAAATACATTTTAAGAAAGAAATGAACAGAGAAACGGAAAGGATCAGTGGCCCCAGGGAGAAGTACAGGTGGGGAAAGGAGACAGATTAAATGACTGCAGCACATCAGGCCTGAGCATGTTGTCTCAGAGGACTGGCCTTGTTTTATAAGAAAACATGCTTGAAGTTGGAAGATGGAGGATCTTCCATAGGAGATTGACATATGAGAGGAGCAATGAGGTTGCTACAGAGAGCAAATGGAAAAGGCGAGAAGAGATGATAGACGCAGCAGTGGGAAGAGTAGAAGTTCTGAGAATGAATCGGATCCAGATGTATTGTGAAGAGAAAAGGAAAAGCATTTCCCAATAAAACTGGATAAAAGACAAGAGCCGAATACAGGATCTGCGTATGAGCATGGCATTTCATGTTTCAGCCTGAGCAACAAGGAGGTTAGAACTTTGATCGATTGAGTTGGGAAAGGATAAAAGTGTTTTTGGGAGAAAGAACAATGAAATATGGTTTTGGACGTATTGTAGCTAAAGTATGTATTTGGCCTCCAAATATGGAAATTGGATCCAAATTTGAATATGTTGGATTACACAGGTTGAGCGTAAAGCCCAGGTTTCAAGTAAAATTTTAGTATCACATTCTGTTATGTTAGACCACACAGTTCATATAAGTATTAACACCATGAGGTGAAAGCCCTGCTCTCTAAGGTAACATTTGGAAATAATTTTAAATATACATTCTTAGTCACCTCTGATTACTCACCAGTAGTGACAACTTTTCGTGTCATAATTTTTAGAGAATTTATCCATAAACTGATTTCTTTAAACCGTAGATTCATACATTTATTAGTTGGGTTGTTCAACTATTTGCTTACTTCTCAATAACCTCAAATCTGCCAACCCCCCCCCCCAGATTTCCCAGATTTCCCAGTTCCAATAGTTAGCAACTTCATCCTCTACCATAAGGCAAAGAAACTTGCGGGCATCCTGGAGTTTTGCTTTTTATCACATGTCACATGACACCAACCAGAGAATATGACTACTTCCAGAAAACTTCATTGCTGATACACTGGTCAAAGCCAATATTATCATTCTCCTGGGATGGGGCAAAATATCCCCTACTGTATCTTTTATAAGAAAATGGAAAGATCCATTGAAAAATACCACATCATGCCACTCCAATGTTCTGCAAATCCTATGATGATCTAAAAAATGCGTAATAACTTCTCACCTCTGTTTAATCACAACTGTTTGCTGTAGCTCAATCCATTTTAGGTGCACGGCTATGCTTAAAAATCCTAAACTCTCTTGCGTCTTGCAAACTTTCTCTTTCTGCTCCCTCTAGCACCTGATTAGCACGACCCATTGTGACTTTGCAGGACCTTGGCTGCATGTATTCCGTGCATAATCATTGTGAAAGATTGACTTAAATACTGCATCTTTCATACTTAAATACTTAATGTTTTCATTGTTCATCTGAAATTACAGTTTAACTGGGAATCCATGTGGTAAAAGGCAAAAAGAAAAGGTGTTGAATAAGCAAGAAAAACTGTCCATCCCTTGGGCATGGGGGCACTGGCCTTTAATGTCAGTACTCAGGTAGCAGATGTAGGCAGATCTTCATGAATCTAGGCCAACATGGTCTACATAACAAGTTCCAGGTCACCTGGCGCTACAGAGAGAACTTACGTCAAAATGCCGAAAAAACAGTCTGTACAGATATGCAGGGAAAGCTTCAGATCTAACACAAGGACCAAGATTTAATCTTAAAACTTGGCCAGCAATTTTTATATGTTAATTCTTTTCTGAAAATGCTTGATGAAGCTCTGTCATTCTACCTCATATGTATGGAATACAAAGGCCCATAACCCTTAATGAAAGCAGGCTGCACTTTTAAAGTCTCACAGTCTATTGATTCCTTCCAGCACATGTTTTCTTATTTACACAAAAACCGAATCAGGTCTACTGTTTAGGAAATGCCTCCCTGACTTTGTTCATGATATTTCCATTTCTTGCAATAATTCTTCCTCTCCTTTACCTACAGTATTATTATACAATCTTCAATTTCTAACTTGGTGTCATAGAGTACATGCTCTCTCTTCCTAGAACATAAAGAAAACAAAATTTTATAACACTATTTCAGTGCATAATAATTTGTTACTGCTATGATTGACATAAATGCTTTCATAGAAAGAGTATATGACATATTTTAGACAATCATGATATATAATACCTTCCTTTAGGTATAAAGTGGGTAATCAATAAATGTTCTTGAATGAATCAAGAAATGTATTTAAACTTTATCTTTGAAACATTTGCATATTTAATACATAACAATTCGAGTCATATTTTGTTCAATGTAAACTAAAAGTGAAGAGTCTTATGATGATGTGTGGAGAAATGATTTTTAGAAACAACCCCCATTTGATACATTTTAACTCAGCAGTTAGCAGCGCATACTGCTCTTGCAGAGAATCCAAGTTTGGTTCCTAGTTTCTTTGTCAGGTCAGATGGCTCCCAAATGCCTTTTTAACTCTAGCTTTGCGAGATCCTATGCCTTTGGCCTTCATGGCCCCCATCACTCATGAGCATGTACCTTCACAGAGACAGACACATATGAAAAGTAAAATTAAAAAGCATTACCATCTAAACAGCATCATTGAAAATGAGAAAAGAGAATCCATTTCTTAGGTGAACTATTTACAAACCTGCCTTATAAATTACTTGTGTAAAGAGTATGTGGAGCATTTGGGTCTGGAGAGTTGGCTCAGCGGTTAAGAGCACCGACTGCTCTTGCAGAGGACCTGGGTTCAATTCCCAGCACTCACATGGCAGCTAAGAGCCGCCTTTAACTCCAGTTCCAGGGGAATCTGACACCCTCTTCTGACCTCTGTGGCATTGCACAACACGGGTGCACCAACATACATGCAGACAGTACATTCATACACATAAAAAATTAATTAATTAATTAATTAATTAAAATAGAGTATGTGGAACTTTCATAGACTGCAATAAAGAAAAGTGAAAATAATCCACTTCATAAACGGTCAAAGCATGTAAACATACATTTCCACATTTCCATCAATTAGTTATACAAATGACCAATAAATTCGTGGATGATACACAATGCTATTACTTGCTAGGAAATGTTCATTAAAACTAGAAGGAGTAGCAATTCCCAACCACTAGAATGGATATCACAAGACAAATAACAGCATGTTTTAGTAAAAATGTGGGAATTGAAGCCTTCATACATTGCTGGTAGGAACACAAGATGGCCCAACCACTTTCAAACATTTTCAGAAAATATTAATCACATAATCACCAGTGAACCATACAAACCAGTAATTCTATTCCTAGAAATCAAAGAGAATTGAAAACTTTTTCTCCACAGTCTTATCTCCACATGTTCAAGAAAGCATTATTCATAGAAGCCAATAAATGCAAATATGCAACAGATAAATATATGAATGCTTGGTTTCATGAGTGATATTGTATGTTTGTAATGGAATACTACATTTCTGAATTTCTGTTCCCCTCCTTCTCAGCCCTCTTCTACCCCCCTCCAACTCTTGCATATTCTCACCCTTCACTATGAATCCCTTTCTCAAATTTATGTGTTTTTGTACTGTGTTGTAACCCACTGAGTTTGACCAAGGCCTTCTCTGTGACTATGTGTATGGAATTGTCCATTAGAGCCTTGTGGGCACACCTATCAGTTCAAGGCAATGGCTTCACCTCCCCTAGCATCCATATTAGCCAACAGTTCAGCAGGGAAATGTAGTGAGAGCCCTGTAGGCCCTCCTCTATCCAAGATCAGCAGCTCTCAACTGCTGAACATTCTCTCTCTCTAACCCCTTGCTTTACTTTTAATGCAGCCGTGTATCATTTAATTTAAGGTTCAACAATTCGCATTAGAGATAAATAAAATAGAAATTATTTGGATTTTAAAAAAGAATGATTTTTAAATTAATTTTTAGTAGTAAACTAATGTGCTTCATCATGACCTTTTTTAAAATTTTATTTATTTATTTATTTACTTATTTATTTTCATATGTGTATGAATGTACTGTCTGCATGCAGGTTTGTGCACCCGGTCGTTCAGTGCCACAGAGGTCAGAAGAGGGTGTCGGATTCCCTTGAAACTGGAATTAAAGATGGTTCTCAGCCGCCATGTGGGTGCTGGGGATCAAACCCGGGTCCTCTGCAAGAGCAGTCATTGTTCTTAACCGCTAGGCCATCTCTCCAGCCCCATATTTTATTTTTTATGTGTATGAATGTACTGTCTGCATGTAGCTCTGTGCATCAGTGTCGAGCAATGCCACGGAGGTCAGAAGAGGGCGTCAGATTTCCCTGGGACTGGACTCAAAGACGGTTCTCAGCTGCCATGTGGGTGCTGGGGATCAAACCCGGGACCTCTGCAAGAGCAGTCGGCGCTCTTAACCGCTAGGCCATCTCTCCAGCCCCATCATGAACTTTTACATACAACAGATCATACACTTTTTCTTTAGTTCATCCCCTCCACTATTACCCTTGCCTCCCTTTTCTTGTCTTCTTCTCACCAAATAGTTTTTATATTTGAAATATTATTCCTATTCCATATATATTGTCACCCTCTTTTTCTTTTTTACTGTATTTATGTATCTTTCTCTAAATGTATATCTGAATTTTAATACTGCTTTTCTGCCTTGAAATACAACAACATATTTTAACCTTTTTCTAAAATATGGTTAATTTTATTTCAATAAATAAAACAATTCAGGTATTTTTAGGGTTGGGTTGTAGCTTAATAATGTAGTACTTAAGTAAGATGCTCTATGTTTCACCTGAACACTAAAAAAATGTATATTTATACAAAGAAGTTTCATAGATATTTCAGAGAATTTTTAGGTGTATGTGTATATTGTCTGTATGTATATAAGTACGCTCATGCTGTATGATGCCCACAGAGGTCAGGAGAGGGCATCAGATACCCTGGAACTGGAGTTTTGAACAGTAGTTAGCTGTCATGTGGGTACAGGAAACCAAACGTTGGTCCTCTGCAAGAGCATCCAGTGCTCTTAACTACTGAGCCATCTTTCCAGCCTCATTAGGGAAGATTTTTGAGTAATTAAACAAATTCCCATTCACTGTTGTCAAATTCACTTTAGCACCCAGGCTATGTGCATATCTGCTGCTTAATGAATTGAAGATGTTAACATTTCAAAAGCATTTGATTTTATTTTACTGATCACTGTTTATATTTGGTTAAATTTCTCTCATGTTGAGCCCATTAAAACACAATATTAAACAAGATTTTAATGGACCAGGTGCACAGAATAAGTTTTTCTAATTAGAAAATTACCGCTAATTAGTAGCACTAAATAAATGTTCATCAAACATATAAACACACATGTAGGGTTATATATTTCATAAATTCTTATATATTTGTGAAAGCACACATCAAAAATTATATATATTAATCTATGTTTATGTGTTATATACTAAATTGTATATGTGGACCAATGCTTAGTGCTTGTCTCTGCTATAGAATGTGCAGTTCTCTTGCAAGTGTACAATTGGTCTCTGGAATACCAGAGAGTGTTACCAAAGACCACTAAACCAATAAAGCAAATATAGGTCTCCTTGAGTCAAGCAAGACTCCTTCAGCAGCAGCAGCTACACCTCACCTGCCTGGAAATACTGTGCAGCAGAGGCAGCCATATGTCTGTATATCCCAAATCTAATTGGCTATTAGCTCTCTCCTTGGAGGAATAACCCATGGCTGATGCCACAAGCTTACATCCTCTACAGGTTAGGAGATGTTATAAGTCACAGTAAGACCCTGCCACATTTTACAGGAAAAAATGTAATTCATAGATTAACATACCATCCAAATATCTGTGTCTATACCAAAGTAACCTACCATAACAATTAGTACTGTTTAAATACCTATATATCTAAATGCCTGTGCTTCATTAGTAGGACTGAAAGGTTATTCCTGGACAAACTGTCAGCCTGTGAAAGGAAACAGCCAAAATTGACCAGAGTCCAAAACGACAGCTCCAGAGAAAGTAGACTGTTTTGCTTCTCGTCCACTGTGCCCCTTTTCTAAGCCTAGGGAACAATCTGAGGAAGAGGGGGCATGGTAAAATGTAAGGACTGTGATTGGGGTGAATGGTGAAACTACATCAATATAGACTGGACACTTATTTGATCAACTTGATTGAACATACAAGCCCCCCAGCTGGATGGTGGGACCCTTGGGCTGTATGGGTTTGGGCACAACTGCTTGCAAATTGGTTTTGCATGAAGGATGCTTGTACTCATAAATTATTATTTATTGTCAAAAAATGAAAAAAAATAAATTAATTAAAAAACAAAAACCAAACAACAAAAAAATTAGAAAATTAAAATATATGTTACATTTGAGCCTAATTTTATTTTTAATTAAAATTAAGTGTTTTGAGAAAAAAAAAGAAAGCATTGCAGAATGCAAACATTACTCATGTTTGCAGTGTTACTCTCCTTCAAATTTTGCTTTTTTCCTCCCAGAATGTTTGTTTAATAAGTTTGCATTAAATCTATAATGAAAAATGAAAGTTTTTTTAAACTTAAAAAAATTAAAATAAACAGGCTATGCTTTCTAAAAAAAACAAAGACTGTGCAGTTCTGACTTGTTGATCCGTGTGTTCTGATCAGAGATGTTACAGTGAATAGTAGGGGAACTGACCATGAATTCAAAGTTTTGTTTTTTAAATTATTTTTATGTGTATGAATGCATTGCCTACATGTATGTCAATGCACCTGTGTTGTGCAATGCCCGTGGACATCAGAAGAGAACATTGGATCTTTTGGAACTGAAGTTACAGTTGTTAGCCACATGTGGGTGCTGAGAATTGAACCTGAGTCCTCTGTAAAAGCAGCCAGTGCTCTTAACTGCTGAACCATCTTTCCATTTCCCAAAGTTGTGCATTTTAACTCAGTTCACTATCCAGTGATTTTTTCAGTCTTGGTTCTTGAATTTCCCGTGGAATTCCATGATTCTAAATGTCATTTTTAATTATAAAAGTTCTGAATTATTTAGTGACTTCTGTAGATTTTATGAAGCAACTCTATTAATGTATAATGTACACACAATTTTATGTGCTGATATTGATCATCTATCTATCTATCTATCTATCTATCTATCTATCTATCTATCTATGTAACTATCCATCCATCTATATCTGTGTAAACATCATCCCAATCCAATCAGAGAGCATCACCTTTACCATTATTAAAGAGTCTTGGTGTCCCTGTGTGTTCAACCCTACTCCACAGGCTCAAGCATTAGCCAATCTGCTATTTATGAGAACTCTCTGTATTAGTCACTTTTTTGTTGCTGTGATAAAGCACCATGACCAAAGAACTTATAAAAGGAAGAGTTTTTGAGCTTACGATTGGTTGTTCCAGGGAATTAGAGTCCATTGTGGCAGGAGGCGTGGCAGCTGGATCTGGAGCAGCAAACCGAGGGTCACATCTCGAAAAGAGCACAGGAAGCAGAGAGAGGGCAACTGTAGACCACGAGGCTTGTTAAACTCTCTAAGCCCTGCCCCCAGTGACACATTTCCTCCAGCACGGCCACACACCCCAAGACCTCCAAAAACAGCGCCACCAACTGGAGACAAACGTCTGAATACCTAGAGCCTATGGGGGACACTCATCCAAACCACCACACTCTCTGTTGTAGACTTCCATGTAAACTGAATTGCCCTTTTGTCCTCTTCTGATCTACCTCCTTTTTCTCAACATGTTTTTATGATTTATTCATTTTATTGTACATCTCAGTAGTTTCTTATTTTACATTGTGAAAATTTATATTTAATTAACTTGGAGACTAAAGAGATATTCTCCTATAGTTTTCACAAAGTTTTGTAAATTTAACTTTAGTATAGGTGCAAATGTTTCTCAGAAGCAAACCCTTCAGATTACTAGTTTCTTTTAAAATACAAGTCAGCAAGGGGTGAGGGTGGAGAGATGGCTCAATAGTTAAGAGCACTGGGGCTAACAATCCTCCATAATTCCAATTCCAGGGGTTCCTATGCCTCTGCAGACACCACACTACATGAGTGCATTTCCACACATCAAGGTAATACACTCATTCACATAAAAAATAAAAATTAAAAAAATTAAAGATGTGATACAAATTGGATCCACGGAATTAATCCTTGAAGGCAATACTGACTATATGACAGCAGTGCTTCTATAACACATGTTCTGAATTTTGTCTATTAAAGTGGAAAGGAGCATTGCAAAGGATGCTATAGTATTAGGTCATGTCCTTGAGGGTCTGCCATTATTAACACCAGCACTGTTGTTTGCTGAGAGGTAACAGCAAAATACCTCTTTGTAAATTGCACTAAGAAGAAGGAAACTGTGAACTCTTACAGTATGCAAGTATTTGCACTATTTATTACCTGCTTAATGGGGATTCTAGAACCAGGTACCAAATGTGTAGAGTTTAGGTGTAATTTTGCAGGATTTTTTCTTGTTGTAATTTAAGGAATCTTTGAATTCTACATACAATAGATGAAACTAGGTGAGCTAAAGTTTAATAGAACTTGTATCTCTTTTAGAGCTTAGGGAAATCTTAATAAATTATAAAAAGAAAATTAACCTGGAGTGGTATCTGGTGCCTTTAATCCCAGTCTTTGGAGAGACACATAGTGACTTCCAGGTAGGCAGGGACTAGGGAGATCTTGTGAAAAAGAACAATAAGTCCAAATAAAACCAAACAATATTACCTAGGAACAAACCTAACCAAAGACACCAAAGACCTCTACAACAAAAATTTTAAACCCTTAAAGAAAGAAATTGAAGAAGACCTCAGAAGATGGAAAAACCTCCCATGCTCATGGATTGGGAAAATTAACATTGTAAAAATGTCCATTTTACCAAAACTCTTGTATAGATTTAATGCAATCCCAATCAAAATCCCCAAGAATTTCTTCACAGGCTTGGAAACAAAAGTTCTTAAATTCATTTGGAAAAACAAAAGACCCTGAATAGCCAAATCAACCCTGAGTGAAAAGAGCTACACAGGAGGGATCTCTATACCAGATTTTAAACTATACTACAGGGCTATAGTCATAAAAACAGCCTGGTACTGGCACAAAAACAGACCTGTTGACCAATGGAACAAAACCAAAGATCCAAGTCTGAGCACATACAATTTCAGCCATCTCATATTTGACAAGGGGGCCAAGAAACCACAATGGAGAAAAGACAGCATCTTCAGCAAGTGGTGTTGGCAAAACTGGATCACCACTTGTAGAAGAATGAAATTAAACCCCTACCTCTCACCCTGTACAAAAGTCAACTCCAGATGGATTAAAGACCTTAACGTGAAACCCCAAACTCTGAAGATGATAGAAGAAAAAGTTGGCAGCAGACTACAAGACATAGGCGTAGGAAAAGACTTCCTAAATCAGACAGCAGCTGCACAAGAATTAAGGTCGACAATTGACAAATGGGACCTCATCAAACTCAAAAGCTTCTGTACATCAAAAGAAACAATCAAGGAAGTGACGAGAAATCCCACAGAGTGGGAGGAAACCTTCACTGCAGATACATCTGACAAAGCATTGATTTCCAGAATATATAAACTACTCAAAAAACAAAGAAAGAAGAAAACAAATGACCCGCTCAATAGATGGAGCAAAGAACTGAACAGAGACTTCACAAGCGAGGAATTAGAGATGTCTGAGAAACACCTCAAGAACTGCTCAACATCACTAATCATTAAGGAAATGCAAATGAAAACCACTTTAAGATATCATCTTACTCCAATAAGACTGGCTAGGATCAAGAAAACAAATGATACCAAGTGCTGGAGAGGTTGTGGGGAAAGGGGAACACTCATCCACTGCTGGTGGGAATGTAAACTCGTACAGCCACTATGGAAAGCAGTGTGGAGAACCCTTGGAAGACTTGGAATGAACTTGCCACCCGACCCAGCCATACCACTCCTAGGCATGTACCCTCAAGACTTACGCCACCACAGAGATACATGCACGGCCATGTTTATTGCAGCTCTCTTCACAATAGCAAGGAGCTGGAACCAACCTAAATGCCCCTCAACTGACGAGTGGATAGAGAAAATGTGGTACATCTACACAATGGAGCTCTATGCAGCAGTAAAGAAAGACGATATCACGAGCTTTGCAGGAAAATGGCTGGAGCTAGAGGACATCATACTGAGTGAAGTAACACAGTCCCAGAAAAACAAACGACGAATGGTATCCCTCATCTGTGGATGCTAGTGCCAATTACCCAATTGTAAGTATTTCTTGTATAGGGCCCCATGAGCTTTTGTCCAAAGCAGTTGGGCATAACGCATTTTGGAAACAACAACAACAACAGAAAAGACTGCATCAAAGAACTGACTGAAACAGTGAATTTCTGCTCAAAACAGTCAACTTCCCCATGGAAAATATTGAGAATGACTAAGAGATGGAAAGCATGTCTGGCAGAATGCATGAGCTCTGGCGGGGTGGGGGAATGAGCGGGAACACGGGTCTAGATTTGTTAAAAATAAATAAATAAATAAATTTATGTGAAAAATAAAAAAATAAAATAAAAACAACAACAAAAAAAAAACAATAATAACAACAAAAAGAAAATGAAATCTGGCTCCTCTTTCTTTCTCCTTTTAGTTCTGTTTCACTGGCTGTTTCTTTGTGATGTCTATTAAATGGCTACTGGTTTGGTCAACACACTTGTTAGCTTCCACACCTATATATTTTATCTTTTTTACTGTATTTATGAAGTTTCTGTTCATCCTTTGCCTGATATTTCTGCTCAATGTGATATTTACATTTCTAAAAGTCACGAACTTAGCAAAAATTATACTATGTATGCAAAACACAAAAATGAGACAATCTCATACAAAGCCATCATTTTAATTTCTACTCATATGACATCGCTTTTTACAGACTCCACAGTTCCAAAACATGATTTTTATACATTATAATTGTATGCATTAACTTATAAAGAAAAGAACACAACACAAATCTAATAGGAGAAATAAGCTTTACATACCAAATATCAAATTTTAAACTCTTAAAGAAAGATAGAAAACTGAGAAAATAGTAGCAGAGTTTGGTGTATATTAAATGGCTAAACTATTCCAAGTACTATTATAAATATGTCTCTTTGAAAAAGCCTGATTTATTTGAAGAAGCATGTGTCAGGGGAGTTAGTGATTTCCTTTATGAAGAGGCATCTGAGGTCAGAGAGAGCTGTAATGCAAATGTGGAGGACTAAACTGGTAACTCCAGCCAGGGACTGAGGTCCATAGTATTAGCACTGAGCAGGGTGCAAGCTGACTTGGCGCAGCTGGGGGCCAGTTCTTGTATTTAGCCAGTACTTCTTAGGAACAAAATTGGACATGGGAGAACATACATTTACATTATGTTCAAATAATTTCCAAATATAGTCAGTGTTGGATAAAACTCATGTTGTTAAATAAGCATTATAGCAGAACAGGCTGTACTTTCTTTTCTTTTTTTCCGTACTTTCCTGTTTCTACTTGTGTTCCTTTTCTCTTTATGTTTTAGAAGTTATTTCCCCCGTTAGCTGCACTATTCTCAATACACAGCTTCTTAAAGGAAGCGGGACTGTGGACGGAGAATGTTGGCTTCCTTTCCACTCTTACTCCCTCTTTCTCTTTTTTCTTTTCCTTTTCTTTTCTTTCTCTTTTTTTCTCTGCCCCTCTACCTGCAGCTCATTTGAATACTGAAGATTGAACTCAGGATGTACTAGGCAAATGTTCTTCAAAAACAACTTACACGGAGTCTTTTTACATTATTAATTGAAAAAGAACCATTATATTTACTTTCCACAATAATTTACTACTCAGTTGCCCCATCTGATTATCAGATTTTGTGGTAGAAATATTAATGTATTCTCTATTAGAAAATTTGAAATATGCTAAATTACATTTAGAAATGTACAATACAGTAACTACTAGATGTTCAATAAATCGCTAAAACATATTCTTCCTGTCTAAATGAAATTTCACTCCTTCACCAAACTTTTCTCATCACTCTACCATTATTTCCTAACTTTTGGTTTAATTTACACTCCCTCTAGTAATGTACTTTCATGTCAGCATTTGCTGCCTTTTGACGTTTGTATAACAACCATTTGAACATGTATAAAGTGCTATCTTATTGTGTTTTATTCCCTGGTGATCTGTAACATTGAGATTGGTTTCATATATATGGCAGCTATATGTATGTTTTATTTTAAGAAATGCCTTTCTGGGTCCTTTTATGTTTCTTTAACCTAGCTCTTTATTTTCTTGTTCTTGAGCTCTCTGTTTTCTTTACATATTTTGGATATTGGCTTCTGAGACATGCTTCAAAGATTCATTTCTCCTAGTTCCTAGGCAGCTCTTTCAAAAGTAAAAATGTCAGTTTCAAAAGATTTAAGGTATTTTAGATTCCCTCCCAATGGGTTGTAGGCATACAGAGTTTAAACAGCTGGTAATATAGAAATCAAATTTTCTCAACTGCGTTTCTTCCAGAAACATCAGAATCACCACATACTTTAAGTTCTTTAAAGAAAACTGCGTATGTTCTTCATCTAAGTGTCCATTTTAAAATGAAGCCTGGAAATTTCAAATAATTTTAAATAAAAAAGAAATAATTACATAGGTTATGTCTTGACTTATTATTTAAAGCAATGAGTTATATTATACTTGTATAATGTGCATTCATAATAAAAAGAATGTATAATTAATAAACTAATAGGGTGCCACTTAATGTTTAGCATATACAATGATTTGTGCTAAATTATATATAAATAATATAGCTCCTATAAACAGATATATACTTACATACAAATATATCTACTATATTGTTTAAAAACTCTTGCCGGGAGTGGTGGTGCATGCCTTTAATCCTAGCACTCGGGAGGCAGAGGCAGGCAGATCTCTGTGAGTTCAAGGCCAGCCTGGTCTACAGAGTGAGTTCCAGGACAGCCAGAGCTACAGGGAGACCCTGTCTCAAAAAGACAAAAAACAAAACAAAACAAAACAAAACCCAAACCAAACCAAACCAAACCAAACAAAAAAAAACTCTGATTTACATTATATTTTTCATGTCAGATTTTTATTTAATTATTTTTCTTTATTTATGTGTGTGTGTGTGTGTGTGTGTGTGTGTGTGTGTGTGTGTTTACATGCATAAGCAAGGGTATGTGGGTACCCATGGAAGTGAGTTTGAGGATGTCTAGTTCTCTGGAGTTGGATTTCCAGGCAATTATGAGCTGCCAAACATGAGTGCTGGGAACCAAACTTGGGTCTTCTGAAAGAGTAGCAAAGGTTTTTTTGCTGCTAATCCATCTGTCTAGCTCCTGTATATCATTTATTTTAATATATTAAAATCAATGAACTTTTCTCAGAAAGCTTGTTTTTCACCAAAACTAAATTGTCTCAGAATTCCTTTAGTTCATGTGTATTAGATGAAGTTTAAAGACAGTTTTAATCGTCCTCCTTTTGCCTGTTCCTGCAGCGTCTGTCTAATGGCTCCATAGACTCAACAGATGACACCAGCCAGATAGTGGAACTGCAAGAACTGCTTGAAAAGCAAAACTATGAAATGGCCCAAATGAAAGAACGTTTAGCAGCTCTTTCTTCCCGAGTGGGAGAGGTGGAACAAGAAGCAGAGACAGCAAGAAAGGATCTCATTAAAACAGAAGAAATGAACACAAAGTACCAAAGGGACATCCGAGAGGTAAGTGTTTCACCACTCTGTCTTGCTTCTGTAATGGATCTAGGGTGCTGCCTCTGAGCTCTCTCCATAATATCCTCTAATGGTATGTAGTCTTTACCTCTGAAAAGACCATAATTTAGAATCCATTATATTAGTTATGTATCTGTTCAGTAAGACAGAAATAGTTTACCTTGTCAACCCTATAAATATGTATGAAAAGAAAGTTTTACTATTAAGTCTCAGCTCTGATAAAGGCTTTCTGAAGATTTTAGTGAAATTCCAAAACTTTAAGGTTTTAGTTTTAAATAGCCATCCATGTGTGTATGAATCATGATTTTTATAATCTCATATAGAAAATTTAAAAACATTACTTTAAATCATCTCCTCTTTTATTTCGATTTTGTCTACGAGTATGGAGGTTTATGTATGAATATGCTATACATATATATAACATAACTTTTCCTTTTATGCATATTCCTTTCTTCTTTCTAGGCTTAGCATTGCCTTGTCTACTGAATCAGAGAGTAATTTAAAGTTACTCAAAAGATGCAGGAAGATAATTTGTAATATTGTCACATGATCTTACTTTGACAAAAATTTCATTTTTTAACTAATTCTTGAAAAGTATTTCCACCTAAGGAAATTTTGTCTTGGGAATTTTTAACTTTTCCGTTTTTATATATTATATATATATGTATATATACTTATCAAATATCTCAGTGTTCTGTATATAATGCCTTGGGCCTCTTCATACCCCCTTCCACATCAGCACCTTACTATAGCCCCTTCCCCCCAGTGGATTTCATGCAGACTGTCATTCATGTTAAGGCTTATGGAGTTCAGTTAGTACCCCCTGATGTCCTTCAGTGGAAATTCATTCATTGGAATATAGTCAGATTATCGAGAGTCACTCTCTTTAAGAAGATCAGCTCTTCCTCACCCAGTAGTAATCAGCTGCCCAATGGCTCTTCTGCTAGGATTGGTACCTGCTGCTCAATCCCATAGTTCTATGTCTGCTTGAGTTTTCAGGGTCTTGTATATGCTGATACCATTGCCATAAGTTCATATGAGTAAGATCCCAGTTCCATACGGTCATGCATCTCCTGCCCTGGCTCTTAAGATCTTTCACCTCCTCTCTCACAATGGTCCCCGGGCCCTGAGTTCATTGCCCTCTGTTGTATGAAGGAGGCTTGTTGATGAGAATTGAGAGGTGCATTAAGATTCTCTATACTCCTCATCTAACTCTCACTATGTTCCATGAGTTCTAAATGTAGATGTTCCATTATAGACATGTCCTTTAGAGTTGGGAATTTCACAGACACTGTGTTACCAGCTGTAGAACTCTTTGATCCAAAAGAAGGTTCTTTGATGAGTGGTGACTGGCATATTTGTCCATAAATATAAGGATCCATATTTAGCAAATACTGAGAAATTACATTTGTCTATGGAGGTGACAGCCATGGAATTTTCTCTAAGATCTATGACCTTCTCCAACTATGTATGTTTTGCTGTGTTTACAGTACCACACAGTGTTCGCTCAGATTGAGTAAGGTCTAGGTTCAATTTGTTAGCTGTTGATAACCCCCAATGTAAATGATCCACTATGGCCCCAATAAAGATTGCTGTGCTAGTCATTATTGTTGTTATTAGGCCTTAAAGCTGGGGTGGGGCCTTCGATTGATTTTCTTCCTTAGTAGCTTGCATAGTATCCTCTAGAACTATGAGAATTAGTCTTCAGAATGGTGGCTTTCAGGTCTTGTCTTATCAGTCATTCATTTGTAAATTGTTATGTTTTTCTGTGTGACTAGGTATTAAATAGCTGACCCTATTCTTTGTACCTAGATCTTTTTCCTCAGTCCATTTTATAATGTTTGCTTCCATTTTTTCCACTAAAAGTGTTGTAAATCATCTTATTGATTTCTAGTTACTGATAAAAGGAATCATTCTCAGTCCTTCAAATGACTAGAACTGGTTTGCATTCTTCTGTCTTTGACCATTGTTTTTCTGGGGACATAATATGCTGGAGTCCCTTTCCTTACCCTACCTTGGTGTGCCTTTTCTCTTAAATCTACCCCTTACTTTGCTGTAGATGTATAAAGGATTCTAACTCCTAAAGTACCTGTGGACTTCCAGTTTCTATTTCCATCTTGCTTTTCTTCTCTTATTTCCTGGTGATTATACCTAAACTTCTAAAAGATTTCTCAACCATAGCATCTTCAAACTTGTTTACTCCATACCACCCCCCCCAAAAAAAATGCTTACTCTCCAGCAGTTAGTTTCATCCACCTAATTTCATTATGTTTAGTCCAAAATCTTGGAGGTTCCACGGAACCACTTTTTAAACTCACATATTTTATTAGATTCAGTAGTGATCCTATACTCTGAAATTCAGTGTCTAACTTCTCACAATCTTCTGAGCTTTTCTTGTTTCACGCAATCATGATTTTTCAAGGTGTGGTTACAGTAATCACTTTACTAATCTTCCATGTTCTGTGCTTGGCTCAACTCAGTCTGTATTCAACACAACAACCTGAGCACCCTTCCTATGAATCTGGTTAAATTTCTTTTCCAAAATTCGTTTATGTTGTGTATTCTACTTGCAATAACATCAAAGCCCTGGAAACACCTTAAGAAATATGTACAAAATAATACATCCCCCTGATCTTCGGGAGATCATCTTACTCTCATCCTAGCCCTCTTGCTTGGTTCCATTAAGGGAGCTCTTAAGCACCTGGGATCTACTTTTTGCATTTAACATCCTTTGCTTTTTTTTTTTTTCCCCACAAGTGCTGTCATCTCAAAGAAGTGCCCTCTGACCTTATTTCACACGTGTACTTGCTTTTCCTCATTTTTCGTTTCTGTATCCCATAGTGCAAATTACTCCCTATGTAATACTTTAGGTTTGTTGTGTTTTGCTCATTAGTCTTTCTCTAATTACCTACATTTTGATTGGGCATATAAGAGACACTCAAAAATCTCTATTGGTCTTCTAAGAGAACACTAAAATGTATGGGTGAGGTTGGAATATGAATTAAACAATGCTTACTATTACAGGAATAGACAGTGGGAGCTCCACTGCAGACCAGATGACACACTTTTATACATTCTAATAGCTGCTTCCCTCAAGGTAATGTAAGGTATCACCAGGACCCCTACCTTTTAAGATATTTATTCAACTTTTACTTTCTGCATTTCTTCATTCTAGTAGTTTCAATGATTTAGATCTTTCCTCCAAAATTTAAGTAATTACCTACCTCCGTAGACCAGGCTGACCCTGAATTCGCAGAGATCCACCTGCCTCTGCCTCCCAAGTGCTAGGATTAAAGGACTGTGCCATCACGCCCAGCTGAACAATATATTTTAAAAGTGCCTTGAACAAAACAATTTAAAAATGTTGTGTTACTATAACAATTTCAAACTGTTACTACAGTGTAACATGAAATTCAGGGTAGTTAAAATCTGTGTTCCCAGGCCATAGTCACTAATATTTGGCTTCAGAATAAACTCTCTTTTACTCCCTTTCATGTGAGAGTTGTATATGTTTTTATCAATAATAACAATAGTTTTACTCAATTGTAATTATATTTTTAAAAATCACCTATACTTTAATGGTCACCTAAAAAAGGCAATGTTTTTGTTATTCTTTCCAAAATGTCAACATTTTGTGAAATTCATATCATTTTCACTCAAAGTCCCAGACTCTGCTTCGTAATTAATGCACCTCTAGGCTGTGGTTACACAAGGACTAATGCATTGCAAGTTTCTTAATAGAAAAGAAAATGAAAGATAATCATTTTTGGTACTTTCTTAGAATTGTAGTGCTTTATGACTTAAATATAGCACAAGTAAAAAATATTCATTGAATTAATTAAGAACACAATTATGAAGTATGAAAAACAGCCTTCCAATTAAAAATTGAAAGGTACTTTACTTTGTATATGTTCAGTCAATGGTTTCTGAGCATATTTTTCAAACTATCTTTGTAAAGAAACTTTAAAGTTTCATTTTAGCTGCTTCTTACACTGATTTTTCACATAAAAGTAGGTGAGGTGGATTACAGCTTAGACACAGTACGTGAAGCAGAAACATAGTTGTAAAATGTGGCTTTGCTCTGTACTTATTAATCAAGAAACTATTAACCATATATTATTATAATACTCAAACGAAGGCTGGAGAGATGGCTCAGTGGTTAAACACATGAGATGCTATTGCAGAGGACTTGAGTTCAATTGTGAGCACTCACACGGCAGCTAACAGATATTTGTCAGTCCAGTTTCTGGGGATCCTACACCTCCTTCTGACTTCTGCAGGCATTGCATGACACAGGTGCACTTACAAACATGCAGGCAATACAGTCATAAACGTGACATAAAAATAATATTTAACTGATTATACAGATATGCAAAGCCCTAATGAAACACTTTAATTACATTTTATTTTGTGAATAAAGCCAGCTTATCTTTTTAATGTCATACTGAAAAGTTCTTCTGCCAGGCATGGTGGCACATGCCTTTAATCCTAGCACTCAGGAGGCAGAGGCAGGCGGATCTTTGTGAGTTTAAGGCCAGCCTGGTCTACAAAGCAAGTTCCTGGACAGCTGGGGCTACAGGGAGACCCTGTCTCGAAAAGACCAGAAAAAAAAAGTTCTTCAGACATTTACATACTAATCAAATGAATAAATCTACATGTTTTCTCTGATATTAAGTGAAGCACAAATTACATGTTAACTTTACTGTCTTTAAGTTACTATAGAACTATATTTAATAAAATAGAATCCAATTACATGGAAACTTCAGATAAGAAATCATTGGATCATTATGTTATTTTCCTTTTTACATAACAGTTTTTAGGAACTAGGAAAAGCTTTCTTTTTTAGAATCTCCAAGTGACACAGAGGAAAAGCTATTTCTATGACTTGTAAATTCAAAATTTATTTTTGGTAACACAGCCCGCAGTTAAAAACTGAATCACTCCCATGAATCACTGAGTCAAAAATGCAATTCCAGATTCACATTCGAGGACTCCTACATGGAATGTGTGCCACAGACCTAGAGAAGATAATTGTGGAGCTATTAGTAATCACTAACAACGAGGTCATTGTTTAATTGCTTTATCTTCTAAATGTCCCATACAAAGCAGTTAAGCTATTATATCACCCAGAGCTTGATAATAATGTGTGCTAGGTATTAGTATCCCAACAAAAAGAAAAAATGTGAAAGTGTATAAAATATTATTTACTTACACATATTTATAATATTATTTAAAAGTGTATAAAAATAATATTTACTTTACTTGTGGTAAAAGAGTAAAAAACCAGGGACTGGAGAGATGGCTCAGTGGTTACACTGGTGGCTGCTCTTGCAGAGGACCAGGGTAGGGTTCCTAGCACTCACATGGTGGCTAACAACCATCCTAACTCTTGTTCCTGCGGATCCAACATCTTCTTCTGACCTCCCAAGACATTTCACAACATGGGCATGCTTACATACATGCAGGCAATACACTCAGACACATAAAAAAAATAAAATCTTTGTCTTGGTGCTATCTTTGCTATGGGGATTAACTTTTATTCTTTTCATTTGTCCTACATTCATCTTTCCATTGCAATTATCTCAAAATCACATTCAGAGTCACCATTATCATTACTATATGAACACTTTTCACAGGACAGCCAATTGGCAGTTTACAATAATGTTTTCTACCATTTCCAACTTTTTATTTTCCCGGATCTTATTAACTACTTATGTTCATTTTGTTGCTTGTTTCCTCGACCTATGGTTAAATATTTCCATACTCTCTAAAAGTCTGGAAAAGTTCTACTGAATTTTGGTCAATAATCAGAAAGGGAATTTATCACTTTGATTTTTATTTTCTTGGAATCGTCTATTTTCCTGTCTTTTTTTTTTTCAAACCAGTCCTGGTTTCTTGGCCTTTTTACTATTGCACTTCTTGTGGAGTTCTCTTATTGTACTATTTTTTAAATTTTTATTTTTTGTGTGTATGAGTGCTTACCTGCATGTATGTAAGTGCATCACATCCATGTCTGGTGCTGACAGAGGTCACAAGACAGCATGGGATCCCTGGGAAATAGAGGTACAGATAATTGTAAGTGCCCTTGTGGGTCCTGGTAATGAACCAGGGTACATTGCAAGAGCATCAAATGCTCTTAACCTCTGAGCCATCTTTTGAGCCCCCTGATAAGTTATAATTACCCATTTGGCACGACCTAAAGTTACCTGGAGCCTTAATGAGTAAATATTTAAATCATCTTGGCTGGTGGATATATCTGTGGGGGATTATCATGATTGCTAATTTGTATAGGAAGACCCAATACATTTTGCCCCAATCCTTAGGGATGGGGTCCTGACCAGTTTAAGACAGGAAAAAGATGACCGCAAAGAGTTAACAGGCAAGGATATGTTTATTTGCTTTCTGCTCCTCACTGTGGAAGTGATGTGACTAGCTGCTTCAGACCCACCTGACTTCCCTGAAATAATGGACCATAACTTGGAATTATATACAAGCCAAGACAAATATATGCTTTCCTCCCCATGAGTTTTTGCTTAATTTTTGTTTTGGTCAGGTTGTTTGTCATAGCAACAGAAATGAAGGTAAGATGATTATTATTTTTAAAAAGTAGATGGAAGCGGTGTGATGCCATGAATTTAATTCCAGCATTCTGGAGGGAGCCAGAGGCAGGAAGGTCTCTGTGAGATGGAGGACATTGTGGTCTGCATAGGCCCTTCCAGGTCTGCTGGGGCTACAGGCAAAACCTGTTTCAAAAAGACAAAAACAAAACAAAACAAAACAGAACAAGTAGAAAAAACAAGGGATCATGTCCCTAAGGGGACACAGACACAGAATATTTTAGGGAAGATGGAACACTCATTCTAAACTGAAATTTAGAAGTTAAGGATTTAGATACAAATAAACGTATTTGTGGATGATTGAGAAGAAAAGACTGTCTTTTATTTATTTTTTTAATTTAAATTTTATTGATGGTTTGTGCATTTCGTACATCATTTTCCAATTCAGATCAGGCATATTTCCCTTTCCCTTCCCCCCCACCCCCACCCCATCCCAGATCATGTATTCTGCCATAACTGTCCTGCATCTTTCAGATTTTTTTTTCATTTTTTAGCTATAAGTGATAATCCATGAGTATAAGCATCCTTCGTGCAAAACCAATCTACCTGTTTTATAAGAGATTACCTCTATAACAGTTGGCTCCAATTTACAGTTGGAGAACGACCTCATCATCATCATCATCATATTTCTCCTTTTTCTATGGGGGGTAGGTAAGAAATTCTCTCATATTAAAACATTCATGACACCTAGAAGGTAAGTTTCGTTAGGACTCATTATAAATAATTGTTACAAGTATGATGTCAAAGATGTTATTTTAAAANGATCCTACTAATGAAGAACAAGCAATTAGATATATAGGTATTTAAGCAGCACTAATAGTTATGGTAGGTTACTTTAGCATAGACACATGTTTGGATATGTTAATCCATGAATTACAATTTTCCCCCCTGTTAAATATGACAGGGTCTTACTGTGGCTTATAACATCTCCTAACCTGTAGAGGGATTAGGCTTGTGGCATCAGCCATGGGTTATTCCTCCAAGGAGAGAGCCAATAGCCAATTAGATTTGGGATATACAGGCACATGGCTGCCTCTGCTGCACAGTATTTCCAGGCAGGTGAGGTGTAGCTGGTGCTGACGGTGGAGTCTTGCTTGACTCAGGGAGACCCGTATTTGCTTTATTGGTGAAAAGACTGTTTTAAATGGCTCCTATTTCTTTAGGAAGTTTGTAAGAAAGATTGCTCTGTAGGTGGGGCAGGAGATCCCTGAGCTCTATTATCTGAAAAGTAAGGAAGGATCTGATTAGGAATGGAGTGACAGAATGAATTGCAATAATAATAATAATAATAATAATAATAATAATAATAATAACAATAATAATACATAAAAACAACAACCATGTCCTCAGTTCCTCATGTCATGGAGGAGGGTTTTAAATGGCAAGGAAACACCCCAGCACCATGAGGTTTCCTCTTGCAGGTAAACTGAACTAATCTTTCCCCTACAAAGTTGATGCTGTATCTATCATCAAATGTTCATGTATCCTCCTAGAAAGATAAAAATGTTGAAATGCATTTTATCAAAAATTATACAGTTTAGGGCTGGAGAGATGGCCTAGCAGTTAAGAGGGCTGACTGCTCTTGCAGAGGACCCGGGTCCAAACCCTAGCACCTACGTGGCGGCTGAGAACCATCTTTAACTCCAGTTCAAGGGGAATCCGACACCCCCTTCTGACTTCCACGGTATTGCATGACCCAGGTGCACAAACCTACATGCAGACAATACATTCATACACATATGAAAATTAAAAAAAAATTAAAAAAGAAAAAAATTATACAGTTTAAAATTAGTGTTTAAAATATCAGTTTCATGACTCTCACCAGTTCCCTTGGTAGTTGATGTCTTCCTACTGTTATATCTACTGAGCTTTCTGAGATCATACTTAACTAAAATGTATATAATAAAGAACGTTGTAAAGTTTCTAAGTCCTTTCGTAAATTTATTGTGAATATGATTCAACTATTAATTTTAGCCTTCTTTTAAAAATTATTATTATTATTATTATTATTATTATTATTACTATTACTCATTTCCTGCTATCCAGTCCAGTGTTTCCTGCATCCTGGGAAGGTTCTGTATTCCTGAGTTATGTTCCTAGCCCCTACCTCATTTTTAGCTCTTCAATTCTTCCTTTGTTTGTGAAAAGAGGAGCTCAGCCGCGGCATTGCACGACACGGGTGCACAGACTTGCATGCAGACAGTGCATTCATACACATACAGAAATAAATAAAATTAATAAAAAAAATTAAAAAAAAAAAGAGAAGAGGAGCTCGGATGGTATTTGCAATGTTTTGTTTGAAGGCTGATTTGCCACTTCAGCTATGACTACCATTTTAACAAACACTGCTTCCAGTTCTGCACATATTTGTAATTCTATCTTTTATATAATGAAAAAACTTAGCTGACACATCATTCACAGCAGGAAGTTTCAAAGAATACTTCCTTATATCCTTAGACACAAAAAGGTCCTGGTTGGTGTAATATAAAAAAAAAATAAAGACTTCTGATTGAGTAGTAAAATAGAGTAAGAATATTTAAAACGCCTTTGAAATGAGCCTTTACTGGGCTGGAGAGATGGCCTAGCAGTTAAGAGCGCCGCTCTTACAGAGGACCCGGGTTCGATCCCCAGCACCCACATGGCGGCCAAGAACCGTCTGAAACTCCAGTTCCAGGAGAACTCCAGTTCCAGGGGAATCCGACACCCTCTTCTGACCTCCGCGGCATTGCACGACACGGGTGCACAAACTTGCATGCAGATAGTACATTCATACACATACAGAAATAAATAAAATTAAAAAAAAGAAATGAGCCTTTACTTAAAGAAAGCCATGATTTGATATTTTATTATTTTATTTAAGTAAAATTATATCTGTCATTCATGGTGGCATACATCTTTAATCCCAACATTCAGGAAGTAAAGGCAGGTGGATCTCTATGAGACCTAGGCCAGCCTGATCTACATATTGAGTTCCAGGCCAACTAAGGTCACAGAGGGGGAAAAAAAAAAAAACGCATATATATGACAATATGACAGATTCTTCTTTTCTTTTCTTTTTTTTTTGGGGGGGGTTTGAGACAGGGTCTTCCTGTAGCCCCAGCTGTCCTGGAATTAACTTTTAAAATGTTATTTATAGGCAATGGCACAGAAGGAAGATATGGAAGAAAGAATCACAACCCTGGAGAAGCGCTACCTCAGTGCTCAGAGAGAATCGACCTCTATTCATGATATGAATGATAAACTAGAAAATGAGCTGGCAAATAAGGATGCCATCTTACGGCAGGTTCAGTATCTCTGTCTTGATTTTCCTATGGTTCATGTGCAACGCCCTCTCCATTTTCTCAATTCATGGCATAAATAACATAGGATATTTCTTGGCTGATAATCAACTATGCTATAGGTTTAAGAATAGAAACAATGGAACAACTTTTTAATGCATAATTTTAATAAAGATATCAGTTATACTTTTAATAATAAAGTGATAACTATTGTTTTCTCTGTATAAAACAGACCCAAAGGAGTTTTATGTACTACCTCACTGAATTCTAACCACTGCCTATGTGTTAGGTACAGTTATTCTAGATGGGATATTAAGATGCAGTCATGAATATTTCGGAAAGTCAAACACATGGTAAAGAGCTGGAAAGTCTACCCAGATTGACAGCAGGCATGGGAGGAGTATAGCCCATGCTTTTAAAAATGAAGTTTTAATATTACCCATACTTAATCATTTAATAATGACTATTGTTCTTATGTTACTTCAACAGAGAATTAGAGTTGAGCCAGAGTCCTCAAGATACACAACCCTAAAATACTATTTCGCCATTTACAGAAAGCTCTGCAGACCCATCTCCAGAATACAAACTCTTGTCCTTCTGTACTCCTCTGTATTCCACTCCAGTATAAAACTATGACTTTGCTATTTTCTTTTCATGGTACTCAGACCTGTTAACATTGAGCTATATTCCATTTATTCAAATTAAAACTAATTAGAAATTTCTTTTCATTTATTGCCAGTAGTGAAAGATTTGATACTTTAATGTGTTGAATTTCCATAAGGATAATTGATAAATAATATGTAAACACGTGATGGCCATGATCACTTGTGGCCATAGCCAATTTAAAGTCTAGAAAAATGGCAGAAGCCCAAAGCTCATAGGACTGGTACTTGCTAATCTAATTCTGACCTTTTAAATGTCACTTTTATCATTACAACTTCAGATGGAAGAGAAAAACAGGCAGTTACAAGAGCGTCTTGAGCTGGCTGAGCAAAAGTTGCAGCAGACCATGAGAAAAGCTGAAACCTTACCTGAAGTAGAGGCTGAACTGGCTCAGAGAATTGCAGCCTTAACAAAGGTACTGCCTTAAAACGCATGGTCAGTCTAGATGTATTTGCAGATAGAACTGTCAAAGAAGAATTTGTAAATATTTTTTCAGGCTATGTTAAAGTTACAACAGCCTAACATTTATTATCTTTGTTCTTTAATGATTTGCTTATTATTGCCTATCTTATATTTAGTGACTTGAATGATTGCTAAACAGCCATGATGATTTCCTTGCTTATTTAAACAATAGAAAAATAAGCAAAATTACAAGTTGTTGCTATAGTTAATTTTTCATGGTAATATTGACAAATAAAAATAATCATGGAGTTAAAGATCTAGTGTTTCTTTTAATGTTTCAAATATATGTGCATGAAACACAAAATTTAGCTCCTTCATATAAGTGGTTTTCTATTGGAAACATAGGAAATATAGTAAACTGTTGATTCCTATTAGACAATAATATGATAAAACTTGTTAGAAGCTAGAAATTAAAAATGTAAAGTTAAAAGCCATTAAGTCATCCTAATGTGTTTTTATAATTCCTGAAATACTAAAATTAGTAATACTGTAGAATACTGGCATTTTAGGCATAATGTGGCTCAGAGATTCTAAACTATATATTATAGAATTGTACAGATATTCTAATATAAAATAAGTTTATTTTGATCTCTTAAGGACAAATGGAAATGACATTCTTTTATTATTGTACATGCATTTCACCTAAAAATTCCTGATTTTGTCATTAATTCATATTTTATTTTTATGTAAACTCAAAGGTATTACACATCTTAAATGTTTACATGATCATTGCTTTTGCTAAGTGTTCCAGGCTACAAAATAAATAGATGCCATGGATATGTGTACTTCAAGTTACATTCTGGCATTGGACATTATCCAAGGCAGCTAGTCAGTCAATGCAACAGTGTTTCCATTAAAATGAAGCACTATTTAAATGAGAAAGCAAAAACTGGACAAAGAAGAACAGGTTTAGAAAGCATTGGAATAAATGAATTATAGGGTACTGTTACTTGAGGAAACAGTCCAATTATGGTAAGATAATAACTTACATCTTTCTACAGTCATAGACTAAGGCAGTAAATCACTTTGACAATTTTCAAAATGTTGGCTTTTTTTTAATTTATTATTTTTTATGTGTATGAGTGTACTGTCTGCATGTAGGTTAGTGCACCTGTGTCGTGCAATGCCGCAGAGGTCAGAAGAGGGCGTCGGATTCCCCTGGAACTGGAGTTAAAGATGGTTCTTAGCCGCTATGTGGGTGCTGGGAATCAAACCTGGGTCTTCTGCAAGAGCAGTTGGCACTCTTAACCGCTGAGCCATCTCCTCAGCCCCAAAATTTTGGATTTTTTAATTTGACAGATATATCATATAATTGGGAAATATTTTTCAACTTATATAAAGCTACCCAAGCATGTCAACATTACTATGCTTTTCCTGCAAAAACATATTTTAAAATACTATACTATGGATAAAAGTATGTTACCTTGAGTTTCTTTAATCTGAGAAACATGAGGAATTTTCACGAAGAGTTAATAAACTAAATTCTGCTATTGTAGAATTAAGAAAGCATATAAAACTTTAGTGTAAAATTATCATTCTTATTTCATTGAACAAAACAGCAAAGTATAGAATTTGTCAAAGAAACATTATCTAAAGTTTATCAAATCCTTGCCCCAAGTTAAATTTTGGTAGATTAAAAATAAAACAAATATATTTGATATACAGAGCTTTTAATTAAATATTCCTAGAATCATTACTTGAAACTCTAACATGTAGAAATTGGTGTTTCACACTTGCTGTCATCCTCTTTATCTCTCGGGTACTGTATTAGTGTAGATGAGCGACACAAACAGAGATTGCCTCAGCTGCCAAAGCTTCTCTCCATTTAACTCTCTGATGTTTTTATTTTTCAGAAAACAATTTTTAACATTCTTAAAAAATTCTTCTAATGCTATGTAATTAATCCTTTACTTCCTGTCACTTTCCCTCCTGATGGTTCTATAGCACCAACATATTTCAGGTATAAAAAATGCTTTACATGTTACTGACATTTATTTTGTTATGTAAATTTCTATGTGCTGAGATATCCTGAACAGACTCTTGCTCTGTCCATATTTATAACATTTGAGTTGATTCCGTTCCTCTAGACCCTCTGACTTTAGTAATCTCGCTCTCATCCCTGTCTTCTTTACTCAGTACTCTTAGGGGTGATCTACATTACCTATTTGATTCATAATCTATTTCAATTCATCGTCAGCATCTCAATATTATTGATTATTAAGTAGTCCTTTTAATTTCTTACCCTCTCAACCACTCTTAAAGAAAGAAAAATCTGTTTAACTTAAATGTAAGATTTGGTGTCTAATACTTTGAATGATACTTTAAGCAACTCCTCAAATATTTCATTTAATGTAATTGTATATATATTTTTATTTTTACTTCTCTGCCAAAATTATGTTTATTTTAAGGCTTTTGTCTTACTAACTTTAATTTCTCCATTTCTAAATGTATTCACACTTTTCTCACAATCATTTCTGTCTGTTGCTCTTTTTCTTTGCTTGAAAAAAACCTTTAGCTCATTTAAAATTTCCCTGTATTATATTAAAGTGTGAAACCAAGGTGAAACTAATTTTCCTTCATGAAGAAATAAAACAATAGCAGACTGTTCCTTTGCAACCTTTGTGTCTGCATCATTGCCGCAACTGCTGTTCATGGGTCTAAGCTGAACAAAGCCCAAGAGAGTTCTTGAAAACCTGATCCAGTATTGCTTAGACATGAAAATTGTAATTATTCTTTGGATGATGGGTCTATTTTTTCATCTTCCAGAGAGAAAGGGATACAAAGTACACAAAGCTCACTTAAGGCTTTTAGAAAGAATTATTGACTAATGCCCATAAATGAAAGTAAATCTGGGCTTTGATGTGTTTATATATAATTAACTATCAAAGATCATTCTGGACTCGTGATCATATAATTTGTTATATCTACTTCTTTAATTAAAATGCATATTTCTCAGGAAGGATATAATTCATCTTGAACTCTCTTAGGTATTTCATTCATTTTAGTACTAATAAAAAGTGTCAGCAATAAAATAATGTTTTAGAAATGACATTATTTGTATTTCATACCTGAAATGAATCTTCATAAACTTTTTCTTACATGTTCTGTAGTAAAGACAGAAACTTGTAGAAGTTTTAAGGACATTGAGGAAGTTGTGTTTTTGAAGAGAGACTAGTACAAGATGCAGTATTTAGATCTTCATTGTTTTGTTGTTGTTTTTGTTGTTTGGGTGTTTTTGGTCTCCTTGAGACAGGGTCTCCCTGCAACTCCAGCTGGCCTAGATCTCACTCTATAGACTAGGCTGGCCTTGAACTCTCAGAGATCTGCCCGAGTGCTGGGATTAAAGGTGTTCGCCACCAAGCTGGGCTTATATTCATTGTTTTAAATCTATCAGCAGTTAATTGTCATAACTTAAATGCCTATAAAATATTCAAGTTTATTTATAAATTTAGGCTACACAGTTTCAATAGTCTCTTCACAAATTAGCTGCATTTTTTCTTAGCAGGACTTGAAAGTTGTAAATTCATAAAACCCAGTTCTAGAGAGATGGCTCAGGGCTTAAAATTAGCTACTCCTCTTGCAGATGAATCAAGTTTGATTCCAAATACCCACATCTGGTCAAGCATAACCACCTGCAACTCCAGCTGCCATCTTGCCACCTCTACAGGAACTGTTCTTACATGCACCAATCCACACATACACACACTTCCTTACACATAATTACTTCAATTTTTAAGAATAAATTATACGATATTAAAACAAAATTATTTTCTTTCATGATCATGGTGATTTTTTGTGTTGCCTCTATTTGGATATTTGTGGAAGACATTAGGGAGGAAATCGAACTTTGTTTTATCATATTTTCATGATTCTCCATGTTTATAAAATTAAACTACGAGAAAGTAAATGCTAAGAAATATAAATGTTAATTCTGCATTACAATTTACATACATATGACAAATTTGAAATGTTAAATTTTTATTCTTCAGATTGCACTGAACTTTGTTGTGGAAATAGATCAAATGTATATTAATCAATGCATGAATAAGTTAAAATATATTTTCAGATACTGCATGCTATTTTTATATGTATCTTCTATTGATATTAAATAAGTTTCACTATTTCAGAATTAACCTGTAATATATAAAATAATTTATTTTGGAATTAAAATTTGTTGTCCTGGCATAGGGTTGTTTTAGTGTAATAATTACTTTACTTGTAATTATAATTTAAATGTTGATGTAATGTTCTGTGTACTTTGTGCATAACATCCTAATACAGCTCAGCTCTCAGCAATATCTCATGCTTTAACACTACACTTGTGGTAACCTGACAATCACTTCCAAAAGATGGAACTAACCTAAGCACTGGGCAAACAACCTCACAAAGGTTCTGTGCTTTATGTTCATGTCAGGGCACTATTTTCTTTTCATAGCAAAAAATCAACGCAGAAATGATTTTGGTGTGGTCCTTCATGTCGTTTCAGAGCATTCACAACCTTTATTGGCCCCACAACATTCTTGTTACCTTGATAAGTTGAGGACGTTTACTCATGTTCATTTAAAATTTTAAATTACATCTGCAAATAGGCGATTATATTCTAGTAGCAATGTTCACTGTGTACAGACGTCATTTCTTAAGACTTCCACTGTTGCTGAGGAAACTCAATCCTGCATGAACTGAAGAATATTCAGAATACCTTATCCTGTGGCTAGATACTATTTCTGATTTCTACAGATTAGGATTTACAGAACTTTTGCTCCAAAACCCCCACACCTGACTCGTTGCCAAGAGCATCCCTCCATACTGAGATGCTAGAATTTCATTATTTTTGTTTTCAGTAAATTTGATAGGCCAGAAAACAAACCAAAGTACAAAATGCTTAATGATATATCAGAAATGTAAACTAGTGTTCAGTTCCTCATAATCCCAGTTACTACATGCCTTTTCCTGAGTTGCTTTAACTCATCCTTTGGTAATTTTTCATTGCCAGCTGTCACTAACCTTCCATATCTGAGGTTCACAGCTTTTTATTTGAGCATATCATTGTCTTCCGTTTAATACCCATCAACTGCATTGTCTTCACCAGATATCAATATAGTTCTTTCTACATAAAATTCTATTAAAGTATTAAATTTGCTGTCACATTTTTGTTTTAAGCATTCTGTGCTGTGTTCTGTTCTGTGTCAGTGTCTTTAGTTCTGATTTTTCAATTTTGTCCCTCTCCTTTTCCTTGACTTGTTAGTCTGATCCAACCTCTTCTACCTCATCTGATGATTATCAATATGTTATGGAAGCTAAACTCCAAGAAATGATCTCCATACGTAGGAAGGTAGTCCTACTGGACTTTACTTTCTATTGCTAAATAGAATCCATCTAAGTTTTTTCTTTTCGTTTATAAAAATTCTGTTACTTTTATTTATTGATAATCGACCATTTGTGCAGTTCAGTGCTTCAGGAGCTTAAGATTGGACAATGGCAGGTTTGTGATCAAACCATGCACAGTCTGCATGTTACATTTGGCTGATTTCATTGCTCATAAGTAACTTCACTGTCTTGCTGACGCTTGGATGTAACAGGCCTTTGTAGCTGACACATTTCGAGCAATGCTGTTCAGCTGCCTGTTTAAAGAAAGTTTCTTTGGGAAAAAATACGTTTGCAATTGGTAGTAGCTTGCTTTACATTTTATTTCAATTTATTTAAATGGAAAGCATCAACACATCTTACATTTAGGTACATTTTTCATATTTCTTAACAGGCCGAGGAGAGACATGGAAACATTGAGGAACGTATGAGACATCTAGAAGGCCAACTTGAAGAGAAGAATCAGGAACTTCAAAGAGTACGTATAAGAGGCAATTTCCCCCATCGTTAATTTTTGGACTTGGAGACTACATATTAGAAAGAAAATTCTCATTATTAAAGGTTATTTTTAAAATCTTGTAGTTATGTTCTGTGCACTTGATGGGAAAAAAGTTTCTACTGAGTTAATTAAAACATACAGAAAGTTAAATCCAGTTCAAATTCAGCAAAACTATAAAACTAACCTTGAATAGTGATGAGTGGTTTTTTTCATATTAAATACATTTTTGTTCTTTTTCTTCGATATAAGGCCAGGCAAAGAGAGAAAATGAACGAGGAGCATAACAAAAGATTATCTGACACTGTGGACAGGCTTCTGACTGAATCTAATGAACGTCTACAGCTACACTTAAAGGAAAGAATGGCTGCGCTAGAGGAGAAGGTAAGGGCAGGAGGGAAGAAGCACATGAAGGCTCAGCCGTCTACGTCCTGTCTATTTGCTATCCTGCTGTGAACATTGAACTGAGCAAGTAATGAACTTACTTTCTTTAGTCTAAAAATACCTGGTACCGTCTTGAGAAATTATTCAATAATTTCTAGTAAACATAACACCAAGATTTCAATGATTAATTCATGATGCACAAATATTTCATATTAGTAGGTGTATAAGAAGTAAATGGCTTAAAATGTGCTCTTATTTGCAAAGGAAATTTTCATTTATCTTTCCACTGTTTGTAAAACAATAAAGGAGAAAAGTGGAAAGGTAAAAATAAATATTGGGTGTGGGTTTGAAACTCCTCATAGGTTTAATATGACTGGAAAATGAAATCGAGTAAGACTATTTCAACAGTTTAGGAATGTTGTTACTACTGCTAGAGTATTTAAGAGCCATATTTTGGGCAACACTGTTTAAGGGGAAGTCTATAATTGATCCACAATTATGTATGTTACATTGATCATTGGAAACTATGAGACTGGCAAGAATTATTTGAGTTGTTTGCAAATTCAAGCACTAAGACAGAGAAGTTGGCCATTAAAAACACAGATGGACAAGTTATCTTGGAAATTTAAGCAGGATTTCATTCACAATTTTCATTAGGGATTTTCCTTTGATTCATAAAATCAATAAAAATAAGGAAAACATTGCAATAAAAACTTAAAGATTGATTTATTGACCCATTAGGAAGTAAAAAGAGTCTACAGATTCTCATACAAATGCCAACTGTGTGGCTGGCCCCAAAGCAATTAGTACTTCTTACTTTAATTTTCCTTTGCAAATTTGAAAAGTCTGATTATTTTATAAAGCATGCTCTAGAAAGCAGCTTTGGATTCCACTGGCACTGGAGTTACAGGTAGTTGTTAGCCACTATGTTGGTGCTGGGAACCAAGCCCATGTTCTCTGCAAGAGTAGCCAATGCTCTTAACTCCATTAACTCCTGAGCCATCTCTCCAGGTCAGACTTTTATATCTCTGAACTATTAAAAAATCATTAATGATCTATTTGTAAAAGGTATGCAGAAAGTAAACCATTGTAAATATTATTTAATGGTTTATTCTTGTGGATAATAAAAATGAGTTCATTTGAATATTTAAAAAATATTTTATTATTTTTATTTTATGTGTATGAGTATATTGGCTCCACATGTGTAAGTACACCCATGTCATGCAATGCCCACAGAGGTCAAAAGAGGGCATTGGATCCTTCTGGTCCTTAGCTGCCATGCAAGTGCTAGGAGTCAGACTCAGGGCCTCTGGAAGAACAGCCAGCGTTCTTAACTGCTAAGCAATCCCTCTATCCCCCTGTTTGAATATTTTATAGTACCTTAGGTTATAGTTGGCTTGGTACTCACAGTCATGAGGACAAGAAGTCCTCATTTGAAGAATAGCCCAATTATTTTTCCTTTAAAATTTAGTGTGACAGGAAGCAAAGAGTAATAGCTTGGGAGGTAGTATTTATGCTATTTATCCATCCAAGTGTAGCAAAATAACATTTCTCATTTAAATAATTTATTTCTTGAAATGTTAAGTATCACTTTTAAAGTTGCCAATGGAATTCAGTTGCCATAGAAACCAGGAAATAGATATACTAAGAAAAGAATCAACAGAGATTTTAGAGATAGAATATTCATATATATTTAAATTTTTTCAGTTCCTTATTTCTTTCTTTTCAATAGAATGTTTTGATTCAAGAATCAGAAACCTTCAGAAAGAATCTTGAGGAATCTTTACATGATAAGGTATTAAGAAATTTTACCTATTTCACATTAATGAATATATTATAAAATAAATGTGCTAAAATTAATTTAGTATGTAATATTTTAAAATAATTTTTACTTTTGCTAAAACCTATAGGAAAGTATATGTTTATGTACCCACTGAATAGTTTTTAGTATCCAAACACACTAACAGTATTCTGGATGATCACTTCATAGTCACTTAATGTCACTACTATCCCTCAAAAATAATCACCAGAATTGACTAGAGACCAAGACAACAACTCCAGAGAAAGTAGACTGTTTTGCTTCTCATCCACCTGTGCCCCTTTTCTAAGCCTAGGGAACAATCTGCGGAAGAGGGGGCGTGGTAGAATGTAAGGGCTACGATTGGGGTGAATGGTGAAACTTCAACAATATAGACTGGACACTCATTTGATCAACTTGATTGAATATACAAGCCCCCCCCCCCCTTGCTGGATGGTGGGACCCATGAGCTGTGTGGGTTTGGACACAACTGCTCGTAAATTGGTTTTACATGAAGGATGCTTGTACTCACAAATTATCACTTATTGTTAAAAAAAAGGAAAACAAAACAAAAAAAAAAAGCAGAGAAAGAGGCAGAAACCTTAAAGCAAAATGCAGGATCGGGGATGGGTAGGGGGGGGGTGGGGGGAAGGGAAGGGGATATATGCCTGAACTGAATTGGGAAATGATATATGAAATACACAAAACATCAATAAAAAAATATTTTTGCAATGAAAAAAAAATAATCACTATCTTGAAATAAATAATAAAGAAATAATAAAGAAATAATAAATAATAAATAATAAATAATAAATAATAAAGAAATAAATAATAAAGAAGTTATTTTGATTTTGTTTGAACCTTATATAAATGCTATAATATATTCACTAATTTGAGTCGTTTGATATATATTATATGTAAAATACCTGGTATACAGAATTGTGCTGCTAAATACGTAGTTATCCTTGTTTTTAAAATAATTGAAAATATAATAGAAGGAAGAGAAGGTATCTTTGAAACAAATGAGGATTCAGAATGGCAGACGCCAAGTGCCAATTACGTGAAGTTGGCAAGAGACACACATAATAAAGATCATTGTGCATTGCTGACATAAAGAGGGAGGGACCTGAATAAAGAATTGAAGAATTGTAGGATGTATTGCAAACCTTACAATAGCAGAGCATACTGCCTGATCATAGATGCTTATAGGATGAGGAATCATTTGTAATTGTAATAAGTTACATGTGGGTGAATCATTTGTTGGGGATCAGACATTCTGCTTGTAAAATATGTGACAAAAGCAGCTAATAAAGCCAAGATATGAAATCTTTATTTTTTATGTATTATGAGTGTTATACCTGCATATATGTAGGGGCACCCGTTTCATGCAGTGTCTACAGAGCTCAGATGAGGGGTGTCAGATGTCCTGGAACTGGAGTTATGGGTACTTGTTAGCTGCCATTTGGGTGCTGGATTTTGAACCAGAGTCTTCTGCAAGAGCATACAGTGCCATTAACAACTGAGCCATTTCTTAGCCACCAAGATATGAAATCTTAAAAGTTGTAATAATAAATATTTATTACCCTTTTTCATTATATTTTCATTAAAATGTCAATTTAAGATACATCTTATAGGTTTGCACATAAAATGAATGGATAAAGGGAAAGGGGAAAGAGATGAAGAAAAGAAATGAAGGAAGAAATAGAGGGAAGAAGGGACAGAGGAAAAAAGAAACAAAAATGTAGTCTCAGTATAATAATGTGGAAGGTACTGAAAAATATGAGTGGAAAAGGAAAGTCAGATCCATTATGTCAGATACTATTCATTATGACGATAATATAAAAAATATTTAGCCTCATAGAATATCCACAATCTTGTGGTATATAGTTTGAATAGCCCTGCATAATGAGGGCATTTATAAGATGGAATTGAATTATCACTGAATGGTTAAAGTCTGAATAGAGAAGACAGCATTCTAGAAGCTCTTACAGCCTTGCATTCCAGATAAAGGATGAACCCTGTACAGCAGCACCGAGTAACCAAGGATGAATCATCAGAATTTTGATGGCAATACCATGTGTTTAGTCAGAACTAGTTGTGACCAGATTGTAAATTCTGGCTTTGATCTTGTTATGCAGTGTTATGTTATTCAAAGCACGGTGTGCTCCTGGCAGAGCCTCAAAAGCTACTCCCCCTCCACCTATTCAAGGCCATAGCTACAACATTCTGCTCAAGCAACCAACACTAGTGATCACCTTGAGCACTGTGTCCCTGCTAATCTTAACGTCCAGAGAATAGATAAGAGAAATACAAGTGCTCTATTGTTATAAAGTGTGGTGAGCAAAGCCCTGGCTACTGATAGAGAAAAACAGCTATAAGAAGTGTGAAGAACACATTCATATACTTGTAACAGTATAAACTTTGAAATCAATTCATTACAATGAAATAAGTAATTTACACTGAAATTGCTAATACTAACCTGATGAAATGATTAAATGGATAAGCAGCTCTAGCAAAGTCAAGCAAAGATGAGGTTAGTGACAGCCTTCCCTTAAGTTTCAGTCTTCCAATCGGAGATATACTTTATTTATTCACATCTCAACACATTTTAAACATTTGGACTGTTGAATTTCTTTTTAAGATATTTTGCTTCTTCTAAATATTTTCTTTGCACATGTATCCTTCAAGATTCACAAAATAACAGAAATTCTTCACTTATTGCATGTAAATATTTTATTCATTTGAAAAATTATATGTGATCTGTCTTTACATTTGGTGTGATAGCATTTATGACTTCAATATTCTCAAGTTTTTTTAATATTTGCGATAGTGAATAGTAGGGAATATAGAAGTTTTTATTGATTTCTTTTTTTGCATATTTATTATGAGAAGAAAATGGGAATATATTTTTTTAATTAATTTATTATTTTTTATGTGTATGAGTGTACTGTCTGCATGTTGGTTGGTACACCCGTGTCGTGCAGTGTCAGAAGAGGGCATCAGATTCCCCTGGAACTGGAGTAAAAGGCAGTTCTTAGCCGCCATGTGGGTGCTGGGAATCGAACCCGGGTCCTCTGCAGGAGCAGTTGTGCTCTTAGCCGCTGAGCCATCTCTTCAGCCCCATGGAAATATATTTCTTATCATGTCCAATAATCTTGAATAGAAGCATAGTCACCACTTTTAAAATTCATTTATTTATCATAATTGAATGCTCATGTTATTGGCATATGACTATCATCTAAATAATACCATTTTGAATTTTAGGAAAGATTAGCAGAAGAAATTGAGAAGTTGCGATCTGAACTTGATCAAGTGAAAATGAGAACAGGCTCTCTAATTGAACCCACAATCTCAAGGTAACCTAAATCAAAAGCTTATTTGTGGTTCACCAAACATCATTTTAAATTTTCTTATATTTTCATACTTCCTCAAGTAAAATAAACATCTTGTATTTCTCAATAGTCACTGTAATAGTTTACTTTGCTGAACGTGTTTCTGAATTCAGAAATAACTTAATAATATAGGTATTTTTTCTGTAGCTATTCCACTAAAGTATAAATGGATATCTTTGTATTTGAATTGACCTATATACATATAAATCCATAAAACAATTTTAAAAAGAAAAATGGAACAACATACAAAACGGTTACGTTTTATTCTTGAATAAAACATTAACATTAATGTTTTCAAGGCAGAAATATGATCAAATATAATGACTGAGAAATGTTTCAAGTAATTGAAAATTTATATGGAAATAGGAATTGCATGTGTGAAGAGGTTAGCCATACTCAGCTATCCCATCACTTCATCATTAAAGCAAGCAGAAATGAGATAACCAATTACTAAGTAAATAGATATGTAAAGTACTAGGCAGATATAAATGTTAATAACATGTAATTTAGTTTTGTTCTTAAATTTGATAACAATAAAACCCCTAGGATCATCTAGCTATGTGCTTATTAGACAACACAGAGTGATACCAAGTATTTGAAACATTTAACAACGATAGGTTTCTAGAAGTTCATTTTTCTTAGTATTGTGTTTATTGTAGAAGTATTATCTCTATTAAGCTGATAAGAACAGATAGTATACTTGATCTTAGCCAAAAGGCCAAGAAGCAATAAAAATATTATCTCTATAAGAGCAGAAATGTGTGCCTGCTTTGCTAATAACTGTGATCACAATACGTAAATACCTTTGTAGACTGTAGCATGTCCTAGTCAAATGAACAATGAATAATGATCTTATAAAGCTACTTCAAATAACAAGATAAACGTCTAAAATAAAATTTCTTAAGGATTCTGATATTTTTCAGTAAAAGTATAAATTAATGGAAACTTCAATACTTTAGTGTTTTTAATCAGAATAGTGTATGAAATACAATTTTGTAGGCACAAAGATACCCAAAGTCACACAAGTCACTCCTTTAGAAGGTAATTTTTAGTCCTCAAAATTTTAAACTTCTGATTTGCATATCTGACCTGAAATAGTTCAGCGATATGTGACCAAATAATAAGAGGCACGATGGTGTTGATGATAATAAATATAATGATGATGGGGATGATAATGATAATAGCAATGAAGACAAAGGCTGATGAAATGTCATAGGAGAAAATACATGGAGTAAGTATTGTCTAATCAACAAATCAGCTATGCTTTATATACTCCAATACCACTTCCCCTCCTTTTTTACAGGAAGTCTCAGAAACAGAGTTGGAGAAGTGCATCAGTTTAGTGAGTTTTCCTGATGATCTGACACTGAGGCATTTATCTACACAGAAGGGTTGTTGGGCCCATATACAGTGTTACTCAGTGGGTAGTTGGACTAGATCAGAGATATCATCCTCATTCCTAGACTTCATATGGACAAATATTAGCTGTTTCCTTTATCAAACACCTAATATTTGTCCATCTAAAATTTAGGAATGTGGATTGTGAATGTTTAAAGAAACTAGTGACTTTTTTAAAATTTAGACTTGATAAAATCTTTCACATATGCATGTATAAAACCATTTAAAAATTAATTAGTGTGGAAATATTGCAACCTTTCTCTTCTGTAAGAGAAGAAACTCAAAGAATTGGAAAAAAGGCAGGGGAGAAGAAAGGCTTACAACAATTTCTCTGCATACAGTTTGAGCAAAGCCTCTTCCAGCATTGGTGTTGGCTTACATTTTTTCTTCTCTTGAGATCTATTAAGCACTTTTTATTTGCCAGACATAGATGCATTAGGGCTTCTGTGGGGACAAAGTACAGATGTTGTAGATAGGAAAACAGGAGAACTATTTTGTGGACTCTTACAAAGATGAAATGCCAAAAACTAGAATAGTATGTGGCAATTGGACTTTTAAACTGAGACTTCAAGAAAACTAGTCATATAAATGTGTTAAGAGACTCTTCCCAAAAGAAAGAACAACATGTTCAAAGGCTCAGAAGTGAAATCAAGTGTAAGCTATTGAAGGAACAGAATGAAAATCAGTTAAACTGCATGGAAAGTGGGGGAGTAAACTGCTCAAATGGAGCATAAACTAAGAAGGGCCCGTATTGCAGCAGGCCCAACCAAACACTAGAGAGTTGTAAGCAGAACACTGGTGCGCTCAAATTTTGTTTCCTTCCATATTTTTTAAATGATCTAGATTCATAGGAAAAAAATAAAAAAGAAAGCCATTTCCTAAATGACAAGTTATGTTAGAAACTCACTCTTCTACCCCAAAAGGCACTTGACCTAAGCAGTCATAGATGAAACAGACCTAGGTTGTTCTGAGCTAGGTAGTTAGTTACTGGAAATCTACCCATTCACTTGTCATCTTACTGGATGTTTGTAAAGTGCTTATTTTGTAGTGGGCACACATCTCTGGGAAGAGAACGGTCACTAAAAATAAGTGTCCTCTATTGGAGAAAAAAATTCATCATTTCATTTGATCTCATTGATCATTTGGCAAAAGAAAGTCTTCTTTATGTTCTATCATTATCTCCTACTGTTACAAAGAGCCAGAGCTCATCTAAACTTTCATTAATCTTGCTAAAATTTAAAAAAAAAAAATGCTTGTCTCTATCCTCAAAATGAGCTAAAAGGAGGCTGGGTGTGGTGGTACACGCCTTTAATCCTAGCACTTAGGAGGCAGAGGCAGGCTCTTTGTGAGTTCAAGGCCAGCCTGGTCTACAGAGTGAGTTCCAGGACAGCTGGGGCTACAGGGAGACCCTGTCTCAAAAAAGATAAAAAAAAAAAAATGAGCTAAAAGGGATTATCCTCAATCAACAGGAGCTCCATGTTCAGCAGAAGCCAGCTTTGAGGGCCCTTCTAGTGACAATGGATCTCTAACCTCACTTTATGGCACAACATGAAGCTACTATTGTCATTATCATTATACAAATGAACTGAATTGGCTCAAAATTGGCATACAGATGACCTGAAGAAACAGACAGTATCTGATTTCATTACAATGTAATTTATTGCCATGTCTATTAAAAAGAGAGTGATGGTATTTTTCAATTGTAATTTCCCGCCTACATCATTTCTAAGCAAATTGCAAAAATGAGTGTGCTTACAAAGATTTTTTCTTCATCTTATAACAATGACTTATCAAAAACTAAAATTCTGGCCACTTGACTTAAAATAATAAAACTATTTACCATGAAACATTCAAGTGCTTTACTCTTTCTATGAGTGTGGAAACAGAACACCACAGAATAGAAAAATGGGTTAATGAATTTCTCTATAATTTTAAAATCAGAAAAGTTCCAAGACTCAAAGTTTATGCAATTTTCAGTAAGCTTAGTGAAAAACTTTTACCACAAATGTGTTAATACATGCTAAATATTGAGATATACTCAAATGAGCACAAACCTTATAGAATACCCAGAATATTCCACAGTCCTTGGTTCTTAGTGGTAACTTGCTTTGTTGTGCTAGAACATTTGAAAATAATAAAAAACGAAAACAGGGCTGGAGAGATGGCCTAGCGGTTAAGAGCGCCGACCGCTCTTACAGAGGACCCGGGTTCGATCCCCAGCACCCACATGGCAGCCGAGAACCGTCTGAAACTCCAATTCCAGGAGAACTCCAGTTCCAGGGGAATCCGAGACCCTCTTCTGACCTCCGCGGCATTGCACAACACGGGTGCACAGACTTGCATGCAGACAGTACATTCATACACATACAGAAATAAATAAAATTTAAAAAATAAAACAAAAAAACCCGAAAACATTATATGTGCATTTTAAAAATAGAAAATGTGCTTAACCTCTAAGACAGTATTGAGACTGCTGCTTAATTCAGATTTCTGAGGAGGACTTACAGAATAAGACGTTTTATCAGTTTTCTTTTTCGAGGTTCATTTTCTTGAGAGATTATGCCTCATTGTCAATTAAGCAACAGACAGCAATTTGCTGGTAAGTTTAATTTTTTTTTTTTTTGGTCTCCCTGTAGCCCCAGCTGTCCGGGAACTCACTCTGTAGACCAGGCTGGCCTTGAACTCATGAAGATCCACCTGCCTCTGCCACCCAAGTGCTAGGATTAAAGGTGTGCGCCACCACGCCTGGCCAGAAAGTTTAATTTTTAAGGCTGGATACTTTTCCTGTTTTCCAGAACTCATCTAGACACCTCGGCTGAGTTGCGCTATTCAGTTGGATCCCTAGTGGACAGCCAGACTGATTACAGAACAACTAAAGTAATAAGAAGACCGAGGAGAGGCCGCATGGGTGTGCGAAGAGATGAACCAAAGGTGATTGTTTTCTCTCATCTCTGGTCCCTTTAGCTAAATACATGATGCTGGTTTGGCCAGAACTTTCACTTTGAGAGAATTCCAAATGCTCATATTCATTTATATGTTTAGAGCATTGAGGAAGATATATTTTAATGATCATAACTAATGCAAAGGTTCTAGTATGTACCAGAAGTTAAGCATTTCTCAGCTATTTTTTGTGAGCCATTATGAATTGTGTTTTAACTTTATATTAATTTCAGACATAACATTTAGGTCTAGAAAGATTAAATGTTCTACATTGCATAGCCAGGAAATGACCTAGTGAAAACTGGGTCTATATTGTGTAGTTTCATATGCCATGTTTATATTATATTATATTATATTATATTATATTATATTATATTATATTATATTGCCAAACAAATGGATTCTTGGTGTGCTTGTGAGGTTAAGCAGTGATATTCATGTATTTATCTAAAATTAATTAAATGCTTTAATTGGAATTACAATTTTGAAATACTTTAAGGAATTTTATATAGACTCTAAAAAGTGTTTACAAAATCATTTAAAATAAATTGCTGCACTGACTTTTTAATCATTAACTTAAATTTCTTAAAGCATGTGTTGAGAAGCAATATAGTTCTCTGTGGCCAAAATACGTGTGTTTTTTTTTTTCATGGAAGCATTTTAAAAATATTTTTATTTATTATTTTTCTTTATGTTCATGAGTTTATTGCCTGCATGTGTGTAAGTGCATCTGTGTTGTGCAATGCCCATGGATGTCAGAAGAGAGTGTCAGATTCCCCTAGAACTGGAGTTAAAGATGTTTGTTAGCCACCATGTGGGTGCTGAGAATTGAACCTGGGTCCTCTGCTTTTAATCACTGAGCCATCTCTCCAGCACTCACAGAAGCATTTTTATGTTTCAAAAAGTCTCTATATGTTTTCCATAATAGGTCTTTTAGCAAGCATTTTGGTTGATAATTGTCATAAATGTGTTGTATATAAATTAATCTATCATAATAGGATTCAATTTGTTGAAAACATGCAAAACTAAAGATGAAATTAAGTTAATATTACTTCTTATCTCATTATTTTATGAAAATATATTAGTCTTCTTTAATATCAAAATAATTTGTAACATAAATGTAATTCTAGTCCTCAATTCTCAAGTCAGTTTTCTAAGGAAGTACAATGTGATCCGCCAAACTCATTTTGCATGACCATAACCACAAAATTTAATTCTTTTAAGAATTAAGAATTAATTATTTTAAGAGGAGAAAACTCTTAAGGCCTACGTCTTCTCTGTAAAGCCCCCTATATATTCAAATCACAGTATATAAAACATTAGTCAAGCTGGGCATGGTGGCACATGACTTTAATCCTAGCACTTGGGAAGCAGAGGCAGGCTGATTTCTGTGTGTTCAAGGCCAGCCTAGTCTACATAGAGAGTTCCAGGCCAGCTGAGACTGAAGGGAGACCCTTTCTCAAAAAGACCAAAAAAAAAAAAATGGTGAATAGATTACTAAACCTCTCAGAAGGAGGAATAATTATGTCAACTAACAATGTAAATCATGTAAATTAGCATGTTTGGGTCCTAAAATTTTAGCGAATGGTTCATATGACTAGAGCTATAGAGATGAAATTATGTTGTTTTACAATATTAGAAATAATATTTCTTCAAACTTACATAAGTGTCTTTTGAGATGATAATTCTTATGTAATAAACTATTGGATATTTGTTATTTTATCATTTAATAAAAGCTCAGCTATGACTAATTAGTATGAGAAATGCAAATACTTGAGTTTAAATGGGGATAATTATATTTAGAAATAAGGAAAAGTATTGCAAATGCATTGGTTCTAAAACAAATTGCTGCCTTAAAATGTGATTAAATATAAATTATATGAAAGTTTATGCCTCTATTCAATATTAAAATATTGATTTAAGTGAACAATTCATACTTGCCATTTCCTAAGACGTAAAGAATAATTTAACCAGTAAATTAAAATGTTAGTAATTGGCTCTTCATTTCCTGCACAGCTATTAATTAACATAGCATGTCTGTTCAGCTGCTGCTGCTGCTGCTGCTGTTGGTCTTTAGATTAGTTATTTTAATGCAAACATATATACTGTATTTTGCTCATGTACTATTCAGGTGAAGTCACTTGGGGATCATGAATGGAACAGAACCCAGCAAATTGGAGTACTAAGTAGTCACCCTTTTGAAAGCGACACTGAAATGTCTGATATTGATGATGATGACAGAGATACAATTTTTAGCTCAATGGATCTTCTCTCTCCAAGTGGTCATTCTGATGCCCAGACTCTAGCTATGATGCTTCAAGAACAACTGGATGCAATCAACAAAGAAATAAGGTATCAGTACTGATGAATTCAAGAGGATAGAAAACTTCCATACTAAAAATGTGATTCTCAAGCTATAAGACTTGTCATCTGTCCTGGGGATTCGTTAGACCTGCTTAATCTCAGACCTTCCCAGCTCCTGCTGTTTCAGAATGTGCATTTTTTTTTTTTTGTCTTTTTGAGACAGGGTCTCTCTGTAGCCCCAGCTGTCCTGGAACTCACTCTGTAGACCAGGCTGGCCTTGAACTCACAAAGATCTGCCTGCCTCTGCCTCCTGAGTGCTAGGATTTAAGGAGTGCGCCACCATGCCCGGCTTCAGAATGTGCATTTTTACAACATTCCCAGAATATCTTTGTATCTCTTTTGTAAATTTAGGACAGTATATTTATAGAGAATACATGAATCACACAGACTAATGGCCATGATAAATGTATTAAGATTAACATAGATAGAGCTCTCTTAAGATGTCTTGACATTAGGTTGAAATTAGTTTTGCAATTTTTTAATCAATCTCAAACCATCATATAATGGCTATAAATTCCTTGGAATTTTATTGATGTTTAACGCCACTTTAAAAGTACTTAAAAAAATGCAACATCAATGAAGCGTGTCTTTGTTGGCCTGCTGAGGATATCAAAATATCATAGAATGAGTGGCTGAATATATAATTTTTTAACAGTGGGAGGGAGAGATTACAGAGTTCAAGGTCAAAGTTCTAGCAGGGTTTGGTTCCACAAAGGCTTTCTTCCTAACTATTAAGAAATGCAAATGGAAGAAAAAAAAGATGAAAGAGATGTGCTTTTAGAGAGAGAGAGAGATAAAGAGATATTAATTAATAATAAAGTCTCATCCTTATGACCTACCGAAGATTCCAAATAGAGTGGTGTCCTGGTTTAGAGCTTCATTGGGATCTCATTATATAAATGGACATAGGTGTGACACAGTGCAGCCCACTACAGCACACATGCTAGCACTAGTATTGGTGTGCTTCTCTGGCACAGCTAGAGCTTTAAAAAGAAGTTAATGCTTTTAAATAATAGGATGAGTTGAAGCCACTATTCTAGTTTTTGTGCCAAATGAAAAATTCCTTTAGTGAATATGCCATGATGTATCAGTGAATGATGTACTGATTTATGAGTGCCTGAGATTTTTAAGTGTGGCCTTGTCATAGAAACTGAAACCCAGATTTCATACAGATTTCTTCTGAAAATCAATGAATATTTTTACATATGTAAGTTAAAATTTTCACATATATAGTTTGAAGTTCATGGCCAATCTGATGAATCAATAAAAATTTCCTCCAAGTTTTAGTATGTATGTGTGGAACTTTCCTGATACTTGTCCATTCTTTACATAGAAAAGCCTTAATATACATGCAGATATATTTTCATAATATGACCTAACACAATAGCTTAATAATTCACTTTTTTCAATTTTATTATGTATTTATTTGTTTGCTTTTTCTTTTTTTATTGTGACAGGATCTTCATTTGGGATCTTCTGGGACTTCCTTTACAAGTCCTAGCTGGCTTTGAACTCATGACTGACCTACCTCTTTGTCTTCTAAGAATTAAGAATTAGGATTAAGGCATGCACTACCATGTGCATTCTTTAATATCTTACTCTTAATTTTTAATTCCATAGGCAATACAATATATGGATGGTATATTTTAAATATGAATTAGCTCACAGTAGATATGAGAATGTATTATTACGAGTCTACATTATACAGATATTAGATTATCAAAGTTGAAAAATTCCATCATGCAACTGTGCACACTATAAAATTAGATGGGTGTGGTGGTACACACCTTTAATCCCAGCACTTGGGAGGCAGAGGCAGGTGGATTTCTAGGAGTTCAAGACCAGCTTGGTCTATACAGTGAGTTCCAGGCCAGCTGCTACAGGGAGACCCTGTCTCAAAGAATAAATGGATTTTCTAAATTATAGCCAATAATTTCATGTCATTTAAAGTTGTGCAACTTTATTTTTTTTATTGATGCTTTGTGTATTTCATACATCATTTTCCAATTCAGTTCAAGCATATATCCCCTTCCCTTCCACCCACCCCACCCCTACCCATCCCAGATCATGCATTCTGCCATAACTTTTCTGCATCTTTCTCTGTTTTTTTGTTTTGTTTTGTTTTAATTTTTTTTAACAATAAGTGATAATTTGTGAGTACAAGCATCCTTCATGTAAAACCAATTTGCGAGCAGTTGTGCCCAAACCCACACAGCTCATGGGTCCCACCATCCAGCAGGGAGTGCTTGTATGTTCAATCAAGTTGATCAAATGAGTATCAAGTCTATATTGTTGTAGTTTCACCATTCACCCCAATCGCAACTTTAAAAGAAATGTAAGTACTAGATTTTAAAGAATATTTGTAGAATTTTTTTTTTTTTTGGTCTTTTTGAGATGGGGTCTCCCTTTAGTTCCAGCTGGCCTTGAGCATGCTGTGTAGACCAGGCTGGCTTCAAACTCACAGAGATCCGCCTGCCTTTGCTTCCCGAGTGCTGGGATTAAAGACATGCGCCACAACCCCCGGCTAAGTAGAATGCTTTTTATATGATTTATTATATGAAATTCAATTGCCAATGAACTAGTGTGCAATAGGTAGAATTAAATTGTTTCTTCCAGGCTAATTCAAGAAGAAAAAGAATCTACAGAGTTACGTGCTGAAGAAATTGAGAACAGAGTGGCCAGCGTGAGCCTGGAAGGCCTGAATCTGGCAAGGGTCCATCCGGGAACCTCCCTTACTGCCTCTGTGACCGCTTCCTCACTGGCCACTTCATCTCCCCCCAGTGGACACTCAACGCCAAAGCTCACCCCACGAAGCCCTGCCAGAGAAATGGACCGGATGGGAGTCATGACCCTGGTATGATGATGAGTCCAGATAAACTTGACCTGTTAAGATCGTTAATGCCTTAGTTAACACTGCTGGATGCTTTCTCTAGTCCAAGAATTTTCCGTGCACGTTAATGTTTAGTTCTGTTTTGTTTACCACAACAACATTGTGTGGTGAAGAACATGGTTACTCTCATTTCGGTCTGAGTAAACAGTGGCCCACGAAGGTGAGGGAACTTTCTCAAAGTCAGGTAGTACATCAATGGATGGGCAGGAATCTAAATATGCATTAGAATACTGAGTGACTTAAAGCATTGAGTAAGCTTAGCCAATGTCATATTGAATAAATGTACAGGACTAAAATTCTTACTACAGTAAATAGAAAACTTTATGTATTGTAATATCCCAAGTTAAAAATTGAAAATTTTAGAAAATACAGATTTTTGTAAAAGTTAAAGAACACCCATTGTTCAGGGCTTTTTTTTAATGTTTTTCTGTTTTGCTTTGTTTTGTTTTAAGATTTTATGTCAACATTTTCACATTTCCTTTTCAGTTTTGTTTTTTCATTTATCTTATTATTTGGGTGTCTAAATCAGGAAGTACCTGGAAAACAGATGAAAGAAAATGAAAGAGCCATATTATAAAAGTGATATAAGAAATTTTCTGGAGATTTTAATTGGAATGACTACTGTTCGGTAGTCATTCCAATAAATATAACCATTTAATTCTCATGACAGCATCAAGATAGCATTTTCTCAAGGAAGCTAGGACATAACTGAGGCTTTCAAAACAAAAGTGAATTGCCTGAGTCTAAAATGGCTATTAAACAGAGCTGGGTTTTCCTCAGATTTGCTAAACTCCAGAGCATTCTATCTTTTTTCATGACTTTACCTAAGTCAGTTGAAAAGACAGCAATAATGCTGTAAAATACTATGTTCTATAATGAATGAAAATTAAAATTATATTGTTTGAACAATAAAGTTCTAATGAAAATAAAACAGCTTTGAGTAGAAACTAGCTGAACTACAGATAGGCAGATAATATACATTCTAAAATCTAGCACAGATGTAATAAAATGGAGAAAAATTGTTACCATGGTCAGAGATTGTGGGGCTACTATCAAAATGCACACTATATGTGCATGTGTGTACATTCCCAGGAACAGTAGAAGAGCAAAGTTTAATCCCATGCCTGAATGCTTTCAGTAAATATTCTAAAGTATGTGCAATATAGTTATTAATTGCAAAAAGTATTTGATTATTTTAATTAATTTATACAAATTTCCATGTATAACTCTATATGTTGCATGTATATATACTGATGTACACACACACACATGTATCTTATGCTAGAGAAAAAGTGTCATATATGTAATTGAGTTTTCTCCTTTATGTTCCAACGTTTTAGTTCATCACCATAAATCTTATTTTCTTTATACAATTTAGGCACCATTTTCTTTTATTCTAAAATTAAGAGTTGAATCAAGACACAGTCGATTTTATTTCTATCTGTAATTTCTGGAGAAAATAAACTCTTATAATTTATTTTGGTGACTCCTATGGATAGAGGCATTTTGTGATTTATACTCCCCTTGTTGGTCTGTGCCTCATATCCAATGCATGTAGATGTGGCTCCATGACAGATGAGCATGTGTCTCTGAGCATGTTCATGTGTCTCATGCAAGTTTCCACTCTAGGGTAGTAACAACCAGAGAGAGTGTTTTTTTTTTTTTTTTTTTAATAATGATTAAGAGACATGTATTTAGGAAGTAATGGAGCAAAGAAAAAGTGATAACCAAGTTATAGAAACTATTTATAATTGTAACATCCCCAAATGGCAATCATTAATTAGTTCTATTTCATGTTGCTTTTATTACTGCCAATCACAGCCAAGTGATCTAAGGAAACATCGGAGAAAGGTAGTGTAAATAATTTTTATATGGTTACTAGTTGAATATCACTGTTTTTCTGAGGATTTAAAATGATATTGTCTAAACCATTTTATTAACATAGAAATAAATATTAAATAAGCATGCAATGTATTATTATTGAATTGTGTAAATATGATCATAAAAGCAAATGCCTTAAAATAAACAATATTCAAAATAAACAATTATTTCTGGGGCATAAAATAGATTATGAGAAGGAATTCATGTAACTCATCCATGGCAGAGTGAGATATTTTAGTATCAATTTTAGATTAAGGTGGTTGTTTTTAAAATGTCAGGTTTGCGGGCCAGGCGTGGTGGCACAGGCCTTTAATCATAGCTCTTGGGATGCAGAGGCAGGTGGATCTTTGTGAGTTCAAGGCCAGCCTGGTCTACAGAGTGAATTCCAGGACGGCTGGGGCTACATGGAGACCCTGTCTTGAAAAGACCAAAAAATAAAAAATAAAAATAAAATAAAATGTCAGGTTTTCTATTACTCAGTGATGGTGAGGCTAACAGTTCAGGGTATACCCATCAAAGAAAAGACAAGCAACCATTCCTTACAAGTCTCTAAGAGCAACAAGAGGGTGAATGAGTAAGCTGAAAATGTGGATAGGACCTCTTCAATGGTGTCTTCCAGAATGTAAAGGAAAGAGAGGATAAGCAAGTTTAGGACTGATAGAATAATTTCAGCTAGCAAATCAGACTGGGGATCATTACCTCGTAAAATATAGACTCAGCTCAGGAGATGAGTCTTAGCATAGGTTCTGAGTTGATGGGTTTGCATTTGATAACATTCCTTACCAAATACTTTGCCATCTGTACATATTAAATAGCCCTGGAGGGAATAATCTCCAGATTCTAGAAATCAGCTAAATGATTCAGCAAGTAAAGGCATTTCACAAGTCTGAAGATGTAAGCTCAATCTCTAGAACACACATGGAGGAAGAAAAGAATGAACTCTTGCAGGTTGTGCTGATTGCCACAAGCACACTGGCGCACACATGCTCACACTGAGTAAATGATTTAAATGAACAGAAAACAAGGAAGTTGTTTTAAAATGCTTACTGTTTTCGTGTTTGTGAGAAAAAATCAAGTGAATAAATATGACATGACTTGCAGACAACAAACATTCATTCTAAGTCATCAAAAGGCATTTTATTAGACAATGAAGAACAGCAGTGCTTTCAGTCACCAGATATTAGACTTGGAAGCTTTCAGAGAAAATCTGTCCTCCAGAGTGCAGCATCTTCAGGATATGGTGATCAGACTGCACAAAAACTCATCTGAAACCAGAAATCAGCATTATTATTTATTTACTTAAATAAATCTGTACTACAGCTACCTTATTTTACACACACCACTTAAAAGATGCCGTTGCTTTGAGAGCTTTACCATGCATAATGGTTTCTCTCCTTTGAATTTGCTAAAGTGTGTTCAAGATCTTTTTGAAAAGATATATGCAGGATATGCCAATGTTGTGCAGGGGCCTGTTTTCCTAGTATGTGAAAGGTTCTGGGTTTAGTTCCCTTTCCTCAAAGTGAAAAAATGTGTATGTTCATATATGATGAGAATAGTTATTGATCTAGGGCACTTATTACTTTTAACCCATGTATTTTGCATAATTGTTTCATTAGTTTTGCTATATATTACCTCTAACTATATATTTGTGAAAACAAATGTTTATGTCATATACCTTTTGTTAGAGTTGCTGCAGTCAGCTTTCCTTAAAGACTTTTTCATTTGGATAAGTTCCTCTTGAAATTTAGAAGTAGCTCATTGCATTTGCTGTTTTGATTTCTAGATTGCAGTGGTAGAAGAAGATGGTCGGGAGGATAAAGCAACAATTAAATGTGAAACTTCTCCTCCCCCCACACCCAGAGCTGTGAGAATGACTCACACACTGCCTTCTTCTTACCACAATGATGCCCGGAGGTAAGACTTTAGCAGACTTCACATTAAATGCTCTTATCCCCACATTTTTCCACATCTCTCAATGCAGAATACCTATATATATATATATAGTATATTATATATATTATATATATGAAATATATATATATATATATTTCATATATGCTGGAGAGATGGCTCAACAGTCAAAAAACACTTGACTGCTTTTAGAAAGGACCAGAGTTCAGTTCCTAGCACTGATTTCAGATTGCTCACAACCATGTGTAACTCTAAGTCTGTGGGATCTGCCACCCTTTTTTGGCTTCCACAGGGTATTTCACTCATCTATATATATATCTACCTCTGGCTACATACATATACATTTTAATTAGTAATAAACTTAATATATATGATATATAATTATATTTAAAGCATAATTCTTCATCATGCTATTTCTCTGCTCTCTTATATGTCCTGTGAAATGTGAATATTTCCAATCTTAGATCAAAATTAATTATGTATATGTACTAGTCGTTATATATATATATGTAAGGTTGGCTCTTCTATATTTAGTAGACACTTCTTTTTAAAATGATGACATAGTTTAAAAAATTAAAAGAACACCAGTATAAGACTATAAATGTGGACTGTAGTGTAAGAATAATTATGTCTGAAAAGCCAGTGACTGGGCCTCATTTGTTTCATAGCACACACTGCAACTAGCGTAAATCCTCAGGCAAGAATGTCTTCAAATTAAAATGAACATTAGCCAAAATATTAAAGGAATTTATGTGTGGCAAAGAAGGTATTTATTTCATCGGTCATGGTGACTGCATATTGTCCTATCTAAACATTTCAAATGGAGCTCCATATTGATTGGTGGTATGAATCTATCCGGGCATTCAGTTTAAAGCTCACACACTTGTCTTCCCACTGTTCATGCACTGTAGCATTTCTGGTCACAAACACAATGACATAATGACCAATTCTGCATCTGGTTGGTGTGCATATTAGTTACATTTTCTGTTGTGGTGATAAAAAAAAAAACTATAAAAGGAAGAGTTGTTTAGGTCTCCGTTTCCAGAGGGATCACCATGGGGCTGCCACGGCAGGAAGCAGCTGGAGCAGAAAGCTAAGTGCTCACATCTTCAAGCAGGTACAGGAAGCAGAGAGAGTCGGACTGGAAGCCCAGTGGCTCTATACTCTCTATACCCCAGTGACCTTCTTCCTCCAACATGGCCACCCTCTTAAAGGTTCCACGACCCTCTCCAAACAGCCCCAGGAACTGGAGACCAAGCCCACGTGTCCAAATACTTGGAGCCTATGGGAGACAGTCTCATTCAAACAATCATAGTATGCTTTATGATAAATGTCCTTAAAACCTGGTTTCTGCACAGACAGCCATTTGTATCTAATTATTTTTTAATTATTAATTAAAAAATACAACAATGGTGTCATTGGGCATATGACCCATGCAAACTCAATCAGAAAAAAACCCAGGATAGAACTGGGGAAAGGGCAGCAGGTCCTAACCTTAGCCAAAGAACTATTAGCAGCTGGAAGAGGGAGAATTGATCTTCAAAAGAGAGGCTCTAGATAGGCTGACTAGTCTCCAGTGGATGGAATTAAACTGAGAGACATCTAGGGATACAAACTTGACACAAACTTGGCCTTAATATATATCATAGAATGCATGAAATCAGGTGTGTGTTGGGGGGATAGGGTGGTACAGATGGGGCAGGGGCTATAAAGATGATTAAGACGCTTCGTATTAAGTGCCCAAAACTTCAATAAAAAATACACTAAAAATAAAACAAAACAAAAACTTTCCAACTTTGTACTTCTTTACTCTTCAAGAGAAGATTATATATTCAACATACTGAAAGTTCTTGCTTTGGAGATTGGAGTATGAGAACTCAAAGGAAGATGGATGAATAAACGTAAACAACTCATGATTGTATTGAGGAATTAACTATGAGCTCCTATTAATAGACTGTCAAACATATTGATAAGATAGTGAACTCTGACTAAACACTTGGAGCTCAGTTTAGTTATGTACCAAAGCAGCTAGGACTAAGAAAAAGAGTAAAGATGAGAATTTAACATTTGTGATTTGTTGTGTTTAGATCCCACTCAGATGGCTTTTAGAAGAAATTAATTGATCTCCAGATGTATAAAAGAAAAAGAATGGTGTCTAACAGAAATTCAGGGAACGATAATATCTTCAGAGCACAGTTAACGAATAATCATCAGTATTGTGCTTAAAATCAGAAAGACAAACTGAAAGAGAAATAATTGATCAAGTTTTCAATAGTAGAAATAAATTTAACATATACCTATTAACCCAAGCTGAGCTGATTGATTAATTTGATACTTTTCCAAGAACAGGAGGGAAAAGAGCTGTTGGGAACAAAATGGAATTTTTGTATTGAAAATTCAGAGACTCTGGGGTCCTGACACCAAGGAAAACGCATTTCAATAACTTGGGAGGAAGGTGAAAAGAAAAAAAAATCATAATCAAAATCCACTTGTTTCCTCCCTTTGTTATTTCTTAAAGAAAGAAGCCTTGCTTACTTTCTGGATATTGCATCAAAATGAGCAGCTTGTCCTCTTTTGTATTTTGCAGCAGTTTATCTGCCTCTTTTGAGCCAGAAAGCCTTGGACTTGGCAGTGCAAATAGCAGCCAAGACTCTCTTCACAAAGCCCCCAAGAAGAAAGGAATTAAATCTTCAATAGGGCGCTTGTTTGGTAAAAAAGAAAAGGCTAGACTTGGTCAGCTCCGTGAGTATGCGTGTTTCGCTTTACACTACGACTCGAGCTTGTGTGTTCTGGGGGGCCCTCAGTATTTTCATATCTATGTTCTTTCTCATACCTAAAGAACTTTCTGTTCAATCAGTTTGTCAATCCAGTTTAGCTGAATAAAAGTTACAGTGGAACTTTTATTTTTAAGTTTTACTCCTGTAAAACTTAAAACTTCAGTCCTTTCTTGATTAATTACAATAGTTTCAATATTTTATTTCTAATTTTGTGAAGGCAAACTAACTCCATGAGGTAAGTGTTGATTATTGTGACTTGTATTAAAGATTAAACAAAATCTTAGTGATTTTCAGAAGACAGAGCATCTTTAAAACAATAGAGTCAAAACAATAGAGACACGGATCAGTTGGTAAAATGCCTGATATGCTGACTTGACAGCTGATTTCAGTTCCCAGAACCCATGTAAACACTAATGTGTTGGCATGTGTATGTAACCCCAATGCTGAGGACCAGCAACAGGTAGATTCCTGGAGTTTTAGGCCAACCAGACTAGCAGAATCAATGAGGTCTGGATTCAATTAGAGACACTATTTCAATGAAAGAAAGAAGAAAGAAAGAAAGAAAGAAAGAAAGAAAGAAAGAAAGAAAGAAAGAAAGAAAGAAAGAAAGAAAGAAAGAAAGAAAGAGAAAGAAAGAAAGAAACCAAGGAAAATACCCAGTGTTAGCTCCTAGCTTCCACATGCATGCATGTACATGCTCACATGTGAATCCGCATTTACAAACACATGTACATACACCTATACCACATATACAAACACACAAAGAAAAAGAAAATAGAATTATCTGTCATGTTGAGGATATATGCATATAAATTTTAGTTATGTGGATTTAAGATATTTTCTGCAAGAAAAAAATAAGAAGCCTACAGACACCAAAAGCAGTTATACAGCTGAAATAAAGGAAATAAATATAAGAGTACAGAATGGAAAGGAAAAGGTTTCTTTTTAGAAAATCACACTTTCCCCCTAATAAAATCTATATAATATACATGAGTTAGTAAGGAAGAAATAAGGCCTTAAAAGTTGGGCTAGGATTAGTTATTTTCAGCAACTAAAACAATTAAAATATGTTAGTGCATTTCAAATGGCCTTAGGTAAGTATATGATTATAAAAATACAGTTGTACTGATGTGCATTCATACATTGGTGTTTTTGAAATGAAGATCTATACAGCTGGCATTTGGGGAGGAATATATGCCTCTGAATATATATCTTCAGGGTTAAAATATAGGGAAAAGATTAAGCTGGTTCTTACTACTGGCTTAAGTGATAGAGATTTCAAAGTGCTACCTGGGATTTTTTTTTTGTCAGTTAAGTTAATTTTTATTGAGTGCATTTCATGCAACATTTCTCATTCAAATCTAGACTCTTTCCCCCATCCATGCCCACCCCTTACGTCCCCCTGCCCCCTGCCAGAGCTCATGGACCCTGTCATACATGTCAAGTCCACCTTGAATTTTTTTCTCAGTCTTTTATAACTTTTTCAAAGAACAAGTTTATTGTTTTGGTCAGTTTTTTTATTATGTTTTTCTCTCTCTTTTGTTGTTCCCTTTAATTTTATATTATTCCAAAATATGCATATATACACTCCACACATAAATCAAAATTACAAATTCTGAAAATAAACTATAGGTAATTCCCACATTTAAAGATTCACATTTTAACAGTAAAGTTGCATGCAGGCAAAAAGAATATGAATAGAATATGAATGCATATCTTCCATTCATATACGGTAATTACAATGTGTGAATACAAGTGGTAGGACAATTCTAGAGCCCATTAAGAGATTCACATTGGAATAGCATAGTTGCTTTCAAATACAATGAAATATAATAATAAAGTTGCTCAGTTTGCCTGCCAACTGGTGTTAGCATCCACAAATGAAGGAAACCATTTGCCTTTTTTTTTTTCCTGGGACTGTGTTACTTTACTTAAATGACTACTCGCCAATAATACCTCAAACCCAGGCTTTGTTTCTTCCTATAGCACCAAAAGAAGTTATGCTTATGATGTTCATATTTTCAGGTTTGTGGTGGTAAACTTATTCAGAAACTCCTTTCCTGACTTCCATGGTGCGTAACTCCACAAAACATCAGGAGGTATGGGAAACTGATTTGTAGACAACTGTGTAAACAGTTGTCTACAACTGCAATTCAACAGGACAGGGGACTCCTCTTTGGATTTCTGTTTCCAATAGACAGCCCCTTAGACAATAAGAAATACTGCATAAGGAAAGAAAAGCTGTCTCTTTATATCCAACAAATATGTAGCATACATTAATGTTGTTTCATATAATTTGACACCTTATCATATTCTCACCAACTTATTTCCTGTTTTCACTATATTATACTATTATTTACAGCAGTATGGGGGTTGTTTTAAAATGTTACTAAAATAGCAATCTTTTTATTTATATTAATAATTTTAAGCTATGGCCATATACAAGGTTTCTCTTAAATTTTGTATACAAGATCCATTGTTTTTAATTCCACACTGGCAGGCCTGGTTAAGATGTAATACTTTTACTTAAACCCTGGAGTACCCTAAACATCTTTTGAGTAAAAATATAGACACGGGGCTGGAGAGATGGCCTAGCGGTTAAGAGCGCCGACCGCTCTTGCAGAGGACTGGGGTTCGATCCCCAGCACCCACATGGAGGCCGAGAACCGTCTGAAACTCCAATTCCAGGCGAACTCCAGTTCCAGGGGAATCCGAGACCCTCTTCTGACCTCCACGGCATTGCACGACACGGGTGCACAAACCTGCATGCAGACAGTACATTCATACACTTACAGAAATAAATAAAAAAAATTCAATTCGGCATAAACCCTGGGGCTAGAAGTTTTCAATCCTGATAAAAATTTCAATAAAATGCCCTTGAATTTAAGAAAAGTATGACAAAATGTAGTCTAATTTAATCGTATTTCCCCTAAGCTGATTGGTTTGAAATAGGCTTGATTAGCCTCAGTAATCTTGACTATTCAAGAATCTAAAATTTCTAGCCTTTTTTGATCATCCAAAGTCATGAATATTATATAGAGAAATGTCTAGTAATCAAAAGTTCAAGTTTTCATATGCTTTAAGAAAATTCAGTCTACTCTTATCAGAGTAGACTAGTCAACAGATTATCACATATAATCTTAGTGGAAATTATAAACTGTCTATTCAACACATCAGGTTATGGATAAGATTTTAAAAAATAACATGGAATAGTTTGGACCAAAGTGAATAAATGAATATCTGTTCCTCTAGTTTAACATCCAAAACCAATTTAAAGTACAATGCAGAAAAAACAAAACATATATATGAGCCAAGTCTTTCTGAAGTCTACAACTGAATGTGAGAAAAGTCTCCTGGCAAACAAGTATTCATTCTAGTACAGAAATCTGGTTTTAGTTTCTCTTTCTCTTTTGTTTGCATTTGCTCTTTCTATATCAGGATGAAAAGATGGATGCACAGGTTTGAAGATCTCACTGAATTTCATGAAGGCAACAAATCTCACATGTCTTTATGGTTTCAATGTAGATTCAGGATGTAATTGAATTATGTTAAGATCTACCATGGCCGGTGACTATGGCCTTCTGCCAAGCTCCAGTTTACATACCCAGAATAAGAAAGTTACTGAGGTTCCCAGTACCTTTCAAATATGCTTATGCTTAATCTCTGTTGTAGAAGTCATTTTTTATTCTGCCTTCTGTCAAGATATTTCCTCATCTTTCTCCTACTTGTAACTTCCAAGATGAATTGTGCTACCCATAGCAAGTGTTTTTGTTTCATAATCTTTTACCCTATACTATATTGTATAATCTACCAGAACATGAATTCCACACATTCCTTTGACAATTCAAGAAACAACTTCAGTGTAAATTAGTCCAGAAAATTACTTTGAACAGTGAAAACTAAGTATCGTAAGGCAATTCCAGAGAGTGGCATATGCACTCACAATTGTATTTTAAGATTATATGAACATAAGAAATTGGAAATATATCTGAAATGGGAGTTGATTCCCTAAAACTATTTTTAAAACAAAAGTTTTGAAGAGAATATAACAAATGCTAGATTTCTCTAACTGGCTTAGTATCATAAAAAAAA